>JANKKI010000315.1:65000-481058 GCA_025175665.1 Cinchona pubescens
TAACCTAAAAGGTAATCTACAATAATATTAGCCTCATTAAATTCTAATAAGTCATGATCTATAGCATAACAAGGCTAGCTATGATATTTTCAGCATTGACAGTGCTGAACAAAAATGACCATAACTCAAGTTATATTCGTCCAAAAGCCACAAAACTGATTCTATGATAGAAACTGGACTCAATTTACTAGATGTTTCAAGAAGACAACATTTCCCAGTTCAAAACACAACTTGCTCAAAAACAGCTCGCAATTCAGAAAATACTCTGCTGCAGAACCAGATTTTCAGTCCACTTTATGGACGAACTGCTGTTAATATACTGAAAAACAGAACAACATCTTTATACCATTTCAAAGGTCTGCGAGTCTAGTTTCCAACGCAACAAACGGTGTACAATTTCGATATTCCTACGCTGAGATATGACCAATTTTCTAAAGTTACGCAGTGCTGTCTGCAAATTTTCAGCTACGAATTTAGCAAATTTCTTGCCTTTTTCTTGGTTAGACAAACCATCCAAATCCTTTAAATTCAACACATACATCTATAGGTTTAAGTTTAACTCAAAGAGACAGAAGATGTGTCATAAGAACTGACTTATGATATACTGATATTAGGGATTCTCTTAAGCTAAGATTTTGAAACCTACAATATCTTGATAAATTCCTAAATCCCATCTCTTAAGATGTCAAATTAGTTAATTAAACTCAAGAAAGAATGAATTTCTTACCTCAATTATGGAAATTTGTGGTTGAATTTGTTGTTTCTCCTCTTCCCTCAAGCTCTTGGAAGTGAAACCCTTGCTCTAACTGGAATAATTAGGAAAATAGAAGAAGAAAATTGTTTAGTAGTATATAAACTAGTTTAAGTAGATTTGACCCCCAACCTTTGCTCTAATTATAAATTGACCCCAAAAATTTCTAATCCTCAATATTAACATGACTAAAGTATGACAAGGATATTTTGGGTATCACATTCTACCCTCGTTATAAAAAGTTTCGTCCTCGAAACTTAACATACCTGATTCTTGAAACAAATGAGGATATTTCTTTCTCATCTCCTCTTCTAGCTCCCACGTTGCTTCCCGTGGAGTATGGTTGGACCACTGAACTTTAACATACGGTATTGTACGCCGACGGAGAACTTGATCTTTATAATCTACAATTCGAACTATGAATGTAACTTCTTCATATAAGAGAGTTCTCTTGTATCTGCAATGTGTTTAAGTTCCAGTACGATGACTGGGATCAGATATATACAAGTCCTTAATAATGATACATGAAACACATTATGCACCCTTGACAATTCAGGAGGTAGAGCAAGTCTATACGCCAAATCTCCAACTCGATTGAGAATTTCAAATGGACCAATATACCGTGGACTTAATTTCCCTTTCTTCCCAAATCTAATCACCCTTTTCATGGGAGACACCTTGAGATAAACAAAGTCGCCTTGTTGAAATTCAAGGTCCCTTCGCTTCAAATCTGCCCAACTCTTTTGTCTGTCTTGAGCTATCTTGATTCTCTCCCTTATTAATGGAATTTTCTCAAGAGTTAACTGGATTAATTCTGGTCCAGTAATCAGTGTTTCGCTAATCGAGAGGCATCCCAATATTTCAGGGCTGTCTCTTATACACATCTAGAGAGTGTATAGGCAGACCTAGATTGTATGATAGCTATTGTTGTCAAGAAAACTCTATGAGAGTGAGATATTCATCCCAATTACCTTTAAAGTCAATCGCACAAGCTCTCAACATGTCTTCTAGAGTTTGAATTGTCCTCTCCGTTTGCCCATCTGTTTGAGGGTGAAAAGCTGTGCTAATCTTCAAATTGGTCCCCATGGCCCGCTGAAAACTTTCCCAAAATCCAGATACAATACTGACGGGTACACCATGAGATCTCACTATATGATCCATGTACATCGTGACTCGTTTCTCCATTGGCGTAGTAGCCCGCATAGGTAGAAAATGAGCAGTTTTAGTAAGTCTCAACAATCACCCATATTGTACACTTTTAACGTGCCTAGTGTTAGGCAATCCAACCACAAAATCCATAGAAACATGCTCCCATTTCCACATTGGTATATCAAGAGGTTTTAGTAATCCACCTGGTCGTTGATGCTCGGCTTTTACCTACTGGCATACTAGACATTTGGCCACAAATTCAGCCACCTCTCGTTTCATACCATTCCATGTACTAGAAGCCAGAAATGTTGTTTCAGGTCTCTATACATTTTTGTATTGCCCGGATGTATGGAGAACTTAGAATTATGAGCTTCTTCTAGTACACTTTTCCTTAATTTTGGATCGTTAGGGACACACAATCGACCTTTCATCCATAGGCTATCATCATCATGAATGTGGAAATCTTGTTGAGATCCCTCCTCAACCTTTTGTTTTATTTTCATCAAGGCATCGTCACTTGTCTGAGAGATTTTAATTAGCTCAACTAATGATGGTTGAGCAATTAGAGCAGCCATCACTTGTCCAGTCACTGGTGCAACAACTTCTATCTCCAACTTCTCTAAATCTTTTAGAATATCCTTTTGGTTAGTCAACATAGAAGCCATATTGGAGGTAGGCTTTCTGCTCAATGCATCTGCTACCTTATTTGCTTTGCCTGGATGGTAACTGATGGTCAAATCATAATCCTTAAGCAATTCCAACCATCTACGTTGCCTCATATTTAACTCTTTCTGAGTAAATAGAATATTTTAAGCTCTTGTGATCTGTAAATATTTCGCATTGCTCCCCATATAGATAATGTCTCCAAATCTTCAAAGCAAACACCACAGCAGCCAATTCTAAATCATGAGTAGGATAATTCTGTTCATATGGTTTCAGTTGGCGAGAAGCATATGCAATCACTTTCTCATTTTGCATAAGAACACACCCTAATCCTTTGCTAGATGCGTCACTGTAGATGGTGAAACCTCCCATCCCTGATGGCAACGTTAAAATCGGAGCTGAAATTAGTTTCTGCTTCAACTCTTGAAAACTTCTCTAATATTCTGAAGTCCATTCAAATTTTGATCGTTTCTGGGTCAAACGAGTTAAAGGAATAGCAATCACCAAGAATCCTTCCACAAATTTTCTATAGTATCCAGCCAACCCCAAGAAACTTCTAACTTCAGTCACATTAGTTGGTCGAGGCCAATCAACAATGGCTTCAATCTTTTTAGGATCAACCGAAACACCATTCTCTGATATTACACTTGACCCAAAAATGCTATGCTCTTGAGCCAAAATTCACATTTGCTGAATTTAGCATATAGCTTCTCTTTCCTTAGAATCCCTAGTACAGTCCTCAAGTGATCTTGATGCTCTTCTTTGGTCTTAGAGTAGACCAAAATATCATCAATAAAGACAATCACAAATTGGTCCAAGTAAGGCTTAAATACCCTGTTCATTAAATCCATGAAAGCCGCAGTGCATTAGTCATCCAAAAGGCATGACCTAGATGTGTATAAGAGACAGTTATAATAGTGACCGTAGTATGATATCCGGAACTACGTTTAACCAATATATGGATGATAACTCGACGCAGATCAATTTTTGAGAACACTATACCCCCTTTTAATTGATCGAATAAGTCATCAATTCTGGGAAGAGGATATTTATTCTTGATGGTTACTTTGTTCAACTCGCGGTAGTCAATGCACAACCGTAAGCTTCCATTCTTTTTCACAAATAGGACTGGGCTCCCCAAGGAGACGCACTAGGTTGTCGAATAAAGCCTTTATCCAATACACATCTAGATGTGTATAAGAGACAGCCTTGGTAGAATGGCCCCTGCTGGAGTTTTAGAAATAGGGCCAGCTCGGATACGATATTAATCTCAAATTCAATCTCTCTGTCTGGAGGTAAACCTAGCAATTCTTCTGGAAAGACATCTGAAAATTCTTGTACCACTGGGACAACTTCAAGTTTCAATGTTTGTTTTCGAGTATCATTAATAAGGGCTAGATATCCACTGCACCCTTTTCTCAAGGCTTTGAACGCCTTAAGGGCAGAAATGATTTTATAAAGTATGTAAAACCGATTTATTACCTGAAAGAGAACTTTTTCTTTCCTGGCAAAGAAAAGTCAACTTTTTTCCTCAAACAATCAATATAAGCACAGTTTCTAGTTAACCAATTCATCCTTAAAATTACATTTAGGAATCATTAATGGGAGTTTGTGCTAAATGGATCTCAATTCATGACCACTTATATCTATCCGGACAATCTCTAAACATTAAATCAGTTACAATCACCTTTTTCATAGGGGTAGCAACATAATAGGGATCATGCAATTTTTCACATTTAAAATTCAAACTTTTAGCAAATTTGCTAGACATGAACGAATGAGTGGCTCCACAGTCAAACAATACATGGGCTGGAATTAAGTTTATCAAGATTGTACCTGTAACCACATTATCAGAGGTTTCTGCCTCTTTGTCTGTCATAGAAAATACCTATGAAGATGGTCTTTGGCCTTTGTTCGCCTGGTAGAAAATTTGATTAATCTTCACTAGTTTTATTTGGACAGTTCCTTGCAATATGGCCATGTTGGCCACAAGAGAAGCAAGCTCCGGTCTTCAATCTACACTCTCCTCGATGAAACTTCTAACAAGTCTCACATTGTTTCAACTTGCCTCCATTAGCATTTATAGGTCCTCGTCTTTTGTTGGCATTTTGAAAATTACCCTGTTGTCTTGTTCCAACAGCTTGATTAGACCCCGGAAGAAAAGGCAAAATGATCTGTCTCTTATACACATCTCTAGAAGTATTGATCAAGAAACATATCCTTGAACTCCTAAGTTATATCATTCTCAGCAACGTTGATCATTAATTCCATTGATCTCCACCAATTTAGATGCATTACCTACCAAGAATGGAATAACCACCTGGACCTTCACATCTTCTGGAAACCTTAAAGCCTTAAATTTAGTCTCCATTTGCGCAATCCAGTTTAGTGCCTGAAATCAGGATCAGGCCCGCCTTCAAAATTTGGAGCATTAGCTCTATACAGTTTATCAAAGTAAGAGCTCTGTGTCTGCTCCTGCTGTAATTTCTGTTGTTGCAGCTGTTGTTGGTTCTGATTTTGCATCACTTGAGTCATTGTTTGCAAAAGAACCCCTATATCTACTGCCTGACTGCTAGTTGCAGCTGTTTCAACATTAAAAGTAGCTTCTTTTGCCCTAGGTATACCCTGGTCAACTCTTGAAGCTGCATTTCTACTTCCATGCACTAAGTTAATTAGTGGAACCTCCATTTCTGCATCGTGAATCTCATCATCTCCAGTCCTAGTAGCGGTATCTACATTCTTCCTCTTTCGTGCCCTTTCCATGACCTAGAGTACAAAGTCATGATATTAGTATTCATAAACCTCAAAACAACTTTCATTCGACTAAACTTCGACAAACAATCAATTCATACTTAACACTATGACAATTCTCAAATCATAGGCTCTGATACCACTAAATGCGGTCACACCCCAAATTCGGCATAATTAAAACAACCTGTAATTTAGAGTGTGGCACCGGCATACCCTCCCAAGAGGATACAAATCCGTCTATCCTGCTTACAAGTAACAATTGCCAAAACATACGTACACAACCTGTATAAATACAAACCCAAATATTTACATAAATTCAAACCATGAACACCACAAATCTTCAACCTAGAAGAAAAGCATAATCATAACATCCCACTAGAATCACCATAGCCTTGTATATATACAACTACACAAGACTTTCTAAACAAGGTGAAATATAACAAACCTAATTCTACTCGCTAGTATATCAAAACTCCGTCAGAAAGCGATCTAAACGTGATCACCTGCAAGGGCATTAGGTAAGTGGGATGAGCTTTCATTTGCAGGGTAAGTAACTCACTCATATTACCACTGGATTGAGCACGTTAAAAGTGTATATTACTTTTCATGAAAATCATTTCACAACAATCATTTAACCACAATCAAGCATCATATATAAAATATTGCATGACATACACAACTATAATAGACACATTTTCACATATTTTGTTCTATTTAATTCTTACAATCTATTTCTTTTTCATTTGCCTTCAGCTAAAGAATATGCTATGGTCACTATTATAACCCGTGACAGGGCCGTAACCCACTATTCTTACCCGTGGTAGGGCCATATGTCGGTTAAACGTAGTTCCGGATATCATACTACGGTCACTATTATAACCCGTGACAGGGCTGTTTGTCCACTATTGTATCCCGTGGAAGGGCCATACCGACATTTTAACATTGCAATTTAATAGCCTTTCCCATTCCTTTACTAGCTTAATGAATCCAATGGTACCAAAGATAGCATAATAAACAATCATTCACAGACATATAATCACCAAACAAATTATCCATATGCTCAATCCAATTTCATACACAAATAGATTTTCAAAGCATTAACAATCATTTAGTACAAAAGTAATTAAGAAATCGGTTTTAAAAATAATAGAAATATGAACAAGCCAACTTACCAACTAATCAAAATGTTTCCAATTAGAATCCAAGCTACTTGAACTCCCGTTAATCCTTCCTAAATAATAAAATCAGAACACAAATCATCTCCTCATAACCTAAAAGGTAATCTACAATAATATTAGCCTCATTAAATTCTAATAAGTCATGATCTATAGCATAACAAGGCTAGCTATGATATTTTCAGCATTGACAGTGCTGAACAAAAATGACCATAACTCAAGTTATATTCGTCCAAAATCTAAATGATTCTGATAGAAACTGGACTCAATTTACTAGATGTTTCAAGAAGACAACATTTCCCAGTTCAAAACACAACTTGCTCAAAAACAGCTCGCAATTCAGAAAATACTCTGCTGCAGAACCAGATTTTCAGTCCACTTTATGGACGAACTGCTGTTAATATACTGAAAAACAGAACAACATCTTTATACACATTTCAAAGGTCTGCGAGTCTAGAATTTCCAACGCAACAAACGGTGTACAATTTCGAGTATTCCTACGCTGAGATATGACCAATTTTCTAAAGTTACGCAGTGCTGTCTGCAAATTTTCAGCTACGAATTTAGCAAATTTCTTGCCTTTTTCTTGGTTATTAAACCATCCAAATCCTTTAAATTCAACACATACATCTATAGGTTTAAGTTTAACAACAAAGAGCAAGAAAATAAATCTAATTACACCAATTCTAACCATTAAATCATCACCACAAGCTAAGATTTTGTCTCCCACACACATCTAGATAAATTCCTAAGAGACATCTCTTAATCCATCAAATTAGTTAATTAAACTCAAGAAAGAATGAATTTCTTACCTCAATTATGGAAATTTGTGGTTGAATTTGTTGTTTCTCCTCTTCCCTCAAGCTCTTGGAAGTGAAACCCTTGCTCTAACTGGAATAATTAGGAAAATAGAAGAAGAAAATTGTTTAGTAGTATATAAACTAGTTTAAGTAGATTTGATGTGTATAAGAGACAGGGATTATGATTTGACCATCAGAAAATTTCTAATCTTCAATATTAACATGACTAAAGTATGACAAGGATATTTTGGGTATCACATTCTACCCTCGTTATAAAAGTTTCGTCAGTAATTTACAACCTGATTCTTGAAACAAATGAGGATATTTCTTTCTCATCTCCTCTTCTAGCTCCCACGTTGCTTCCCGTGGAGTATGGTTGGACCACTGAACTTTAACATACGGTATTGTACGCCGACGGAGAACTTGATCTTTATAATCTACAATTCGAACTGGAACTTCTTCATACGTCAAGTTCTCTTGTATCTGCAATGGTTTATATTCCAGTACATGACTGGGATCAGATATATACTTCCTTAATAATGATACATGAAACACATTATGCACCCTTGACAATTCAGGAGGTAGAGCAAGTCTATACGCCAAATCTCCAACTCGATTGAGAATTTCAAATGGACCAATATACCGTGGACTTAATTTCCCTTTCTTCCCAAATCTAATCACCCTTTTCATGGGAACATTTTTGTGACACCTTGAGATAAACAAAGTCGCCTTGTTGAAATTCAAGGTCCCTTCGCTTCAAGTCTGCCCAACTCTTTTGTCTATCTTGAGCTATCTTGATTCTCTCCCTTATTAATGGAATTTTCTCAAGAGTTAACTGGATTAATTCTGGTCCAGTAATTTGTTTCTCACCGACCTCATCCCAATATAAGGGAGATCTACACTTCCTCCCGTAAAGAGCTTCATAGGGAGCCATACCTATGCTTGCCTGATAGCTATTGTTGTAAGAAAACTCTATGAGAGTGAGATATTCATCCCAATTACCTTTAAAGTCAATCGCACAAGCTCTCAACATGTCTTCTAGAGTTTGAATTGTCCTCTCCGTTTGCCCATCTGTTTGAGGGTGAAAAGCTGTGCTAATCTTCAAATTGGTCCCCATGGCCCGCTGAAAACTTTCCCAAAATCCAGATACAATACTGACGGGTACACCATGAGATCTCACTATATGATCCATGTACATCGTGACTCGTTATGTGTTTCTCCATTGGCGTAGTAGCCCGCATAGGTAGAAAATGAGCAGTTTTAGTAAGTCTGTCAACAATCACCCATATTGTATCATTACCTTGCCTAGTGTTAGGCAATCCAACCACAAAATCCATAGAAACATGCTCCCATTTCCACATTGGTATATCAAGAGGTTTTAGTAATCCACCTGGTCGTTGATGCTCGGCTTTTACCTGCTGGCATACTAGACATTTGGCCACAAATTCAGCCACCTCTCGTTTCATACCATTCCACCAGAAATGTTGTTTCAGGTCTCTATACATTTTTGTACTGCCCGGATGTATGGAGAACTTAGAATTATGAGCTTCTTCTAGTACACTTTTCCTTAATTTTGGATCGTTAGGGACACACAATCGACCTTTCATCCATAGGCTATCATCATCATGAATGTGGAAATCTTGTTGAGATCCCTCCTCAACCTTTTGTTTTATTTTCATCAAGGCATCGTCACTTGTCTGAGAGATTTTAATTAGTATCTCAACTAATGATGGTTGAGCAATTAGAGCAGCCATCACTTGTCCAGTCACTGGTGCAACAACTTCTATCTCCAACTTCTCTAAATCTTTTAGAATATCCTTTTGGTTAGTCAACATAGAAGCCATATTGGAGGTAGGCTTTCTGCTCAATGCATCTGCTACCTTATTTGCTTTGCCTGGATGGTAACTGATGGTCAAATCATAATCCTTAAGCAATTCCAACCATCTACGTTGCCTCATATTTAACTCTTTCTGAGTAAATAGATATTTTAAGGTCTTGTGATCTGTAAATATTTCGCATTGCTCCCCATATAGATAATGTCTCCAAATCTTCAAAGCAAACACCACAGCAGCCAATTCTAAATCATGAGTAGGATAATTCTGTTCATATGGTTTCAGTTGGCGAGAAGCATATGCAATCACTTTCTCATTTTGCATAAGAACACACCCTAATCCTTTGCTAGATGCGTCACTGTAGATGGTGAAACCTCCCATCCCTGATGGCAGGGACGTTAAAATCGGAGCTGAAATTAGTTTCTGCTTCAACTCTTGAAAACTTCTCTAATAAGAGACAGAATTAGACTCATAGATGTGTTTCTGGGTCAAACGAGTTAAAGGAATAGCAATCACCAAGAATTCTTCCACAAATTTTCTATAGTATCCAGCCAACCCCAAGATGTGTCTAACTTCAGTCACATTAGTTGGTCGAGGCCAATCAACAATGGCTTCAATCTTTTTAGGATCAACCGAAACACCATTCTCTGATATTACATGACCCAAAAATGCTATGCTCTTGAGCCAAAATTCACATTTGCTGAATTTAGCATATAGCTTCTCTTTCCTTAGAATCCCTAGTACAGTCCTCAAGTGATCTTGATGCTCTTCTTTGGTCTTAGAGTAGACCAAAATATCATCAATAAAGACAATCACAAATTGGTCCAAGTAAGGCTTAAATACCCTGTTCATTAAATCCATGAAAGCTGCAGGTGCATTAGTCAGTCCAAAAGGCATGACCAACGTATCTAGACTATATGAAGTATTTCCATTGGATGAATTCACAAATAGGACTGGGGCTCCCCAAGGAGACGCACTAGGTCGAATAAAGCCTTTATCCAATAATTCTTCGAGTTGCAACTTTAACTCCCGTAACTCAGTAGGGGCCATTCTATAAGGAGTTTTAGAAATAGGGCCAGCTCCGGATACGATATTAATCTCAAATTCAATCTCTCTGTCTGGAGGTAAACCTGGCAATTCTTCTGGAAAGACATCTGAAAATTCTTGTACCACTGGGACAACTTCAAGTTTCAATGTTTGTTTTCGAGTATCATTAATAAGGGCGCCTGTCTCTTATAGATATCCACTGCACCCTTTTCTCAAGGCTTTGAACGCCTTAAGGGCAGAAATGATGGGTATAAAGTATGTAGGTTGCTTCGTCAATTTACCCTGAAAAGAGAACTTTTTCTTTCTTGGCAAAGAAAAGTCAACTTTTTTCCTCAAACAATCAATATAAGCACAGTTTCTAGTTAACCAATCCATCCCTAAAATTACATCAAAATCATCCATGTCTATTTGTACTAAATCTGCTCTCAATTCATGACCACTTATATCTATCCGACAATCTCTAAACATTAAACTTGAAGCCTGTCTCTTATACACATCTAGCAACATAATAGGGATCATGCAATTTTTCACATTTAAAATTCAAACTTTTAGCAAATTTGCTAGACATGAACGAATGAGTGGCTCCACAGTCAAACAATACATGGGCTGGAATTAAGTTTATCAAGATCTGTACCTGTAACCACATTATCAGAGGTTTCTGCCTCTTTGGTGGTCATAGAAAATACCCGTGCATTGGTCTTTGGCCTTTGTTCGCCTGGTTTAGAAAATTTGATTCCTCCTTCACTAGTTTTATTTGGACAGTTCCTTGCAATATGGCCATGTTGGCCACAAGAGAAGCAAGCTCCGGTCTTCAATCTACACTCTCCTCGATGAAACTTCTAACAAGTCTCACATTGTTTCAACTTGCCTCCATTAGTATTTATAGGTCCTCGTCTTTTGTTGGCATTTTGATGTGTTAAGAGTTGTCTTGTTCCAACTAGCTTGACAGACCCCATCATCCATCTTGGCTTCTTGCCAATACTTCTTTAACCTTCATTCAATTTGAATGCATCTCCACTGCTAACGCGGCATCATACATATTCTTGAATGTTGTGAATTTATGTGAAGCTAGTTGGCACCCAATTTCTTCTCTCAGACCTTGTTCAAACCGGTCCATCTTTTCCTCTTCATCTTCAAACACTTTTGGGCAAAAACGTCCCAAAGAAGTGAATTTATTTGCATATTGAAGCACTGAATGTTGTCATATTTTCAGTCTGCCTCAAACTGTAGAAATCATTTTGCCTTTTCTTCCTTAAGGCTCTCGGGAAGTATTGATCAAGAAACATCTCCTTGAACTCCTCCCAAGTTATATCATTCTCAGCAACGTTGATCATTGGTTCCATTGATCTCCACCAATTTTCTGCATTACCTACCAAGAATGGAATAACCACCTGGACCTTCACATCTTCTGGAAACCTTAAAGCCTTAAATTTAGTCTCCATTTGCGCAATCCAGTTTAGTGCCAAATCAGGATCAGGCCCGCCTTCAAAATTTGGAGCATTAGCTCTATACAGTTTATCAAAGTAAGAGCTCTGTGTAGCCACCTGCTGTAATTTCTGTTGTTGCAGCTGTTGTTGGTTCTGATTTTGCATCACTTGAGTCATTGTTTGCAAAAGAACCCCTATATCTACTGCCTGACTGCTAGTTGCAGCTGTTTCAACATTAAAAGTAGCTTCTTTTGCCCTAGGTATACCCTGGTCAACTCTTGAGAGCTGCATTTCTACTTCCATGCACTAAGTTAATTAGTGGAACCTCCATTTCTGCATTGTGAATCTCATCATCTCCAGTCCTAGTAGCGGTATCTACATTCTTCCTCTTTCGTGCCCTTTCCATGACCTAGAGTACAAAGTCGTGATATTAGTATTCATAAACCTCAAAACAACTTTCATTCGACTAAACTTCGACAAACAATCAATTCATACTTAACACTATGACAATTCTCAAATCATAGGCTCTGATACCACTAAATGTCACACCCCAAATTCGGCATAATTAAAACCACCTGTAATTTAGAGTGTGGCACCGGCATACCCTCCCAAGAGGATACAAATCCGTCTATCCTGCTTACAAGTAACAATTGCCAAAACATACGTACACAACCTGTATAAATACAAACCCAAATATTTACATAAATTCAAACCATGAACACCACAAATCTTCAACCTAGAAGAAAAGCATAATCATAACATCCCACTAGAATCACCATAGCCTTCTGTATATATACAACTACACAAGACTTTCTAAACAAGGTGAAATATAACAAACCTAATTCTACTCGCTAGTATATCAAAACTCCGTCAGAAAGCGATCTAAACGTGATCACCTGCTCTATTAGGTAAGTTGTAAGCAGGATAGACGGATTTGTATCTGTCTCTTATACACATCTAGATGTGTATAAGCACAGATATTAGTTCTATGGATGAAAATCCCTAAGCAACAATCATTTAACCACAATCAAGCATCATATATGCATGACATACACATGTGTATAATAGACACATTTTCACATATTTTGTTCTATTTAATTCTTACAATCTATTTCTTTTTCATTTGCCTTCAGCTAAAGAATATTCTATGCTCATTTTAAAAGAGTTTTCGTAACCCACTATTCTTACGACATGGTAGGGCCATATGTCGGTTAAACGTAGTTCCGGATATCATACTACGGTCACTATTATAACCCGTGACAGGGCTGTTTGTCCACTATTGTCATATCCCGTGGAAGGGCCATACCGACATTTTAACATTGCAATTTAATAGCCTTTCCCATTCCTTTACTAGGTTAATGAATCCAATGGTACCAAAGATAGTATAAGAGACAAGATTAGACAGATTATATAATCACCAAACAAATTATCCATATGCTCAATCCACATTTCATACACAAATAGATTTTCAAAGCATTAACAATCATTTAGTACAAAAGTAATTAAGAAATCGGTTTTAAAAATAATAGAAATATGAACAAGCCACTTACCAACTAATCAAAATGTTTCCAATTAGAATCCAAGCTACTTGAACTCCCGTTAATCCTTCCTAAATAATAAAATCAGAACACAAATCACATCCTCATAACCTAAAAGGTAATCTACAATAATATTAGCCTCATTAAATTCTAATAAGTCATGATCTATAGCATAACAAGGCTAGCTATGATATTTTCAGCATTGACAGTGCTGAACAAAAATGACCATAACTCAAGTTATATTCGTCTACAAAAGCCACAAAACTGACTCTGATAGAAACTGGACTCAATTAACTAGACAATATAAGAGATAAGTTTTCCCAGTTCAAAATCTAACTTGCTCAAAAACAGCTCGCAATTCAGAAAATACTCTGCTGCAGAACCAGATTTTCAGTCCACTTTATGGACGAACTGCTGTTAATATACTGAAAAACAGAACAACATCTTTATACCATTTCAAAGGTCTGCGAGTCTAGTTTCCAACGAAATTGTACAAGAAAATTGCGATATTCCTACGCTGAAATATGACCAATTTTCTAAAGTTACGCAGTGCTGTCTCAAATACACAGCTACGAATTTAGCAAATTCTTGCCTTTTTCTTGGTTGTCTAAACCATCCAAATCCTTTAAATTCAACACATACATCTATAGGTTTAAGTTTAACAACAAAGAGCAAGAAAATAAATCTAATTACACCAATTCTAACCATTAAATCATCACCACAAAGCTAAGATTTTGAAACCCACAATAATCTTGATAAATTCCTAAATCCCATCTCTTAATCCATCAAATTAGTTAATTAAACTCAAGAAAGAATGAATTTCTTACCTCAATTATGGAAATTTGTGGTTGAATTTGTTGTTTCTCCTCTTCCCTCAAGCTCTTGGAAGTGAAACCCTTGCTCTAAGTGGAATAATTAGGAAAATAGAAGAAGAAAATTGTTTAGTAGTATATAAACTAGTTTAATTAGATCTAGATGTGTATAATTACAGGATTAATCCCTCAAAAATTTCTAATCTTCAATATTAACATGACTAAAGTATGACAAGGATATTTTGGGTATCACAGTTGCATTCCCGTACACTAATTTAACTGGTACTCTTCCTGCTGATCTGCCAAAATGTTGGGATCAAACGCGGAATAGACACAACTAATGAGAAATTAAGAACACAACAATTTAATGAAAAATAAGTCACAATATGAAATATGAGTGACACACAAGATTTAACGTGGTTCGACTTAATTACTAAGCTTAAGTCCACGGAGAGAAAACCCGTTCTTTATTATCTAGAAAATACCCATACAAGAATACAAGTTGAATCTCAAACCCAACCCTTGTATAACCTCTCTCACCCCAAAAACACTCTCACCACAATTGTAGGAGTATATGGTTCCTAACTTATTTTTCCCTCTTGTGTTGTGTGTTTGTAGTTAACTAACCCACCTGTTTATAGGAAACATTACTTGGTCACTACTCCAAATAATAATAAGAAATAACTTGACTTACAACCTAAACCCCATAAAAATAGGAAATTACTTAGATGTGTACTCCAAGACAGTAAATATTATGAAATTACTTACACCCCACACAAAAGAAATTACCTAAAAGAAAATTAGCCATATTTCCTAACACAAAAGAAATCGGCAACTTACAAATGCTAGAGGTTGTATATCTCGGAACCAACAATTTACAAGGTAAATTACTGCTGATCAAACTAGACTCTTTTGTTAATTTCCCATTGTTCAAACAATGTGAGATTGCTTAATTATTTTTTTCTCATTATGCAAGCCATGCAATCATCATAGAGGTCTATACATACCACATACATCTGTTTGAGTAATCTCTCTCTACATTTCAGTAGTCTAGAATATAAACCAATCTTGTTATTCCCGAATGTAAAAAGGTCTAGAGTGGACCGAGGTCAATTCAAGTTTGCTTGAACTCAAATTGCTAAACGAGTCGATGTCAAAGCATATTTGTATTAAAAAATTGTTGCATTCACGGACAATAATTTATCTGGTACTGTTCCTGCTGATCTATGCCACCATCATCCAAATCTCAAAGGGATTTATCTCTCTGAGAATCAGATACATGATCAAATCCCATCAGGTTTATCTCAGTGTTCACAAGTACCAGAGATTGTTATAATCATTGAACAAATTCAGTGGATCCATACCAAAGGAAATCGGCTAACTTACAGATGCTTGAGATATTATACCTCGGAAAGAACAATTTACAAGCTAAATTACAGCTGATGAAACTAAACTCTTTTATTAATTTCCCGTTGTTCAAACAATGTGAAATTGCTTAATTATTTCCCCGAGTCAGTACGTATGCCATGCAATCATCAGATTGGTCTATAAATTTCACGGTGTCATGGACCCGTAATATACATTAATGAGAGTAATCCATTTTTACATTTTAGTAGTCTAGGGTGCAAACGAACTGACTTGCTCGCCTCATGAGAACAAAAGCTTGGAGCTCGATTATTTTTTGTATAACATATTTGTGGGTAAAGTTTCTAAGTTACAAAAGAGTTCTTGGACATTGGCAGGTGTCATTCCACGAGAGATTGGAAATCTTCCTAACCTCAAGGAGTTCATCATTGAAGGTAATCAAATTACAGGCTCAATACCAAAAGAAATTGAGAATTTGACCGGGCTTACATTTCTTGGGTTATCTCAGAACTTATTAACAGGTAGATCCTTACCAGGAAGGAAGAGTGTCACTTCCTATCAATTGGAAGTAATTTGTTAATTTAAATATGTTTTTACAATCTACTTTTAGTTTAAATTCTTATATTGTATTAAAAAAATTACAGTTGCCACATTCATGCATTATTTGATAGGGTCTAATACCAGAAGAGATCAGCAACCCTCACAAACTGGAGACTCTTGATTCAGCATTCCATGAATTAAATGGCTCTATACCACTGGAGATCTTCAATCTCATCAAAATTGAATGAGGTTGCTCTGGCATTCAATCACCTCACAGGCAATCTTCCATCAAATATAGGTCACCAACTGCCTGATCTAGAGAGATTTTTTCTTCACAAAAATAACATTGGCGTTATACCAGCTTCCATTGTAAATTGCTCTAAATTGACCTTTCTTGTCCTCGAATCAGGACCTATAACCAATTCACTGGCTCAATTCCCGACAACATTGGGAATCTTGAACTCCTAGAATATCTGAATCTTTCTGATAATAATTTGACCGGTGATCCCACATCTTCGGAGCTGTAGTTTCTTAATTCCTTGACAAAGTGCAAATATTTAGAGACTTTAGCGCTAGAGGAGAATCCACTCAATGGTTTTATTCCAGCTTCGGTTGGGAATATTTCTACTTCCTTAAAATATTTCATTGCAGTAGCTTCTAATATCAAAATTCCTGTCCCAAGTGAAATTGGAAATTTGAGCAGTCTAATCTGTATTTCTCTAGACGACAATCAGCTGACTGGAGTTATTCCAAGAACAATTCATGACTTGGAAAACCTTCAAGTGCTCTCGCTCATGAGTAACAAATTAAGGGGTAGTCTAGACACCTTTTGTAGCATGCACAGCCTAGCTGAGTTGTATCTTGGCCAAAACCAAATTTCAATTCCAGATTGTTTTGAAAATATGACTTCTCACAGAAGAGTCTTTACCTTGAATCCAACTTATTGTCCTCTACTATTCCCACAAGTTTGTGGAAACAAAGAGATCGCTTGGTGCTCGACCTAGCCTCAGACTCCTTGACTGGCTCATGGCCCCTCGAGATTGGAAATTTGAAAGCTGCAATATCAATTAACATGTCAATGAATCAAATCTCAGGGGACATTCCTGGGACAATAGGCGATTTACAGAACCTTCAAAACCTTTCTTTAGCACACAACAGGTTACGAGGATTAATTTTGGAATGATTTGGAAACATGTTCAGCTTAACATCCCTGGACTTATCAAATAACAGCCTCTCTGGTTTAATACCTAAGTCATTGGAGAAACTTCAATATTTGAATGCCCTTGACGTATCTTTTAACCATTTAAAGGGTGAAATTCCACTGATGGCCCTTTTAGAAACTTCACGAGTGAATCCTTCATTTTCAATGATGCCTTGTGTGGAGACGGTCCCACCATGCCAGAGTGATCATCCAAAACTACAAACCAATATCTTATAAGGTGCTTCTACTTACATTTGTCCACTGGGGATTGCCATTCTGGCTGTCTTCGCATTAGTATTCGTTCGATATCTATTGAAAGAAAAGGTTCCCAATGCAACAGAGTTGTTACCTATCCTAACAAAAGGAAGAGTACTTTCTCCTTACGAACTTCTATGTGCAACTAATGGTTATAGTAAAAGCAATTTACTTGGCTCTGGGAGTTTTGGATCGGTTTATAAAGCAATTCTGAATGATGGAATCTTTGTAGCTGTAAAAGTATTTAATTTGCAACTTGAAGGTGGACACAAGAGTTTCGATGCAGAGTATGAGGTACTCTGCAATCACGCCATCGAAATCTTGTGAAAGTCATCAGTAGTTGCACTGACTATGATTTTAAGGCCTTGGTGCTTGAATACATGTGCAATGGGAGTCTTGACAAATGGTTGTATTCTCCTAACTACTTCTTGAACATTGTTCAAAGATTGGAAATAATGATAGTGCCCGGTGTCTCATGTGGCAAATGCTTTGCAATATTTGCACCGCGAATATTCGACTCCTGTGATTCATTGTGAATTGAAACGGAGTAATATCCTCATTGATGAAAACATGGTTGCCCGTGTAAGCGATTTTGGAATAGCAAAGTTTTTCGGAAAGGAGGAAAGCACCATATTCACCAAGACCTTTGCAACAATTGGTTATATGGTACCAGGTAATCTTAATATTGTCATTCAAGTGCATTTTTTTTTCATACAAATTTTAAGGAAAATGATTTAAAATATGACAACATGACACGAGACCACTAACATGTTAAAATTATATAAAATCATCATTCTCTAAATTTAAATGCATGATTGGATTTTCTTCTTCTTTTAGCAGATCTAGTGAGTAGTTTTATCAGTTTATCACTTTTTATGGAAGTAATTTTTTTTTCTAGTGATTTCTTGGATTGCAATATCTCTGGTAGAGTATGGATTGGAAGGACTAGTGTCAACAGCATGTGATGTCTTTAGCTTTGATGAATCCTACAAATGGAAGTCTTTACAAGGACAAGGCCTAGTGATGAAATGTTTGATGGAAATCTAAGTTTGAAGAGTTGGGTAAATGATTCAAAGCCTAATGCAATTCTTCAAGTTTTATAAATTTAATATTTATAAAAGTGAAAAAAATAATAGATCTGTATAACACTATTTTCGTATCTCATTTATTTTTTTTATTACAATTAATTTGTATTATTTTTTTTCTTTTCTTACATGAAGAAAAGAAAATTAAACAAGTAACGAGACTAAAGCTCAGAGTGAAATAGAAAACTCACAGTTTTTAATTGAGATAAAATAAATTCTACCTATGATATGATGCAATGCCCAAAATATTTCGAAATAATCATTGTAACACATACAAGAATTCTATGCATAATTTGTGATACTAATATAGAAAAAATACTTAATGGTTAATTAATTAATATAGAAACAACACATATTATGCAAATAAATCATAGTATTGAGTACTCTAAAT
The DNA here is from genome assembly GCA_025175665.1 of Cinchona pubescens. NCBI lineage: Eukaryota > Viridiplantae > Streptophyta > Magnoliopsida > Gentianales > Rubiaceae > Cinchona > Cinchona pubescens. Next base: position 83,783 of record JANKKI010000315.1, read on the forward strand.
ATTTAGTGGTAGACACTATGTTGAGTTTAAATGCCAATTTTGAAAACTATAATTAATGCCAATTATTGCAGTATTTGATAAAATAATATTGGCCTAGATTAATTATTGATGAGGTCAAAAAAGTTCAACCAATGGTACGATGTATGCCAAAAATAGTTTAGAATAATCATACTAAGACCTATAAGAATACTACGCATTTATTATTGGAATGACATATAAACAAAATAAATAGGTGTAATGTAAAAGACAATATAAATTAATCAAATAAAATCATACTATTAAATATTTTAAAATAATTGCAGATATACATTGCGTTACACATCAACTTTGAAAATCTTAATGCAATTTTTACACTATTTAAAAGAATAATAAAAATGTTGATTAAATATCTCAGTAAATAATACAAGGAATTAATCTAAAAAAGTACACAAAAAAATAAAAGTCAAACACTTTTATTAGCTTTAGTTTTGTTTATATAGAGACATAAATATAAATTTTAATTTCGTAGAAAAATACTACACATCTTGTTTGAAATTTGATTAACTTAATATTATCCTGAATACCATTTAGGATGAACTCCTGTGAATTTAGAACATCAATAAAATCCTAAATTGAATGTTATCATAAGGTTAAGAATATGGAAAAATACCAATATATTTTCTATTTTGATACACAATTTACACATATTTTAAAAAATTAATTGCGATTGAAATTATATAAGAATTACATGTTATTTTGGATATCTTTAGAATTATATATTTTTCAGTAGAGTTGCGTGTATTTTAAAGGAAGATAAAGGATTTGTTTCATTAATATTTCTACATTTTAAAGCAAGATAAAAGAGCAACCTTTTATTTTCATCTTTTGATAATAATCTTAATAAATTACGTGATACCTATCTATATTATAGAGAATATATTAGTTTAGTTTGTTAGTTTAATGTATTTTTTCTTTACATTTTACTTAGGTTCATTTTTTATTATTTTTTGAAATTTATTTTAATTAATCATTTTGTAGTTATTACCATATACTATTTGATCTTATGTAAATATTTTCCCTAATAAAATAATTTTAGCACAATATATTCTGTATATGTATACATATTTACACAATATGTAAACGATAATTAATTGTAATAGAATTTATATAAAACCAATTAAAGTAATGTGTAATTTTTGGTTGTTCTTTTTAATAAATATTACCTGAATGTAATTAGGTTGTAAGAATGATTTCATTTGGACAAAGTTAGGATAAATATCATTCTACTTTTGTGAAAGTTATTACTTAAGTATGTTTCTATCTATCTATCTATCTATATATATATATATATATATATATATATATATATTATTTAATTAATTTATTGACAGTAGAGGTATTCATCTTGACCCATCAACCAGAAAAATTTAATGAATCAGTATATTTTAAACCATAAAAATTAGGTACCCATACTGGATAATAAATCGGGTCGAGTAACGAGTTGGGAATTACTATTACCGAATTAGGTAGTGGGTCAAAAATTTTCTACTAGGCAGAGTGCCTGACCTAGTTTATATAAAGGATTAACTTTGTAATTTTTTATATTATGGCCTAAGGTAAGAATGATCTCATTTAGTAGTCATTATATATATAATTTTTAAAATTGTAACACTAAAAATATAATATTATATTGGGTCGGGTACCCGATCATCCGACCCTCTTTGTCCGAGTACCCTATACATATTATCGGGTCGCTTTTAAATCGGCCCGATATAATAATGGTCTAATAATTAAAATTGAATAATTAATTACAAATAAATGTAAGGTTTAGAAAGATGCAAAGAAGAAATTGATCTAAACACATTTTTATCTTTTTATAATGTAATAAATTATTATTCTTTTTGATAAATATTAATTAAATATAATTAATCTGTAATATTGATAACATAAAAACATAGTTAGGCTAAATATCTTCCTACTTTTATGAAAGTTTGTATTTAAGTCTCTCTCTCTATATATATCTAAAATTAATTTATTAACAAGATATATCGATAAATTGATTATGTTGCATAATCAATAAACATTTATTTTCTTATCTTATTTTAATAATTGATACTTATATTATGATTTACAATACACGTTTAATTTTATTATAGTTTTAGAAAAAAAAAATTATCTATAATAGGTCTACATAAATTGAGGATTTTAAGAAAATAAGGGTAATTAAATATAAGATTAGAAAATTATTTTAGTATTTCATTTTTTTTACCTCTATTATTTGCCAAGTAAATATTCCTTTGTGTAATGTGGCATATGTTAACTTGTTATAACTTCTCACAACTGGGGGTTTTGCATTATATATATATATGTATGTGTGTGTGTTGATATAGATAGGTTCAATGATAATTGATCCCTTGTTGGACAAATTCCACGAGCAATCTAGTAAAGATATAAATGGAAATGTGGTAAATGAAATACTATCTCTCTCTATATATATTATATTAAATTAATTGATACTAAACAAATCAATACTTCCAAATTATTGTGTTTATTTGATCATTATATAATAAAAATATGTTCATTAGCATTCGACAGAATGAGTTTTATCCTTTATTTTTGAATAAAAATTAGAAGTGGGTAATCAACACAATCATATATCCAAGTGATAGAAATATAGTTACTATGGTATACATATCTAATTTAAATTTCAACTAATAATTAAGTTATATAGTTACAATTTAATTATTTTATATGACAGAAATATAAATATTGGACTAATTCTATTATGTACCCCTCAACTTATACTCGATTCTCATTTTGCACCTCAAACTTTAATTTTGGACACTTAAACCTCAAACTCTCAAATTCCTCCTACTTCAATCCTTTTCTTAACTCTATCTCAAAATTTAACAGAATTTTTCTATGTGTACAATAATTCAGCAGGATGTACAACAATATTTTTGGGTGCAAAAATAAAGATTCTGTTAAATTTTTTTATAGTGTTCAAAAGGAACTAAATTAGGACAAATTTGAGAGTTGGGATTCAAAGTGTCCAAAACTAAAATTCGCTTGGTGTAAAGTGAGAATTAGGTATAAGTTTGAGTGTGCAAAATAGAATTAGTCCTATAAACATTATGTATACATACTTAACACTAAGCATATTTTTAATTGTTCTACAAACTAAAGTATATTTTTAATTATTTTTTATTTACATTTTCTAATTAGTAAAATTTATAGATATTATTATTTAATTTTTTTTTTTAGAAATTTCTGTCAGTTTAATTACTAGATGATGATATCGTTGATATTATATTACTAATATTATTTTGTTGTATATCTAAATTTAGATTATTACAACAAAATAATAGTGGTAATATTAAAATAATATATATTATGTTGTGACAAGTCTAGATGTGTATAAGAGACACATGTACAACTATTTTCTGTTTCTTTTACATAATTAGATGTTTTTATCTATTCCTAACTAATAAAAATAATTAAACAAATAACAAACAACCAACTCCATAAGTTTTAAATATAAAAGAATTTGATTTTATCTTCATAACTACAAGTAATTTTTATAGATTACGAAAAATAATATAAACTAATTACGGCTTGATAAATACATCTTAATTAGCATTAAGCACAACATCATCATCATCATCATCATCATCATCATCTATATATACTATATCGTATACTAAAGAGTAGTTTAGTAAGAAGCCACTAGAGAATGAAAGATGGCACAATATTGTTAGTTATTTTGTATCTATTACTAATGAACTAAACAAACTAATATTAGTTTAATGATTCAAAATCTGTAACATTGTCTTTACACATATCAAGTAGTTTTTATTACGAAAAAATTAATACAAACTAATTATGGACTCTAACAAATAATTGCTAATTTTTTTATTGTCCGATCATTTATATCCATGAAAAAGTTTAGTCTATTTTAAAAAAACAAAGAGTTTATGAACATAAAATAAAGATTTTAAATGCATAAAAGTAGCAAATAATTTTTATTAGAGAAAATAAATACACACTAGTCTATCTATCTATACTATATATAGAGCTTTATTGATGATCAAATGCATTTTGAAAAAAATTTGTTAAGATAACAATTTAATTTTTAAAAGAAGACTTACCTAATTGCAAATTAACAGAGTTTCAATTCTAACTGCGGAGACTCGAGTTAAATTCCAGCAATTGTTGGATTTAGTTCATGCTTATTGTCTATGTTACATCACCAGCAACTAATTTTTCCAAAAGAAAAAAAAGAAGCTTATTTTCATTTTAACTTTGAATTAAACATTTGAAACACTTTTTTGTCCAAAAAAATATGCATAACTTTTTCAATTTCTCAGCATTTTATATCAGAGGAATTAGCATTAAAACTCCATTGACCTCTCCTGTTATTTCCTCCATTTTTATGTTTGTACCTTTCTACATCTACAATTCACATAATTGTGGCGGAAGAAAATCATTACTTATTCACTTATTTATTTATTTTAGTTATTCACCTATTATTCCAAAATAGGATTCAATACACTAAAGAATACCAAAAAATACTGGATGTAAAGTTGCGAGAATTTTTTTGAAAACAAAAACAAATTTTAATGGAAAAGAAGGGTAAAGAAACAATAATCCAAACCTGAACAAATGCAAGCATGGTGGTAATATTATTCATTTTTTTTTTCAATTTTTTTCCAAATTAAATCACAAGCAAATTTTTACGTGACAATATGAATTATATAATTCTTACATAAAGTGGTACTACCCTGGAAGACTGATGCAATCTTGGCAACGCACACTCGAATGAATAGCCGGTTACATCATGATATATATAAATTATATATTGTATATATTTTATTATATACTCAATGTTTATAAATCATAATGATATTACCTGAAACTTTTAATAATAGACTGACAAAAGAGTGCCTACAATGACAATACAAAAAAGTGTATTAGACTATAATAATTAATCACAAACTTTGATTGCTAAACAAATGAAAATAATCAGATTAACTATGCTTTTAGTATAGTACGGGAAGATAGATTTTACTATTGTTTGAAATTAAGTTAAATTGTACAAGGGACTCATAGGAACATTATACTAAAGGCACTACATTTGACGCATATAGAATCATATATATGTGTCTATATATATATATATATATATATATATATATATGTATATATTTATTGGAATATAAAAGTTTTATTTTACTTTATTTTTAAGAGTAATCACTACAAGATGTTAACTTTTATACATGTTTTTTTTTAAATGATTAAATTTTTTCAGACAAACTCTTACATGATTAACTTAAGCATTAACATAAATTAAAAAGTAGTGATATTCAACTGATAATGAGCGAGTCAATGGTTTTTCTAACAATTTTAAATTCTTAAAAAAAATAAAAAATTCTGATTAATATTCGATAACATGAAATGTGTATAATCCATTCATAAAAAGTTCTAAATATCCCTTCAAATGATCATCGGACTTGAATTCATTAAAAAAAATCTCAATTAACCAACAAATTTCAAATCAATAACCCATTCCATAGAAAATTTAAGAAATTTCGTAAAATACCATCACCATCCTCTTAAAAATTAACCATCAAGTGTCTCAAAACTCTTCAAAAGAAAACGCTACAAAGATACACAATTAATAGAAACTTGGTCATACGAACTGATTTAACAGCAAAAATCTTTACAAGAAATTACAAAAAGTCCAAATTTAAATGCATATCTAATTTCATTTTCAACTAATAATTAAGTTATATAGTTATAATTTAATCATTATACATCACAAAAATATAAACATTTCAAAATGCCCACCTAATAATTACATTTTAAAATTTTTCATAATTTTATTTTCTAATTATTTAAATTTATATGATATCATTACTTAATTTTATTTGTTTTCATATAAATTATTTACAAATTTTTTTATACCATCATTATTATTTTACTAATATTGTTATCCAAATTAAATATAAATATCGATCCTCCTATACATGATACAGGACATTCAACTAGTTTAAATAAATGAGAATTTCAATAGATTCCAAACATACTTGTCATCAATGAGTCAAAAGAATTTCATGCAATTGTTGTGATCAATTGCATTTCATTCACACAGCTAATTTCATAGGAGGACTAATAAATGTGAGGGTTCCATAAGTCTTGTGCGTCATTAGGTCATCTGTTTTATTTTTGTATTACATTTATATTACATTATATGATAAGATAATATTTATTTTTTATTTAATATTTTTTTATGTTTAAATTACCCGTATCATCCAATCACATAATATAAAATAATTATAACAAAAAAACAAACAAAAAATTTTAAAAAAAATACTTACGTAAATTCAATTTTTGACCTTACCTATAAATTTATTCTATAATTAAGATTAAATTTTTAAAATTTTTATTTAAATCAATTGATGACATAAATTCTTTACAGTTTAAACCACGTTACAAGATCTATAAAAAGAACGAGTCTAGTTAACCTAAGTATTTGCCAAAACCGTAACGGAGAGACGCAAAGCCGTGTTGTTCACGCTGCTACACCGAGTAAAGTGTTTGAAGTGGCGTACGACTGGCAGAGACCTTTTTTCAAGTACCGTATTGTCTATTCCACTGTCAATTCATCATATATTAGTCAAGTTGACTTTGGACCACATTCGAATAAAACAGTCAACTTGAAATAACTTTCAAAGTAAATGCTAAAATCATGCGGTTAATTTGAATAAGCGTAATGTACAAAATAAATTGTACTTCGTTAGCTTGATATGACAATCTAATGTTGTTGATAAAATTAATGAGTTAAAGATTGGGGATAAATTTTCTAGTGCTTTAAAAAATAAAAAATAAAAAATAAAATCTCTAGCACTCGAGGTGAAACCATACACGTGCATAGATTTAGTAATAACTAATTAATTGCTAGTTTTAGTTTGTATAAGTGAGACTTTGACTCCACAGAGGACAATATGTTGTTATGTTATAATTAAAGCATAATCAAATGATTGGATTTGAGTGACAGAGAGATTAAGCACATGTTTAAGTGACAAAAATTAAATTTAACACTTAAAGGAATGTTTGCTAGATGGACTTTAAGATTGTAATAAGACAAATTATTTTTCTTTTGTACATGAAATTTATAGAATTTAGATTTGTATATCTTTATGTTATATTTTGTCTCATACACTATAATTTGACAAATATATTTTAATATAATAATTAAATATAAGTCAGAATAAACATAATAAGTATCTAGATAATAATTGATAAAGAGATGTGAGATAAAAAATTAATAACCATTTCACACTTCTTCTTTAGCACAATATTTGCACCTGTTTTATCAAAAAAATAAAAATAAAACATAAAGAGAATATGACCATATTCCAGTCTTTGAATTCTGATTGTAAATCTACACATACATACTTTATATAGATGCCACTAACTTACACAATCCATGAGCAGTTCTCAATTCATCAAAGTTAATATGGAGATATCACATTTCTACCGTTACTTTCTTGCACTTATTTTGGTGCAATTTTGTTTCACTGCTACTTCCAAAGCCCTGAAAACCACAGACATGGTCACTGATCAATCTGCCCTCTTAGCCCTTGAAAGCCCACATAACTTCAGATCCTTACCAATTCTTGTCAAAAAACTGGTCTTCAAATTCGGCAACATCTTCTGCTGTTTGTGGCTGGATCGGAGTCAAATGCGGCTCTAAACATCAAAGAGTGACTGCTTTAAACATTTCAAGCATGAATCTCACAGGCACCATTCCTCCACAATTGGTAAATCTCACCTTTCTTGTTTCGCTTGACATTCGACACAACTAGATGTTATATGGAAATCTGCCTCAAGAGTTGTCGCGTTTACGACGCCTAAGCTTCATTAGATTAACTTCTAACAACTTTTCTGGAGAGATTCCAATGTGGTTTGGTCACTTTCCTAAACTTCAATTCTTGGCTTTATCTCACAACAATTTTTCTGGCCTAATCCCTTCTTCTATCTCTAACCTGTCGAATCTCGAATATCTTGACTTCGATGGTAATTCCCTGAGAGGGAAGATTCCAGAACAGATTGGAAACCTCAGTAGATTGACATTTCTGAATCTTCATTGAGATAATCAGCTGTTTGGTTCTATACCAGTTAAATATTCTTGAGAATTCAACATTTCGAATATGTTAAATTCTGACACAATAATTTAACTGGTACTCTTCCTACTGATCTATGTCACCGTCTTCCGAATCTCAAAGGGATTTATCTATCTTTCAATCAGATACATGGTCAAATCCCATCAAATTTATCTCAGTGTTCACAACTTGAGATACTGTCATTGACATCCAACAAATTTAGTGGATCTATACCGAAAGAAATCGGCAAATTACAGATGCTTGAGGGAATATACCTCGGAAGCAACAATTTACAAGGTAAATTACCGATGAAACTAAGCTCTCTTTTAGTAATTTCCATTGTTCAAACACAAAATACATGTTTTACCTCCAAAAAAGTTGAGTTACTAAAGTTCTACCTTGTTTTACTAGCTTACCAGAGAACTCATATCAAGTTCCAGCTCAAGCAAGTTTTTTTGAGCTCGAAAGCTTTACTTGTTAGGTTACAGATGTATATAAAATACAATAGTGAATTCCTTGCTTAAAGAATTTGTGTGTAAATTGGACAGTTACAAGACAAGTTCTTTAACATTAGCAGGTATCATTCCACAAGAGATTGGAAAGCTTCGTAACCTCAAGGAGTTCAGCATTGGACATTGAATCAAATTACAGGCTCTATACCGAAAGAAATTGGGAATTTGACAGAGCTTACACTTGTTGCGTTTTCTCATAACTTATTAACAGGTAGATTCTTACCAGGATGGAAGAGTTTCACTTTGTACATCCTACCACTGCTCTGTCAATTAGTGATTTGTATAAAACAAGTTTTACAATCTACTGAAAGCTTATGTCTTGGATTGTGCCAAAAAAAAAAACGGAAAAATAGTAATTTAGTTTTTTTATTTGTAAAATATCGACCAATCTAGTCTTTATCTATTATAACAGATTAATTGAGTTCCTTATTTTTTTAAAAATTAACGAAAGTTATGGACAAACAAATGGACCAAACCACTTGATAATCACGTTCTTGACCCTTAACCTGTAGTAGATGTATTGTCAACGACCCTGTTAATTTGTCTATAATTTCTATTACAAATTTTTAATTGATTAATTTTTTTAAAGATGAGAAACTAAATTGGTCATTTGGATAAATAAGAAAACAAATTAGTCCATACCTAAAGATAAGGGAGCAAATTGATGTTTTTCCCAAAATAAAAATAGTAACAGTTATCACGTCCCTGCATTATTTGATAGGTGTAATACCAGAAGAGATGTGCAACCTTCACAAACTGGAGAACCTTTACTCAATAGTCAATAACTTGAGTGGCTCTATACCAATAGGGATATTCAACCTTTCAAAATTGAGTGTGATTTCTCTGGGATTCAATCACCTCACAGGCAATCTTCCATCAAATATATGTCACCAACTGCCTGATTTAAATAGTTTTCTCCTTAACCAAAATAACATTGATGGAGTTATACCAGCTTCTATTGTAAATTGCTCTGAATTGACCATTCTTTCGCTGTCATAATTGGTGATCAAACCAATTCACTGGTTCAATTCCCAACAACATTGGGAATCTTGAACTCCTGGAATCTCTATAATGTTCTGATAACAATTTGACCGATGATCCCACGTCTTCGAAGCTGGAGTTTCTTAGTTCCATGACAAAGTGCAAGTATTTAAAGGATTTAGAGTTGGGGGAGAATCCACTCAATGGTTTTATTCCAGCTTCAGTTGGGAATCTTTCTACTTCCTTGAAATATTTCAAAATAAGAGCTTCTAATATTAAAGGCCCCATCCCGAATGAAATTGGAAACTTGAGCAGTCTAATCTTGCTTTCTCTAGAAGACAATCAGTTGTCTGGAGTTGTTCCAAGAACAATCAAAGACTTACAAAACCTTCAAGTGTTGTCTCTCATGAGAAACAAGCTAAGGGGTAGTCTAGATACATTTTGTAGCATGCACACCCTGGCGGAGTTGTATCTTAGCCAGAACCAAATTTCAGGTCTAATTCCAGATTGTTTTGGAAATATGACTTAAGATCTCTCTCTCAGGAAACTTTATCTAAATTCCAACTTATTGTCCTCAACTATTCCTAGAAGTTTATTGAAACTGAGAGATCTTTTGGAGCTCGACCTGGCCTCGAACTCCTTAGTTGGCACGTTGCCTCAGGAGATTGGAAATATGAAGGTTGCAATATCAATTGACATGTCAGTGAATCAAATCTCAGGGGACATTCCCGAGACAATAGGCGATTTACAGAATCTGCAAAACCTTTCTTTAGCAGGCAACAGGTTAGAAGGACTCATTCCAGAATCACTTGGAAACATGTTGAGCTTAACATCCCTAGACTTGTCAAATAACAGCCTCTCGGGTTTAATCCCAAAGTCATTGGAGAAACTTCAATCTTTGAAAGCCCTCGACGTTTCTTTTAACCATTTAAAGGGTGAAATTCCCTCTGGTGGTCCTTTCAGAAACTTCACGAGTGGATCCTTCATTTTCAATGATGCATTGTGTGGAGATGCAAAATTTCATGTCCCACCATGCTACAGAGTGATAATCCAAAACACAAACCAGTATCAAAAAAGGTGCTTCTACTAGCATTATTCCCACTAGGGATTTCCATTTTGGTTATCTTGACATTGGTATTCCTTCAACATCGATTGAAAGAAAAGGTTCCAAATGAAACAGATTTGTTACCTGTCCTAGCAAAAGGCAGACACTTTCTTATTATGAACTTCTACAAGCAACTAATGGCTATAGTGAAAGCAATTTACTTGGCTCTGGGAGTTTTGGATCAGTTTATAAAGCAGTTCTGAGTCTTATACAGCTTTGTAGCTGTAAAGGTATTTAATAGTTCAACTTGAAGGTGGGCTTAACAGTTTTGATATGGAATGTGAGGTACTCTGCAACCTTCGCCATCGAAATCTCGTGAAAGTCATCAGTAGTTGCTCTAACCAAGATTTTAAGGCTTTGGTGCTTGAACACATGGTCAATGGGAGCCTTGACAAATGGTTGTATTCTCCTAACTACTTCTTGGACACTTTTCAACAGATTGGAAATAATGATAGATGTGGCAAATGCTTTGCAATATTTCACCATGAATATTCTACACCTGTGATTCACTGCGACTTGAAACCGACCAATGTCCTCATTGGTAAAGATATGGTTGCCCGTGTAAGCGATTTTGGAATTGCAAAGTTTTTGGGTAACGAGGAAAACACAGTATTCACTGAGACCTTAGCAACAATTGGTTATATGGCACCAGGTAATCTTCATATTGTGATTCAAGTCAATATTTTTTGTTCATATTTTTTCTAAGGAAAATGATTTTAAAATGTGGCATAAGATCACTGAGTTGGCAAAATTATATTAAATCACTAACTTCTAATTTTAAATACTTGGTCGGATTTCACTCATTTATTCGCAAATTTAATAACACGCCAGTAGTTTTTTCTAGTTTGTCATCACTTTTATAGAAGTAAATTTTTTCCTAATGATTTCTTGGATTGCAAACTCTTGTAGAATATGGATTGGAAGGACTAGTGTCAACAGTGCATGTGATGTATATAGCTTTGGAATCCTACTGATGGAAGTCTTTACAAGAAGAAGGCCTAATGATGAAATGTTTGATGGAAATCTAAGCTTGAAGAGTTGGATAAATGATTCAATGCCTAATGCAATTCTTCAAGTTATAGACACAGATTTGTTGAAGCCTGACGAGGAACATTTCACTCAAAGGTTGGAGTGTTTGTCATTAATCATGGGATTGGCCATAAATTGTGTCCAAGAATCTCCTAAGGAAAGGCTCAATATGAAAGTTGTAGTGGATACACTACAGAAGATCAAGCGAAAGATTTCTTGAATGTCATGGAGGTAAATAAATTGAGAATGCATATTCTATTGCATGTTTTTATTTACAAATTAATTAATAATAACTATACTGGATCAGTTTCCTAAATATTTACTGAAAAAATGCAACTTCGGTTGTCGATTCGCCGTCAATGTGGCTGGTTCCTAGATCGCCTTCGCTTTTTCTATTACTATAATGTCACCTTACATTTGTTTCTAAAGAAAAAATGTCCTTTTTATTTTTTTCTCTGCTTTAAATTGTTGTAATATAATTTCTCTGTTTCAATTTTTGGACGAATATTTTCTTATTGATGATATACCATGTTTAATTATCTAAATTTTCTCATTAACTGTTGCTTTTCTTTCTAACTAAACACATTATAATACAAATCATATCCTATCAAATTTTTTGATGACAATTGAATGTCACTTATGATACACTAACACGTGGATATAATATTTATATTTGTCAATTTTTTTTTCAATCTTTTAACATTGTTATTTAACACTAAAACTTTAAAATTATCTACATGTTAGTATATTCTTGATAGTATCGAATTGACATTGGATAGTTGCTATAAAAATTTGATTTGATTATAATAGGTTATTTCTAGGAATGGTATGGTAAATTACGGTGGATTGGGAAATTTTTTCTTTTTCTTTTTTTTTAAAACTTTTTAGCTACAACTTGCAAATTGTGTCCAAAAGAACAGATCGGGATTGTAATAGGCTAATAATGCTCCTTTTCATGAAAACCAAATGCTTGATAAAAACAAAAAATTCCAATGAAAACAAAGTATGCATAATCTAATCAAAATTTCGAAGGTCAAAAGAGGTCAAAAAAATGGTAATGCATTGTTCGGAGTGTGTTTCTATATGTTGAAGGTACTGGTAAGGGGTGACTGTCTTTTTCAATCCCTGAGGCGACTTTTTCCCTTTTCCCCTTAAGGTTAATAGCACTTTCCCCCCTAAAGTATGGGGGTAATTACATTTTACTCCCATAAATTAAAAAAATTACACTTTACCCCATTTACAATATTGATCCTTGAGCATTTCTAGCAACGTAAGAAAAGTCAAATAAATGATAGATATGCCCTTGTAACTATTTTTTGAATTTTCAAGATTTGAATCCTTGAGGGTGTGCATTATCTGTAAAAGACTAGGAAAAATAAATATAAATAAATGGATATCTTTGTCTTCTAAAGTGAAAGTTATGAGACCAAACTTGACTCAAATTATATTGTAATAATATTTTTTACACATTTAATCCAAAATATAAAATATAAAATATCAAGTTACAACAAAAGATTATAAAACTTTTTATGAAAATTCTATTGTCACACAAAACCCTTAAAGAAAAACCAACTTTGAGAAGCGTACTACTACTATGAAAAGCACTACAATTCAAAATAATATAAAATAAATTCGCATTTAGGAAGGGAACCATAGCAGCTAATAAAGGCTACTAGTGAAGCCGGAGAAGAGATAGCCTAGTGACAAGAAGTCTTCATCCCAGTCCAATTGAACAAAGGCACTAGCCAGTGTATTATAAGATAAGGGGGGAATTTTCATTCCTTCAACTAGTGCTTATTGATGGGAGAGACTGGGTTTGGTTTTTCTTCCCTTTCAAGGTTAGAAATTGCTAAAAAAACCTTCATAAATTACGAGAATTTGATCCAAAAAAAAATGAATATGGATTATATTGATATATTTTTATACTTAATTTTACATATTTTTTATAATTATCACACCACCATCAAAAATTGAAAATATGAAAAGTCAAAAAAAAAAAAAATAGTAATAAGGGACATTTTAGCCATTTAATTGACTTTTGTTAATGTTGTTAGAAATGTTAACAAATTAATATAGTAAATGAGGACAAAGTGTAATTTTTTAGTTTAGAGGGTAAAGTAAATTTTTCCTATACTTTAGAAGACAAAGTGTTATTAACCCTTCCCCTTTTTAGTTATTATACCTTCTTTAATTTGGAATGACTACTAAAAGTTTTGGAACCCAATCCCCACAATTTCTTTTCCATAAATGTAGAAATTGATCTAAACTATATAAACTTGCTGACGTGCATGTACAAAAAGGATAAGAAAGAGTACAAAAAGGATAAGAAAGAACACAAGGGTCAGTTTGGATGGGTGGATTGAATTGTAAGAAGAATTTTAAGTGAATAGATTTGAAATTAACTATTTTGAAATGACATGAAATCTGTGAAATACGAAATTCAGTATTTCGATCACCAAAAATTTCTCTTCTTTATGGATTTCAAATTTTCAACTGGATTTTATTAACTTATTTGATAATTTAGAAGAGATGTGGATTTTCGTCCAAATCTCTCCTTCCAAACATAACCATCGTATTGAAGTTAAAATTACCCACTTTGTTTGGATGGTGTTTTTTTTTTTTTTTAATTATTCTCTAAATAATATTCTTTAGTCATCTCATACACGTTCTTATATTTTATTGAAATAAATTGCCGGTTTCATTATTTTCCACATTTTTTTTGTCAAGGATGTGTATATTTAGAGTTACAGATCAACTTAATTGCAATGGCATTCAAATTGAAACTATATATACAGCAAACGCCTCTAATCTCACCATAGTCCCCTCTACCTCATCTGATTCAGATGGAGTTTGAAGTTTGCAAGGACTTACTATTCTAACAAAAAACTAAAAATGGTCATAGAATGAGTCCATAGGGAGTACAGTATAACCATCTTCCTAAGTATACAAGTAATCAAATGCAGAAGGATTTGGAAAAGGATGGCAATAGATACTTTGCCTAAGAAGTTTGTTTTTCATTCTTTTCAAAGTATATTTGATAAAATACAGAGTACATCAATCCTGCCAAAAGTAGGCTGCCTAGTACACTCCACAGAACCAAATATTAACCTTTTTTTTTTACTAATGATCATTAGCATTAGCTAACCACCTTTTGTTGCAAACTCTACTAGTATTCCAAATGGATTCTTCTACTTGGAATCAAAATCCATGTTTCCCATAGCACTAAGTCCTTGCGGTCTCTACAAACAAAATTATGTGATAACATCATAACAGATGATATCTCTGTCAATCTTTCATTTCAAAACCTAATAAAAGATGCTTAATAAGAAATGTCACAAGTGAAAATTGGCATACTTTTTTGGACACCTTTTCTCTCTAACCTCGTAGCGTTGTAGTGTAAGATCACGTAGCCATGTCCCAGGAGTCCAGGACTTCTTATCTGCATCAAACCAAATAATCAACAAAAGCTCAACTTAAGTTAGGTCATTAACTTATAAAAATAGACGAGTTATAAAATGCTAAAAACAAATCTCTTACAAGAATTCAGCGTACACAATTATAGGTTTTAGATTATACTGCTAGTAAAGAATATGATGCATTAGCACAGGTATAATGCTCTTCCATTATCACTCGGATAATTTAAACTACTGGGTTGAATTATTAGAATTCCATACTCGGCTTTGTCTCTATTTCCTAAAGGCATTTCTTAGTTGCACTTAGATGGATGTGGCATCCCCAATGTTAAATGGAAATCACTCTAGCTTGATATTTTTTTTCTTTTATTTGCAGTGCTGTTCTTATATTTAAATTACTATGTACTTTTATGTAGGAGGTTTCGGTCTAGTTTCTCTCCTTGTATTTTTTTTAAAAAAAAATTTATTAATAAAACATAGGAGTGGCAACCCTCACCTCTAAACCGGTGGTTAACTATAAAAAAAGGTCCAAATTCCAAAGCTCCAAACCAACAGGATATTAAATATGTTAGGCATCCTTATACACACTAGTAAGGTATACATGTGATGCAAGTATTGATCCACATTTCTCTTTTTGTTATAATATGTATATAGTTTTCTGTCTCTTATACACATCTAGATGTGTATAAGAGACAGACCACATATTATAATTGTGAATCTAATAATTACTTGCGAAATAAAAATGACAGCTTAGAGTGGGAAGACTCTTTTCTCCCAATCTTATAAAAGAAAAGATGTGTATAAGAGACAGTTCTCAATCAAATTGCATTTATGAATCAAAATCCTTAGATCAAGAACTAAGACCATAGTTCTTTAATTAACTAAAATAAGTATAATTACAATTCTTAAAAGTTGAGAGAATACAATTATCAACATATTTAAATGAAATATACGCCTACTAATTTAACTAAACCTAAAAGAAAAATTGTTTTCATTTTATTTTCTTCTTGACAAACTTAGCATTGAATATAAAGTTATAAACTTTACTAAATCTATCAAGTATTTATTACTTCATTTGTGCTTAAGTTTGTGACAAGTAAGACCTATATTAAGTTTATCTCTTAAACTACATTATAGATGAAACTAAAGATTCTTTAACCTCTTATACACAAATCAGATGTTTAAATTCTTTTACGCTTCTTTGTACTTCTATATGAAATTTCTCATTTCTCCCTTTTCGTTAAATTTGGATTTTATCATTCAAAATTTTTATTTCTTTTTTTCTTTCTCTTAATGTAATAATTTATAAATCAATTGAAACTTTTATCTTTTATAGAAAATATTTTATGAGTATTAGACTTATAAATTAACAAAATATGTGTAAAAAAAAATGTATCAAATAATTTTCTAATTTTCAGGCTAACTTGAGAGAATGTTACAATTTATAAAAAATCTCATGACAGACATTAAAAATTATCATTCTCAACTTTTAATAATAACCACTGTTTTCTTTGCTTTGCTTTCAGTTTTTTTTTTTTTTAAAACTAATATTGAAGCACGTGTCTTTGCACATTTTAAGATACTATAATTGTTTGATTTTTGCTGATATGAATTAAATAGTAAAGCATGCTTGGAACAAACTGTTTAATTTCTTTAGTTCACTTAACTTTTTGCTTATATACTTAATGTTTAACTAACCCAAATAATTTTTTGTAGTTCGCATGAGTTTAGTGAAATATTTGCTCATATGTGATTTTTATGCATTTTCTTTATATATACTTTATTGGAAACATAAGAGATCTATCTAGTTTAATAGTTCAAGTAATTTTATAAAATCTAAATAGTTGTGTCTTGTAAATAACATCTATGGCTTGCAATTTTTAAAATAAATGTCCATTTTCTTGATTGAGAATTATTGAATAATCATTGTACAATAAAGTCATTGGTATTCGATACAACTCCAAAGTACGAAAAGTTTAAGGGATCATAAAATTGGAACACAATGTATGACTGGATAGTTTTAAAATTTATTACCACATCCATTCTATAAGTTCAGTAATCAAATAGGGGATTGTACTCTTGAAAATATCGACAATTTCTAAAGTTTATTTGATCCCTTAATTCTATTCAATTATTCAAGTTCTATACAATATAAATTTGGATTTATCAAGCACATTACAGTATTTGATTATTCTTTAATCTCTAGACCTATCTTGGAACCTACTTGAAGGAACTATTTGTATGCAAATACTAAATAACAAATTCTAATTTAGAAAATATAGATCTCTCTTAAATATGTAGCTTACACAACGATAGGAATTATATCATGAAAATAAAAAAGTAGAAAATATTCTACCATTTGGCTAGATTAAAAATAATTCAATAATATAGATTTTATTTGATAGAATAAAATTAACCACATATAGATGCAGTAGCTATCAACCTATATAGTAATAATTCAAAAGCAACAATAGACATTCAGTATTTAGGTTTTATTAGATAAAGTAAACTTTAATTAAAATCTAATTAGAAACTGATTTAATAACCCTTTTGTTTAGTTTGTAATTAGTTTTACGTACGGTTACTAATATCTAATATTAGATGTTTACAAGTTCAAAGACATAGTAATAAGTTTTTTGGGGAATACAATACTTATCTATTAAGAATTTTATACTAATATAATTAGGAACCAATTTTGATTGTAGGCAACACAAAACTTAGATTAATTAGGTGCTAATTATTCAATGCATGAAAAGGGAACTAAAACCAAAGTAAGAATTGCAAGATAAGAAGTATAGTCTTTTAAGCAAAACAGATATGTGTAGGTTACATGTTTCACCCATTTCCTACTTATCCAATCAATTTAATAATAATAGAAAAGATAGGTTTTACATTATAGTTTTTTTTTATTATGCCACACAAAAACTAAATTCTTTTTATATTCTAAACAACCAATTTATTTTATTATTACAAAGTCTACAAAACAATAGTAGAGGCAAAATAAATGGAGTTGGCAGAGCGAAGTTAACTGATCTTATACAATATCTATGATGTATATGCATTTGTTAATTCAAATTTATAACTTTTTAAATAGTTAACTTAAGTAATGAATAATCTCATTTTTTATAATTTTTGTATCCAAAATAGAAAAGATTTTAGAATTATTCTCATAGAATAGTCCAAAAGTTCTATAGGTGTTAAGTCTTGCTATTTTTTTTTAAAGATAATTCTTACTATTATTTGACTTGATTCTTAATCATAAATTTTTTTTTGTTTCCATACTTATATAATTTCTAAAATTCATCAATCAAGAAAACTGATACTAGATAGAACTTTCTATTAGAAATATTATTCTAATAGTAAAGTAATTATTAATATTAAAAGAATATTTTAAACTTGTGTGCTTTTAAAAGATTGGATGGTATTTTTTGAATCAAAATTCATTTCAGTTAAGAGGGCAAATTAGAAAAGATTTTAAGTTTGTAGAGTTGAATTGAGAATCTTTCAATTTTGGGGGCCACATTGGGATATTTGTTTTAGGTTTGAGGACTAAAGTGAGAGTCTTCCAATTTGGAGGACTACATTGAAATAGTTTTTCAATTTATTCAAACTGTCTCTTTTTCAATTTAAAATGTGTATAAGATTTTTTCTTAGTTTGATGGTATTTTACCATTTGTATTTCATTTAATGAGAAATTTTATTCAATTAAGTTCTTTTTTTAACAAGTCCATTGAATATTAATCTTTAATTTTTAAATTTATCCCAAAATTCTATGCATGACTAAATTTACTTCAATAATTATTAGCGAGACTAAATATGAATATTTGAGTAGTAAGTCTTTTTCTTGTATACCTTTTTAGGATTTTTTTTTTTCTCTTTAACATCCAATTGTATAACTGAAAGACATAATATACTACTTTTTAAAATAATTTTTATTTTTTATTATTTCTTAATTTTTAAAAAAAATGCCAGTAAAAATTATTTCCTACTATTCTTTAATATTCTAAAACTCATTCCTAGTATAATTCTATTACATAAGAAAATGTACTTCAATCAAATTTATTTCCTAATATGAAGTCTTAAAAAAAGGTTTATTTAGATATTTTATTTTAACTCTTTGAGGAGTATTTACATAAATAACCAAAATAATTATAATAAAGGCATTCAAGTTTTGGGATATAACAATGTCATGAAATTTTATATAGTGAGTGCAACTTGGGAAAGAATTTAACCTTTTGTAATTCCACTTAATGAGAAATTTTATTGAATTAAGTTATTTTTTTAATAACTTTATTTAATATTCATCTTTAATTTTTAAATCTATCACAAAATTCTAGTATATGAGGAAATTTAATTCAATGAACCCTAATTCTATATATGAAGTCTATCATTTTAAGATTTTTTTTTTCTCTTTACGTGTCCAAAAGTAGAACTGAAATATATAAATTTGTTTTTCAAGTAAATTTTATTTTTTATTACTGCTTGACTTCTAAAACTCATCCCAAAAGAATTATTTCCTACTCTTTGTTAATTTCTAAAACTCATCCTAATACTCTATTACACAAGATAATTTACTTCAATCAAATTTCTATACTAATATGAAGTTTTAAAAGTAGGTTTTATTTCTTCTTTTACTCTTGAAGTATTTACATAAATAGCCTAAACGATTATTTAAAAAAAAAAAAAAAGGATTCAAGTTTGGGGAAATAACAACGTCATTAATTTTTATAGTAAGGATAACTTGGGAAATAAAATCCAAATCACTAAAGCTATTTAAGGGTCCAAAGTATACATAAAATATGTAACTTTATTTTTCAAGTAAATTTTATTTTTATTATTGCTTGATTTCTAAATCCCATCCTAAAAATTAATTCCTACTCTTCTTTAATTTCTAAAACTCATTCCTAATATTCTATTAATAAGGTAATTTACTTTAATCGAATTTATTTCCTAATATGAAGTCTTAAAATTAAGTTTTATTTCTTCTTTATTCTTTGAAAAATATTTACATAAATAGCCAAAACAATTGTACAAAACATTCGAGTTTGGAGACATAACAAAGTTAGTAAATTTTACAGTAAAGGTAACTTGGAAAATAAAATCACATAAATCACTAAATCAAACTTCCTCATTTATTATACTATAGATAAACAGAACATCTATGATTATCACTTTTTAGTTTAATTAATGCGTGCATCTTATCTGATTGTATATATATCTTTATCCTCGACAAGCATATTTCATTGCACACATGTTCTCTTTTTAGTTAATTGTTTTCTGTTCTTATTTAGTTAAGCCTATTTCATGCTCCGACAAAAAGCACCTAAAAAGTTACAACATGTATTAGGATCAAGAAGGCAAATGAAGTGCAACATATTAATGTTGATATGCGTAAGAATTAAAAAATTCAAATCACCAAGTTAGCTAATAATGGACAGTAAATTATATTAGTTTCCATTTATCATGATGATGTAAATATACTATGGATGATGGCTTCTAGGAAAAAGAATATGGAATTGATCAAGTTGCGCTTAATTATTCTTTCGATTTTTCTTCCTTTTCAACAAAATTCATCAAACAGCATTACTTAAATTGATTTAAGTAGAATTGGATACTATCTCACAATTGTCTAATTCATCTTTTGTACCAACCTGTCTTATAGCCTAAAGTTTTACTTATAATTTATTGAACCTAACTTTAGTTCATTTAAGAGGTAGTATATTATGTTAGGCATAAAATCTAAGTGAATTTTAAGGTATCATTGATCAAAAAAATAATTAAATAAATAGCGGAGCTTTTTTTTTTTTAAGATAATAGGGTAGCTACTTGAACATGACTTTTGTTGTATAATTGTGAAACACATTGTTAGATTGTTACTTTGTTGATTCTGTTTATAATTTATGGTAGGGGTGTCAATTTCTGACACGACATGACAACTCTTCATGAATACAACATGAAATTATTGGGTTAAGGTTGGGCCTTAATGGGTTCGGGTTGACCTATTTATGACTCGCAAATAAATGAGTTAGGTTGAGTTGACCTGCAGGTAGCTCGGGTAACCCGTAAACGTATTGGCTATAAATTTTCATTACGTATTTTGTTATAATTTGCTCATTTTTGTGCACATAATTCAATTTTGAAGCTTGGTAGGCTAGTATTTCGGTCTTATATATGATGAGTTAATTATCTTTCTTATTTTGAATATAGCAATTATTAATGTTGTACTGGCTAGATTAGGCATAAAGTAGCAATAAACAAATTAGCCATTCAACTATTTCATATGAGCAGACAAATAATTAAGTATCGTTGCGACTATTGCACTTGCAAAGTAATAATTCATCATCCAGAATAGGTATGAGAATCACTAAACAGATTAAATAGTCACATTTTGACTCTTCTATTAAACAATAATTTAATTAGTTACCACACGTAGGAGTTATATTCAAAACTAGCAAATGAACATGACATACCAAATAGTAAATACATTTCGTCTATTGCTAACACACCAATTATCACTTAAGAAGCTAAAAAGAATGAAAAAAAGGAGCAATAAAAATTTATTTCTTGATGTTTATTTACTAATTCTACGATTATACAAATTTTCAAATAAATTGTGAAATATAAATACAAGTAAATATGAATAAGATACAACACGACAATAAATGGATTCAACACGACACAAATCGATTATTAATTGAGTAGGAGGGCTAAGGTTTCTTGACCCGAACATGATTATGAGCCCTAATTTATGGTCATTAGTGTGAATATATAAGTGAGTATGTTGATTCTGGTTGATTAGTTAGGTTATTACTTTCATTTATTTCCTTTTTTAAGTAAAAAGAAACTAAGAACAAACTGGTAGTATAGATTTATATTTAATTTTCAATTTTCGTGTAATCTATAATATTCTTTATAGCATGGAGATATTACAAATGCCTTTACATCTTCTGAGAATCTTCCCTTGCCAGAAACCATTATTGCTCCTATTTTCTTTCTTTTTATTCTCTATGCTGATTGGGTTTTTGAACATTTTGCTAATAATATATTCTTTTTGCCATCGATGAAATAGAAATTGATAAGATATTGAAATTGAGTTAGTTTATGGTTTCTAAAAAATCTACTTCTTTTCCATAAAAGTGACGTCTAACAAATAAAGTTATAAAAGATAAATTATGTCCCTAACATTAATATATTTCGAAATTATGTTTTATTGTCATTTAAGTTCTACTTTTGGAAATTTTTAAATAAAAGGAATGTATAATAGACAGATAAAACAATGTTGTAATAAACAAGTAATGATAAGTTTACGAACTCTTTTGATATGAAACCGATCAAAATATATTTATGTTTGGGACAATAATTGATCTTACACATCTAGATGTGTATTGAAAACCTCCTTCTATTTTAAATTCTCCTATCTTAACCCGCCTTAAGTCTGAATATCTTTTGGATTAACTAAGGAAAAAAACTAAGAATTCATTATTACGGATCCAACATTTCTTATCACAATAAAAAAAAACAATACATGCTTCTTTTGGAATCCATATTTAAACAAAGTAACGTTATATCTGCCCCTTACATTTATTAAATACAATTTCACATGTCATCTAACAAATTGATTTATGGATTCAATATGATAACTTTGGTGTTACAGATAACTTTTATTCTGAATAATCCAATTCACTAGCTATAAGTTCTTCCCAAGTCAAATTTTTAAGGTCTAAAAAATTACTTAATTGTTGAACTCTTGCATAGTAATTTGATTGTTAGAGCGATAAAAGGAAATTAGAAATAGAATAGTTATGATCATGCTGACCTCATTTTGAACTTCTAGTAAGGTATTTATAGGTACATAGGGTGACCTCTTATAGTATAGTGATATGAAAATCTACACATGAACTATGGTAAATTCAAAATACATAAACTATGGTAAGTTCAAAATACATAGTGATATGAAAATTTATACATGAACTATGGTAAGTTCAAAGCACATACACGCACATTGAAGTTGGTCATCTAGAACAACTCTAGACACATGAATTGGATACTGAGAGAAATTTTAAACTTGCAAATTATTATTGGATACAACTCAAATATAATGACCTATTTATCCATTAGTTATAATAGTATATCAATATTTATTATGGGTAATTTAGATAGGTCAAAAAAGAAAGAAACACCCCAAGAGAAAAATACCAATCGTACTTTTATAATAGTGTGTGTGTGTCTATATATATATATATATATTCTTCTCTAATAGCACACCTATAAATAGTCCAACAATGTACACTTGATTAACAAATTAGGTAGAACATGGGTTGTTATCACTCTCGTGGTGCTCGTGGCATCTCCATACTTTGATCGTTATCAGAAACGTGATACTTAGGGATTTGCGGTATGAGTACGAGAACATGATATGTCATCCTTTTAAGTATCGAATACATAGGGGTGGTTATTAGTGTATGTTCTAAAGTCAATTTATTTTAGATTACACTTTTATATTTATGTATATTTTTTAATAGGCATTTTTATCTATTTAATATGATAAAGTCTTTTGAATAAAATATATAAGAGAAAAGTAATAAATAATTATGAAGATAAGATTCTCTATGTAGTTATATTTCATTCGTAATTATCCCCAATTGTAGTGTTTTATAGGATAGATTACAAAGACACATAATTGTATGTGGATGCTTATTGCGTATAAGTGCATTGGATTGACCCGCTAAAAGTATTCCACTCAGATTATTATTTAAATAACATGGATTAATCTCTTTGTATTAGTAGTGTAATGATACTCAAATTTGAGATCATGAGTTTATCTTGACTGTGAATTACTCTACTTTGGCTCAATTAGTTGTTGCTCTTACTGAATCACACATACTGTAGTTCGAATATAGCGTGAATCCTGAAAAGATAAGATATGGCTAATATAGGATTCACCACTCTTTATAGTAGGAGAGTATATCTCAGTATAGCCACTTATCTTTGCGCAAAGTGAAAATAGAATTAAAAATGCCTTAACTTCTATTTCAAGTGAGTTATAATTTAGAAAGAAGTAAATTGATTAGTTCAATAAGAGTTGGCATTATATTTTTACTCTTACGCTAATGGGGGGATATTGTATGGTGAAAGGATAATAATTACACAGTAGTTAAATTACTGATACGTGAATAAATCGAACCACTTGACATATCTCAATACTTGGGTGGTCATGATGCTTTGTTAGAAGATAATCTTGATCTATAAGTGTAAATTAATTAAATAATGAATTAATGATAAATTAATGTTGTTTAATTTATCTAATCGTAATTAATTTGAGATTATAATTTGTCTAATCTTAATTAATTTAGGGTATAATTTATATTTCTTGCTAACATGACTGAGAACCTAAAGGATCACACACTTTAAGATGATTAATTCGTGATTAAATTGATTGTTTGATAAGTATGAAATACTTGTGGATTAATTTATGAGATAGATAAACTTTTGAGACAAAATTATAATAAGTCAAGAATTTTAGGGGTTTATGTAAAATATCTATAAACTCCTAGGGTTTTGAGCTTATAAATATAGGCCAATAACCCAAGCATATTAGTACGGGAAAAAAAGTCAAATCACGTTGAAATAAAAAAAGGGAAAACATGAAAGAAAAGAGAAAAAATATTGAGGAGCTAGCAGAGAAAGATGTGTATAAGAATTCCATTTTTATGTCAATCAATCTTATGAAGCCAGATGTTTGTGCTGCTTGTAGATCAACATCCCTGACAAATTAGAGATTTTACTGTGATTTTGAGATATAATCTTTATACTCCTCTTTTACTACGCATAAATTAATCAAGGTGATTTGTGGTAGGAGGTAAAAAATTTTAAATTCTGCTGCATTTTGCATGATTTACTTTCTTATATTAGGTTAGTAGATACGCCATTTGGAGTCTTGATATAACCACATATATCAACTTAATCCACAAAAAAAAAAAGAAGTGACTTTGACTTAATATGTGTATATATATAACAAAATTTTCAAATAACAAAAAAGATAGTTTCGACATGCATATATAAAGAGTTGCTTTTAAAACATTTTTTGATAGGGACAAAGTGATCGTTGTTAGTTAGACTTATAGTAAATGTTGAATATTTAGTAATTAGAAAAAAGGAAATGCTCAACTTTCAAACGCCATTATTATTCTTAACAAAATTGCATCATTTATCCTACCTAATAATAATTTGGTATCTTCAACGTTTCGAAACGTGAATGATCGCAAATCAGGACGCGAATGAATTGTGTTTCGATACATATAAATCAGAATGAAATCTGTGGGGAAATACACATCTAGATCATAACTATGTCTTCAAGGTCAGCAATTGCATAATTAGTCTGTATCCATGCTACATCTAACGCATGTTATGTGTAGCCCTCTTGTCGTCTTCTTGAATATACAAATACTTTCCTTATACTCCCTCTTTCATGTATACAATGTCGCATCTTGAGAAGCTAACTTATTAAGAATAGTTGTTTGATCTGTCTGTTATACACATTTAGATGTGTATAAGAGACAGATCACCTCAAATTTAAAGTTTCTGTGGGTCATTGTTGTGTACTAACAACCCAGTCTTGTATGTAATAATTGTATGTGATAGGTGTACATGATTTGTGCCATGTATCTCATTTTTATTAGATGAGTCCAAATTTATGGTAAACATTTTTGTAGGAAATTACTCCATGTCGTATGATAATATCAAAGGCTATTATCATTATTACAATTCTTGTAATGATTGTTTAGTAATAATAAGTTGAATTTCAAGACAAAAGATATAGATTTGTCAAAAAATTGATGATTTTTAATTTAGAATGGATACTCCTATTCATTTGTGATTTTTACTTTAATTCTTTCACGAAATTCACTGTCTCTTATAGAAGAATCATTTTTCAAGAAACATTTTCCTTTTTCCCTCTAATTTCATTATTTTTACCAAACAAGGGGAAAAAATTAGGATTTTCAATGAATTCCATTTCCTTTTTCTTAGATTTTTTTCCTCACTATTTTTCTAGAACCAAATAGTGCCCCTCGGAGAAACCTTACCAGAAAGCATGGTATTGATTTCCTTCCACCATTTCTTTTTTATTGCAATTTTGTACCTAAACAGCTAATACTTTTATTATCTAGACATAAGTGAAACTAGTATTGATTCTCTATATTTCTTCTTATCAAACAAACTACCTAATCTTGTTCGGATGTAATAACTCAGTAAATACTTAAAGAGTCAACAACAAATGTAGCCAATCAAGTGGAATAAAAAATCAAATTGAATGATTTCTGGTTATGCAGAAAAATATTCAAGTAGCAATTATACATGTCTAATGGGGCCTCTTAGAATTGGTTGTACTCACACAACTATTTCTTTTACAACTTGCAACAATTGGACATAATGATTGATATGGCCAGCACTTTGCATTATCTCTACTATGAACATTTGATACGAGTGATTCATTTATAATTAGGGGATATAAAGTGAAAATTGATCATTAGTTATCACTATTTAGATTTGTGATTTAATAAAATTTTATTATGTGAATTAATTTTAATAAGTGATCTTAAATTTATGATCTTGTAAATTATTTTTTATATTGTTAATATTTGAATATTATTGTCTTTAGGTGTTATTTATCTAATAATTTTGCCCACTAGCCTTAAAAAATCCTAGCAGGTGATATCAAACTATCCGAATTCGTCGTTTTTTATGATGGTTTATCTTGGCAGTGGAAATTTTAACCCCAATTTGTTTTGGTCTTAACTTGTATTTAATTCTCAGTTTACAAACTATATTTATTTTTTGGACATATTGCACTTAAACTCTCACATTTATCCCATTTCAGTCAAATTTTTAATGCCATTACTAAAGTTAACAATTTAAAGCAAGTGTATACCACGCACTCGTTTAGGCGCATATTGCACTAAAAAAGTAGTCATGACTAATTTCACTTTATACTCTGAACTTATAACCAATTTTTACTTTTCACCCCCAATTCTGAATTTTGGACACACTACACCCTTAACTCTTAGATTCGTCACACTTTGGTAATAGTGTTAAAAAATTTGATAAGTGTTCCATTTTAGGCCCGAGGCATGCATGGTTAGAACATCCTTTGAACTTTAGTAACATTGTTAAAAATTTGATTGAAATAGATAAATCAAAGAGTTTAGAGTGTAATATGTCTAAGAAAACTAAAAGAATATGGTGTAAATTAAGAATCAAATATAAATTAAGAGTATAAAGTTGAATCCTTGTTTAAAGTTCACAAGTATCCTTATTTGAGCACAATTTGAGATTGAGCTACTTGTTCTATGACCCGGCTTACTTAGTACTTGAAAAGGTAAACAAATAAAAAAGTTCAGGTGTTACTATGGCAATTGACAAGGAGTTTCGAGTGCTAAGAAGAATTAACCGAAAGAAAAAAAAAAAAACTAATTTTGTGAAATAAGTGACTTGGAGAAGGAGGAGTTAAGGTATTCTTTATTGAAGATCTATTTATGAAGGAAATAATACTTACTCTAGTTGACTTTGGTGTTGAAATTATGTAAAAATAATAATAATTTAGCAGGGTAATTTGTACACGATTGATTTTCTTGAAAATGAAATTTATTCTTGCTTATGTACAGTAGTGGCTGCCCCCACTCCCTTAAAACAAAATTTATGTAAATTACAAAATTTGACAAACTTAATGCTACACTTCACAACATTTTAACCCTACAAAATTTTTATACTTCTCTTTAAGATTGTACTACTAGATTGGGCCACATCTACATAATATATAATATATAACTACACTATATTAAATTATTTTATAACCCTTCTACGTTCAATATTCTCCAATTATTATTTTTTCTTTTTATCCCTAATATTACCTAAGTCACTTACATGAGAGGAAGAACAAACAACAAAAAAGTTCTTTCGGGATAAAAAGAAAAGTTACACTATTGGAAACAGCCAAATTCAACACAAAGTGACAAATATTTTCTGTACAATAATCAAGTAAGCATTATTAGTTTGCTACAATTACAAAATACTATAATTGTTTCTATGTGATTTTAAATTCATGATTTATGATACCATGTTAAATAGAAAAATTTAATATACATTATAAATAAATGATAGATTTGTTTATTCTATGTAGAAAGATGATATACATGTATTTCATTAATATAAGAAAGCTATTTAGTAATGTGGTTTTAGTTCTCTATAAATTATTTTCGTATTAAAATTGTGTTATTGATTATTTTGACATTGAAGTACTTGTATATATTAACATTTAATTAGTGATGAATTATAAAAGTTACATGTTAATTTTGCCCCCAATGACATCCTGTTCTAGCCACATCTCTGATTGTATAACTTGCATGTGTTTAATTTATACTTGCAATATTATTTTTATTATTATCTGTGGAATTGACGTTCAGAGTGAAGAAAAAATTTTAAAAAATTACAAAAATTATGGTTGGTTTCTCACAAATTCCCACATTTCACCTTAATATTTTCTTTTCTTGCCACTTCAATCCAATCGTTAATGAAAGCCATTGAATTTACAAAAAATTTTAATGACTAGACTAAAAGAAAAGGTTTGGGGTGCAATGTGAAAATAGAGACAAGTTGAGGGATACAAAGTAAATTATACCTAGGAAGAAAATGCAATATTGAATTGTAAAGAAAGGGGCGATCGCACCCATAGAACTCAACCAAGATGGAATTTCATCCATAGAAGTTAATAACTTCTGTTTAAGGTTAACTTACTATTAATGTGTGTAAAAACAATATATATATACATAACATACATGTGAATATATGTGTATATATGTTATATGTAGTTAAATCTTATTAAATTATTAACTCTTGATTTTAGATATTTGGTCAGATTTTATTTTATATTTTACAAATTTAATGATACGTCAATAGTTTTGAATTTGTGATCTTGTATATAAATGTGTTGTTATTTACCTATCCTAATAAAATGAAAAGGAAAAGAAGGCATTCTCGGCCAAATATTTAGAAATAACAATTTACAAAACTTTATCCCTCTCCATCTTTCATAAATTCCTGCCAATACTACTATTTAATTTCTGTTCCCCAACAACATAGATAACCCAAGCAAGTGCTTCTTTTATTCAATTTTTTTCATTCTTCCTACTTAATCTGCTAGTTCTTAACTGTTGAACAACTCAAACAAACTAGAAAACAAATACAGAAATGAAATAATAGATGAGACAGTCGGTTAGATGAGGCGTGAATTAAGTCGCTGTCTTAAGACGATTCTCACCCCTTTTGGTATTATAACTGGTGTAGAAATTACATAGCGCATCACCTCCAAAATGTAACAGACCAGTCTTTACACTGTATTCTACTCCGGTTGATCTATACCATCCGAGTTAGAACGAACATTGTATTTTTGCCCATATTGGAATAGATAAAATAATAGAGACTTGAAATATTTCTATTCTCTTATTTAGAGCCTTTGTATATATACTGCTACAAAAATGTTCAATAGCTAGAAAAAAATTTCCTCTCTAAATTGTGGAAAACTCTCGCTAAAATACATTGAAAAGGAAGTTTTCTCGCTGTTTATTTTCCAGCAGGAGGTCCCAAGTGATTGTTTTTGGCGAGAAAATAAATGCAACCCTCGCAAAATTTTGGAGTTTTGGTGAGAAAATTCAATTTGTAGTTATTATGTCAATGATTACTTTCCTCGCTAATATATATCAAATTTCTCCTCTAAAATATGATAATCTTTGCTAAAACACCAATCTTTAGCGAGGTCACCAGAAGCATGATAAGTCACTTCTAGAGTTGGAGGTCTAACTCTAGGGTAGTTAGAAACAACTGATAAGGAAAGAGTTTCAATAGAAAGAAAGAAGTTAGCAATAGCCAACAACTGACAAGGAAAGAGCCTTGATAGAGATAAAGAAGCACTTAAGCCGCAAGTAAATAGTAGATTAGGAGTAGTATGAGTAGTATAGGCTTATAGTCTCACTATATGTGAGTTTAACTCTAGTAAATTCTAGTATTTATCCCACTATATAGGTGTAGGTTTTGATGTCAATTGTATTCAATTACAATGTGGGCAATATGTAGTCATTTATCAACAAAAAAAAAAAAAAACAAGGAACTTCTGTTTTCTATCTATAATTTTTGTAGGACAAAAACACCGTTCCTCGCTAAGTGTGAAACTTTACTCGGTAAATATATTTACATCAAACAGAGATCCCTCCGCCAATGCATCAAAAATTAAATTAATATGATTCATGGGCAAGGAATATAATGCAGCATTGGCGAGAAAATTTGTTATTGCAAATTGTATAGCAAATATCTAATCCTGTATACAATACAGGATTACCAAGAACATCATTTTTAATAAGTTTAAACATTTGTGTTCAGTAAAAGTGCAAATACAAATAGTTCAAATCCAGATCCTCAATATCGTTGTAATATAGTCCAATCTAGTGCATAGCGATTGTCCAAAATACCTTAAAAAGTCACTATAGCAGTTATTAAAAAGAAGGCACCGGAAGATGGTTGTAACAGGTGTTAGATCGATGGTGACTTTTCGATTTATTTAATTTGACTTGTTTGATTTTTAATTTGAAAATCTCAAAATCAAGATTAAATCATATAAATTTAAAATCAATTAAAGTTGAATTGTTTAAATTCAACTGGTTCGACCCGTAAGTCGAATAAGTCAAACACAAATTTTCTTCCATTTCATATTCGTAATGGAAAAATCTCACAAATTTCATAATTTCAAAATATCTTTTTCATTTTTCACTTTTTATTTTTTATAAAATAGTTTTACTTCTTATATTGTATTTATGCATATCTTTGTCAAGTATTTTATGTTTTTAATTATTCTAACTTCTATATTATCATCCTTATATAATGTGTGTAAAAAAATTCAATAATGTATTGTATATACAAGTATTAAATAAATTGTATGTACAAATTTACACACACATATCTTTGTGTGTATTTATACACATGCATGTGACGTGGGTTGGGAGTACTAAAAAGAGTAAACTCGTGACACATGCATGCATGCATACATACATATATACGTATATATGTATACACACACATGCACACACCACACGTATATATATACGTACATACACACACATATATATATATATATATACAC
Source organism: Cinchona pubescens (assembly GCA_025175665.1). Lineage (NCBI taxonomy): Eukaryota > Viridiplantae > Streptophyta > Magnoliopsida > Gentianales > Rubiaceae > Cinchona > Cinchona pubescens. Next base: position 115,153 of record JANKKI010000315.1, read on the forward strand.
ACACACATACACACACACATACACACACATATATATATGCATATATGTCTGTATGTATATATATACACACATATACATACATATATTTACTTTTTAAAGCTACAAATCTTAATATATGAATGAGTATTAGTGTATATATCATATATAGATATTAAAATGATTTACAAAGTTACAAATTCAGAACCACTTACCAAAACTAATTTCTATAGCAAAATCTTATTAAATCATCAACCTCTGTTAAATTATATCATCTAAGTATATCGGAATATATATGTTTACCTAACTCTATCTACATTAATAGAAGTTAGTAATGCATTTAATATACTTATTGATAATAAAAATATTATATAGTAATAAGTTCTGTAGTATAAGTATATAAATTAGACATTATATTATATATTTTTATTATAACTATAAATTATACAAACTTAGTATATGAATATAAGAACATGTATGTATAGAAATATTATATAGATATTTTAATAAATACTTAAGTACATATAATTACTTAATTCATGTATTTATATGCATTAAAAAGAAATTAGTAATCCATTTAATTAGTTACTAAAACAAAACTATTAAATTAAGATTTTCTAAGTTGTACATTTATATTAATGTATAAGTATATAAACGTGCATAAGTCCCATAATCATACAAAGAAAAGATATTTAAGTATTCAAAAAAGCTAATATTATTAGTTATTAACATATTTAATTGTTAAGAATTAAACAAATTTATGTACATAAATATATTAATATATTAGTATAATTATAGATCTAGATGTAAAAAATATATATATATATATATATATTCGATTTATTTGACTAGTATTTGATCGACAAAGTCAAACGACTTGTTCGACCAGTAAATCAATCAAACTAGTCAAATTGTAGATCGATATTCGATTAGTAGTTTGATTTGGAAGTTAAAATTAAAGTGAAGTCGAGAAATCATTCAGTTAATTTGACTTCGAGTCAAAATTTAGTTGAAAATTCAAAAAGTCAAATCAAATTTTTTTTTGAGTTGACTCAATTTAACTCGATAATTCGCTTAACTCACTTTTGAACGCCCCCTATAATTGTAGCAGAACTCCATTCCCAACTACCTCACTAAATCCCACGTTTCTTTGTGATCCTTTGCCGATCTGGACATGTATTGAGGCAATGCTTGTAGACCACTTGGAAGCAGATGTGACAATACTAGATTCCAAGTAAAATTCACTTGCACATTTCAACATGAAGTAAATCATAGTTGAACCTGAAAGTCGAGAACTACTTTTCCTGAGCATTCTGAAAAATGTAGACAATTTTTCTAGCATCAGCAAAAGACAATTACTATCAATTTCATAGCTTTAGATGTCACATTTTGGACTTTCGAGGCAGAGCAAACTCAAGACTAGTAAGCCAACTCACTGCCCAGACCATTCGTGAAATTCCCTACTTAGAGGGAAGGAAAATTTCATCTACTTTACCTTATCGAGTTTTCATTCCAACAAAGTCAATCTTTGTTGGAGTCCTGTCTCTGCAAAAGAATGGGTCAAGATATTGACTTGGTCAACAAATAATGCAGTTTACTCATCATTAAAAGCTATATTTTCATCCCATCAACGGTAATCTAATTGCCAAAAGGAAAGAAAAAGAACACATACAACTTTTCCATTTAATTTCAGAACCATAATCTAGCTCTGTTGCACATTACTCTTGTAACTGACTTCTTATTCAGTGAAAAGTAATGGCAAAATAATAGAACTTACAAACAGTTAAGACCTTTTCGAAGTGTTATAAAGATAATATTATAAGAAATTAAACTTATTATAGCATGATTATTGCTCTTTTTTGGTTCTAAGCTCTTTATCAAAAGTCCATTTTTAACTTCCAACCAGTGAAGAAACTGTTACTTACCTAAATTGAATTAAAATAAGCACATCAAGTCAAAGATATTATTAGACATTTTGGTTCTCAAGGTGTTAGCAATCTATGTACTGATCCTATGGTGTTGGCTGGTCCATGAGATTCCCCAGGAGCTTTTTTACTCCAATCACACATTCTTGGTCATCATCCTACTCCAAAGTCTGGATGTAAGGCCCATTTTCAAGGGAATTAGCATCCACTGCCAATCTATCAATTAAGATCACAGATCTCTTAAACTCTCTTTTCAAGTGCAGAACAACAAAAACCAAAGCAAATGGAATGATGGTCATAAAGCAATAAAAGAGTTAATCACTGCAGATAAATCATACACATACGAAGAAAATTACGAGTATTTCCAAGATTCTACAAATAAAAGCTAAAAAAGCTATACAAATATGGGGTAGATCTGGCGCGGCCCTGATAGTCCTGAAGCTCTCCAAGATTCTGGGATATTGCACTGGAAACTGCTCCAACTCCTTGCCGGTGATATTCATTCTTAGTGCATCCCTTTATATTGTTTTTGTTTCGTTATAGGCTAGAATTGTTAGCAAAAGAACGACAACAACATATCGACGACAACACAAGGCTTAGTATATGCTTTCATATAAAATATAATCGACACTGTTGAAATAGACAATTTTTCAGTTCTCTTTGTTAAACTTCACAAGGAACTTTTGCAGTATGCCATAACATTTACTCAAATAGAACCTGCTTAAAAAAATCTCTCCTTACTATATTTCAAAATGTGAAAAATAAATAAAGTGTTGCCGTGTAGGATACTTTTGTATCCTAACACAAGTAACCAACCACCACTTCAATTTCTTCACGAATTGAAGTAGTGGTCTGCCATATCTTTTGCAAGAATGATTTGATTTCTTCTTGGATTTTTATAGGTAATTCTGCCTATAAATTGAAGCAAAAATTCATTTCTAGTGCACTACAAATTGTAAGAAAATACAGAAAATTTAATAAGTCATTAGGACATGTTTTCGGTCTAGTTCTCAATGTTCATTTGAGATATCTCTCTTTCGCTTTTTTGAAATTTTTTTAAGACTTTTGTAACTTTTTCATATAGTAAAATATTGCTTCCCTCTGCCCGTGAACGTAGGTCTAATTGACTGAACCACATAAAATTTTGTGCCTCTTTCCATTCATATTTTCTTCACATATTTCGTTATTAATTTAATTATCATCATTAAACGGTTCGCTAAATTATTAGATTTAATCAAATTTTTGGGGTACGGATCCTAACAAACTGTATCAGAGTTTTGATACCCTGGGTTAATTTCTAGCGGTCAATATGACAGTAACAAAGTCATATGTTAAGAAATTTGACTGGGGTGACAACTTCAGTATGTGCCAACTCAAAATGGAAGCGATCCTACTTCAGGATGGTTTTGATATTGCCCTACAGGGGAAGAATAATAAGCTAGAGAAAATGTCAGACGAGAACTTTGCCAACATAGATAAAACAGCTAAGTCGGGTATTGTCTTAAATCTCTCTGATGAGGTTTTATGAGAGGTAGCCTCCGAAACCATGGCCAAAGGAATGTGGGAAAAATTGAAGGCTTTGTACATAAAAAGACAGTGATGAACATACTTTATCTAAAACAAAGTCTATATATGCATCATATGATCGAAGGTACTTCAATACTCTCGCATCTTGATAAATTTTGATTCCGTTCTTATGGACCTGAGTAATATAGAAGTCAAAATTGAATATGACAGATCAGACCCTATTATTGTTGTGTTTCCTACCCTAGTAATTTTAGAGACATATTACTTTATGAAAGGAAACTATCACTTATGTCTCTTTAAATCTATTCTGAAATCAAAAGATCAAATAGATAGAGGTATTACTGGAGAAACTAATGAAAATCAGGGGGGAGGCATGTTTATTACAGGCAGATCTAAAAAGAGAGATACAAACAGTGAAAAGTCTAAATCAAGATTCAAATCCACACATAAAAATTTGGTGTACAATTTTTGTCAAAAAAAGGGCCACATTAAGTTCGAATGCTTTAAATTGAAAAATAAAGAAAAGCATAAGGAGAAAAATGAATAAGAAAATAATGACATTGCTAAAACTAGTGTTACAGCTGATGAGATTGATCGAACTATATTTTTAATCACTCAAAATAATTCCAGATCTAGCAATGAGTAGATTTTAGATATGGGTTGTTCATATTATATGTGTCCCAATCAGAACTGATTTTCAACATATGATTCAATTAAAAGATGGAGTTGTCCTAATGGTGAACAATGCTATTTGTAATGTCATTGGTATAGGTATTATCTGAATCAAAATGTATGATGGTGTGGTGAGAATGCTCACCGATATTAGATATGTTCTAAACTTGATGAAAAATCTTATCTCTTTGCGCATCCTAGAAGCCATTGGGTGCAAATACACAGGTGAAAGCAGAATTCTAAAAATCACTCACGGTTCTCTTGTGGTCATGAAGGTGCATAGGTCAGGTACGTTATATATTTTGCAAGGATCTACTATCACAAATGCTACAGAATTTCTTCTGCAAATCAATCAAATGCTGACACAACCAAATTATGGCATATGCAAAGAAAGGCTTGTTTGACTCAGCAAAAGAGGTATTCTTTGCAGACAAAGTACCAAAAAGATGGATTTCTATGAACATTGTATCTTCGGGAAGCAGAAAAGAGTCGGTTTAAATCTCCAACAATCCACAGAACAAAAGGTACTTTAGATTACATTCATTCAGACCTTTGCGGAGCCTTCTAATATCTCGTCTAAAAGTTGTGCCAGGTACATGCTTACTTTTATCGCTGATTATTCAAGAAAAGTCTGGGCGTGTTTCCTGAAACACAAAAATGATGTTTTCCTAACTTTCAAGCAGTGAAAAGTTTTGATTGAGAAACAGATAGGAAAACAAATCCAGTGGCTTAGAACAGATAATGGTTTGAACTTTTGTGAAGGCGAATTCAATGAATTCTGCAAGAATGAAAGAATTGTTTGACACCATACTCTGAGAATGACACCTCAGTGAAACGGTGTGGTGGAACCGATGAATAGGACTCTTTTGGAAAGAACTCGTTGCATGATCGCAAATGCTAGATTGACGAATGACTTCTGGGCAGAGGCAATCTCTACCACTTGTTACATTGTCTACCATGCTCCTTCTGCACCTCTGAACTTCAAGACTTTGGAAGAAGTTTGGTCAAGTACTCCTGTTAATTATTTTGACTTAAGAATGTTTGGATGTCTTGCATACATGTAACATGTAAATGATGGAAAATTGGAACCAAGAGCTAAAAAGTGTACTTTTCTTGAGTATCCAGATCTGGGGGCAAAAGGATATTGTCTACGGTGTTCTAATCCCAAGTCACTTAAATTCCTAATTAGCGGAGATGTAACTTTTGATGAATCCTCCATGTTAAGTCCAAGAAAACATCTTCTAGTTCTTGTAACACAAATGGAAGTGAGAGTATGCAGAAGTAGGTGAATGTCTAAATTGGCAACACTAGTCCTTATAAACTAAGTTTTTCTAAGCTTCATTTAGATAAGAAATGAGACACTTGAAGCTAAACTAAAAAAAGAAGAATATTCCATAGCTAGAGGTAGACCCAGGAGAGTAATTCAACTACCACTGAGGTATGCAAATTTAGTTGCATATGCTTTGTCAGTTCCATAGAAAACTAAAGAAATTGGTGAATCATCTACATATTTGGAGGCAATTTCTTGTATTGATTCATCCAAGTGGCTAATTACGATGAATGAAGAAACTCAAGAATCTCTCCACAAAAATAATACGTGGCTTCTTATGAAGCCGCAGACAGGAAAGAAAAGTGTTGGTTTCAAGTGGGTCTTCAAAAAAAAAAAAAAAAAAGAGATTCTAGGGATTGAATATGCAAGATACAAGACACGTTTAGCTGCAAAGGGCTATAGTCAGGTACAACGTATTGATTTTATTGATGTTTTCTCATCTATTGTTAAACATAGCTCTATATGTGGTGTACTTGCTTTAGTTACCATGTATGATTTAGAATTGGAGTAGCTTGACATTAAGAAAACTTTCTTACATAGAAAAATTGAAGAACAAATATATAAGAAATAGGTTGAAAGATTTGAAATTGAAGGAAAAGAAGACTATATTTGCTTGTTGAAGAAATCCTTGTACATATTGAAGCAATCTCCAAGACAATAGTATAAGAGGCTTAATTCCTTTATGTTGGGTCATAATTATTCATGGAGCATGTATGATAGTTTTGTTTACTTCTGGAAGTTGAATAATACCTCTTGGTTCTTTCATTTACTTGTTACTATAGGTTGATGACATGGTCATTGTTGCTAAGAATTTGATAGAAATTTAGTTGAATAGTGAATTTGAGATGAAAGATTTAGGAGCAGATAAGAAGATTCTTGGCATGGAGATCAAAAGAGATTGAGGAGTTAGAAAGTATTCTTGACCCAGAGAAACGATCTAGAGAAAGTCTTGGAGAGGTTTGGCATCAAAGATGCTAAACCTATAAGCACTCCTCTTGCTGCTCATATAACTGTTAGCTGCTTAATCACCACAGTCAGATGAAAACGAGAGGTATATGTCACATATTCCTTATTCCAGTGTAGTTGGCAGAGATATGTATGTAATAGTTTGCACACGTCTAGATATTTCACAAGAAGTTAATGTAGTAAGTAGATATACGTCTTGCTCATGCTAAACACATTGCCAGTCTGTGAAGTGGATTTTTAGATACTTATACGGGACTTCAAACGAATGTTTGGAATTCTGAAGGAACAGTAATAACACTTTGATTGGTTTTGTGGATTCAAATTACGCTGGAGATAATGGCCATACTTTGTCATATTTTGTCAAAAAAAAAAAAAGAAAAAAAAAATCCTAGAAGTAAATAATGGCCATATTTTGTCAAAGGAATGAAAAATTTAGACTTTAGTAGCATGTACAAGCATTCAATGTCAAATTAACAGACATGTCACATTTCACATTCAGAATAAAGCTCTTTTCCCATTTACAGTTTGAATTTGAATAATATTAATAATCATCTCATCTGAACCACATTTACTAGAGTCCCATTTCCTTTGATCAAATATTCCTATTATATCTATACGTGCAGATCAATCCTGCTATGCATACTCACAAAGATGTGCGTAATACTCCATATGAAGTGGTATTGAAACTTACACCATATTGAACCAATAAATAGCATGCATAATTAATTGACTCTAAGAGGCAAAAAATAACCAAATTAACATAACTCAATTAGTAAACATAATCTTGAAACACATGCGGTATTATGTTCATCAAGCAAAACAATAAACAACTATGATTCCTGACAAAAGCACATTTCCATAAAATCATGAAATAGATCTCAAGAAATTGTGGCAAATAATACCTTTCTTATTGATGGTCAAATCCTCCATTTTGAATTTATACTTATCATTATCCAGTTCCACCACTTGCTCTATCCATTTATGACAAATATAGCTAAACACTTCATAAGAATTTTTCTGGGCTCCAGCAAGAAAGAACTCCATAACACCATTAGTCATTGGACCATACAAAAGTAAGGTTCCCTAAGGAGTCTCAACCAAAAGCACCCTCAACCAAAAGCACCCTATCTTTAGAACACCACATGGTCCTTTTCCATTATCAACCCAATTGGCCCATGTGTCAAAATCTTTTCAACCAAAATCACCCCATCTTTAGAATATATCTTTTTTAATTTTTCTTTTTTGGTTAAATGCTCCAATATAAAAAAAAAATATTAATTTTTGGAAAAAAAATTTGCATGCCAACGATATTGAAAGATCTGTCTGGAAAAGAAGGAGGTGTGGAGTGAAACTTGAAATTAGTAGAAATCAAAGGTGTTTTACCTAATTACATGTGGTATGGCTTGAGAAGGTGCTTCAAAGCTATGGCACCGGTTTGAGGGGATTGGTGTGAATCGGGGTGGAGGCTTGATAAAGAAAGAAAGAAAATGAGAAAGACGAAGGGGTTGTGGAAGAGGGCGGATGGTGATGGAGGTGGTTGAAGGATGGTGGCCAAGGGGGTTGAAGGCCAGGATCCTTGGTGGAGGACAATTGGCGATAGTGGTGGAGGACAATTGGCGGTAGGTAAGAGGTGAGAGGCGAGTATTAGGGTTTGTATTTACTAATTTTTTCTTTAAAAAAATAGTAATGGGAATATCCGTTTCTAATTAATGATTTGTCAATATTTCTTTTCTAAATTGGTAGCATGCAAATTATAGCCACTAATAAATCCGTTGATATGGTTTTGGGAAAAAAATTCATTAAATTGACAAGAGGTTTAGGGCATAAAGAAGAATTAACCAAAAGAAAAAAAGAAAAAAAAAAAGTAGAAGACTAATTTTGAGAAATAAGTGGATTGGACAAGAAGGAGTTTACGTACTTTTCATTTGAGATCTATCAAGGAAATAACATTTACTATGGTTGAATTTGATAGTGGAAAATATGAAAAGAAATGATAATTTAGTAGGGTAGTATTGCACGCGAATAATTTTATTGAAAATCATTTTCAATCTTGCATTAAATATAGTGGCAGCTACTCCTACTCCCCTTAAAAACCAAATTGATGAATAGTATAATTATGTATTAACTTGCCTAAAAAAGAAGTAAGGACTAAATTTGCTTTAGTAAAAAATTTAGAGTTCTAAATGAGTTATTGGCTATGACACATTGTAGATTATCATTATATATAATTATTGTTGAACCCCAATTATGATATCATATTTTGATGATAACCAAATTGTACTAACGACTTGAAAACAAGTGTGCAAAAGAATAGCGAGGTTCGGACGTTTATATTTGTCTGAACACAATCAAGATAATAACTTGAAGACTTTTTTGATGCTGTTGGCCGTTCGAAAGAAAGGAGTTTGAACGCAAGGGACTGTCTGATATATGACTAGAAAGCATTGAAAGTCAATACACTCTTCAGATACAGATAACTGTTCGAAAGATAGAGTTTCAGATGAAGCATAACATCCGAATAGCTAAGTGGAAAAGTCAAGAAGTCACTGACCAAGTATCGGACACAAAACCAGACACAAGTATGAACATACAAACAAAGGTAAGACTGGAATCCATCAAGAGTTCAGACGGGCCACCGAATGCAAGGATTTGGGATCGAATATCCGAACTATCTAACCGTTAGTTTTTAAGCATTTAATGCATAGACGTTAAAGAGTTGTTGAAGGTAGCTTTTGGGTATTTATAAATACCCCCCAAGCCTATAAATGTAAGATAGAACCACTACATTCAATACAAACACTTGTGAGAGCTATTTGGGGAGAAATAAGCTAAAATATTGTGGTAGTTAAGTTATATTGGTTTGGGAAGTGTAATTCTCTTGGCTCAACTACAAGGAATTAGTGTAAGAAAGAGTATATTAGTAAGTGATCTTCAAGTGTAAGAGTGGATAGATACCAAGTGTACAAAAGTAAGATTATGGTGTAAAACACTTTGGCTCAGATAGAGGGACTTATTTGGTGCAAAGGGTGATCCTACTTTGTGTACAAGAAGGTTATTGCCTCACCTTCTTTAAAGAGGCACTACTAGTAGGTGTACTCCAAACGTGAGAAATTTGGAATTTTGGTTTGATATTCTTAATGTCAATTTTTTATTTGTTCTTTGAGTTTCAATTGTTAAATATCTATTTTATTCATTTGTGCTTATTTGTGCTTGAGTGTTCATTTGGTAAATATAGTTTGCATTTTTATTAGGCACATCAAAAGATTTATTTTTTGAGATAACCTAATTCACCCTTCCCTCCTCCTTAGATTTCGTTGGGCGAACAATTGGTATCAGAGCATTGGTCTATAATATTTGAGCTTAACTACTTTAGAGAAAAGTTCATGGCAACCAATCATGCTTTATTTCTAGAGGGGCAATCTATTACTAGACCTCTCATGCCTAATGGCATTAATTTTGTTATTTAGAGGGAAAGAATGGAAATATTTATTCAATCTATTGATATTGATTTATAGTTTATTGTTAGTAAGGTCCTTTAGAAGCTAAAATTGTCGATGCATTTACAAATGCATTAAGACCTAAAACTAGACATGAATTAACTTCACAAGTTAGGATAAATTTATCTTTGAATGCTAAATATATGAATATTTTATATAGTGCTTAGATGAAATGAGTCCATTAGAGTAAAGAGTTGTAAATCGGTGAAGGATATTTAAGATAGATTAAAAGAAATTCATGAAGGTAGTGAAGATATTAAAGAGACTATTGAATGATTGATCACATCACTAACCTATTATGAATTGAAGCAAAAATACAAGGTACAATATAATGAGGAGGCAAGGGCAAAAGAAGCATTAGCATTGAAAGCTTCCCAAAAAGATACGAACAAGAAATCAAGCAAAAAATACTATGAATATGGCCAAGCGAGACATTTTGCAAATGAATTTCCAAGTAAGCCTCACTTAAAACTTTCAAATAACATGGCAAGACCGTAATTCGGATAGAGAAGCTGAAGAAGAACAAGAGGCGGCCCAAATGACTTTCATGGCCTTTGGAGATAATAAGGTATCCTCTAGTTATGATTCTTGTAATGATGATGATGATGAATTATTTATTTTAAAAAAGTATGAATGTTTGAAAGAATCATGTGTGAGGAACAGGGAGTTAAAAATTAAAATTAATACTTTATTAAGTGCTAAATCCGACACTTATGCATGAAAATAATAGGTTGACAAAAGAAAACGATTCATTGAAGAAAAATGGATGTGATTTGAAAAGAAAGCCAGATGAAAAGACCTGTCTTTATAAACATTATAGATCAATTATTATTGTGAAGAAGAATAGATGATCCTTGTAATATATCTTTCTTGCAAAAAGAAAAATAAAATGTTGTTGAAAGGAAAAGGACTACAAACATGCTTATCGACAAGAATTTTACCATATCTAGAAAGGATGGTTTATATTTTATAAAATTTAAATCTTCTTTTTGTGGCAATAAGAATATTGTTTGTAATTATTGTCATCAACATGGACATGTCCCTGTCTCTTTACCGTGTTAAACAAATTGAGAAATTTAGAATGAAGGCAACTTGGGTGATCAAGCATGCTACTAATCTAATTGGACCCAAGAAAGTTTGGGTACCACAAGTTGTTGCTCAACTTTGTGAGTAGGTATTTTGGAGAACACCAAGGAATTCAAGATGGATATCAATAGAGGGTGTTCAAAGCATACGACTTAAGATAACATAAATGGGTAATATTTAAAATTCTTGTCAAGAATGTATTTTTAATTACCTATTTGAAATGTAACCCTCTTATGTGCTAATCAATTATGTAATAGGAATGTGTTTATCTTCATATTTTTTGAGTTACCCCAATTTTGTATAAATTATATCACTACTTGCAAAAGAAAGAGAGATCATTCATTTTTCAAATGGCTTATATGTTAAAAACTCACAAGAAATTGGATCACATATGCTTCATTTGATAAGGAATGAGTGAAAATGCCTTCATGTTAATCCTTTGCTTAGATTTTCCTGTTTTTACTTGATTATGTATTATTGAAAGGAAGAAATGTCTTGAACTTGAATTATTCCCTTGTACTCACTTGAATTATATGCACTTTTTAAGGAGGAGAATAAACTTAGAAGGAGCTTAAATTGTAGTAGTCCTTCCAATGTTTTGATGACATCAAAAGGGAGAGAAAATAATTGACAAAACCTCTTGTCTTGTACTTAATATTTTATTGTTGTTTTAAAATTGTCCAATTGATTTGTCATCACTAAAAAGGGAGTAATTGTTGAACCCAGTTATGATAACCATATTTTAATGATGACCAAATCATATTAACAACTTGAAAACAAGTGACGTGTAGAATAACAAAAAGGTTCGAACATAAATGATCATCCGAACACAATCAAAAAAATAACCAGAAGACTCTTTCGGATGCTGTTGATTGTCTGAAAGAAAGGAGTTAAAACGCAAGGAATTGTTCGATACATGACAGAGAGCATTGAAAGTGATACACTCTTGAAACGCAGATGACTGTCCAAAAGACAAAGCATTAGACAAAGCATAACGTCCGAACAGCTAAGCGAAAAAGTCCAAAAGTCACTGACCAAATATTGGATGCAAGACCGGACGTAGATACGGTCATCCGGACGAAGGCAAGACTGGAATCCATTAAGAGTTTGAATGGACCATCAGACGCAAGGATTTGGGATCGAACGTCTAAACTATCTAAGCTAGTTTTTCAACATTTAATTCATTGCTCTTTTTAGAGTTGTTGAAGGCAATTTTTGGGTATCTATAAATACCCCCAAAATTGTAAATGTAAAATAGAACTACTACATTCAATGCAAGCACTTGTGCTAGAACAGAGTTATTTGGAGAGAAATGAGATAAAATATTGTGGACTATATTGGCTCAACTAGAGGAAATTAGTGTGAGTAAGAGTAGACTAGTGAGTAATCTTCAAGTGTAAGAGTGTAGGGATAACTAGTGTACAAAAGTAAGTTATAATGTAAAACCCTTTGGCTTAACTAGAGAGACTTAGTTGATGCAAAGAGTGATTCTACTTTGTATACAGGAAGGATATTATCTTACCTGATTTCTTACTGATACTACTAGTGGATGTAATCCAAATTTGAAGAGTTTGGAAGTTTGGTTTGTTATTGTTAATCTTAATATTTTTATATGTTTTTTGAGATTCAATTATTGAATATCTATTTTTTTTATTTGTGCTTCAGTGTTCATTTGGTGCATATAGTTTGTATTTTCATTAAATACATCAAAATGTTTGATTTTTGAGACAACTTAATTCACCCCCTCTTATGTTGTTTTGGGCCAACAAATATAATAAAGTCGATGCTTCAAACTCATCACACACATCTCTTATTCTCACTCCTATGTTTCTCTTTCCTCTTCCCTTGAAATATCTTCAGTTTCTCTCCCTTATCTAACCAAATGTTTTGATTATAAATAATTTTATGTAGTATTATTGTCTCTATTTTTCTTTTTCTTTTTTTCCTACCTTCCCTAGAAAACCAAAAATAACAGCTAATTTTTTACCATATTGATAAAATAACCAAAGAAGAAAAAAAAGAAGAGAAAATCAAACATTAAAAGATTTACAAAAGAATATGTTTTAGAGAAGTTTTATAGTTTCGTTGAAGGAATCATTTCGTTGATTTTAAAAATTTATGAAGGTACAAACTTTTAAAACTTATGGTATTAAACTGTACAAGTCTCTAAAGCATAACGGTATGATTCTGTTAGGGGACTATAAAATTTTCTTATGTTTTATTACACATGCTAAAATAAAAGAAAAAAAAAAGGATAAAAGCAACAAACAAATATAAACGAATGTTTTTCAAATTCTTATAGTAGTATTAAATATTTGTTAAAGGATAAAGTTTTATTTCAAATAGTTATTCAACTCTAGATAGTTAGCAAAGGGATTATTAGTCTCTGGTCAAATAACGTTGCCTTTCCACCCATATCAATCTCTTTCAATAAGTTTTGACTTTAAATTTAAGAAACAGATGCTATTTATAAACTAATACGATATTGATATTACAAGGATAAGTGACAAAACTTCTACAAAGTTCAAATGGTGTGCTACTTGCAGAAATGAAGTTTGGGGAAGTTCACTGGGGATAAATTTTACCCAAAATTTTAAAGCAAGGAGGCAAAAGTTTAGCCTCCAAGAGTCTCTATAAATAGTAAGCACACGAATCAATGGAGCAGAATTGGAGAAAAGCTAGAGATAAATTCGAGATTGAAGAACAATAAAATATAGGTTAGTGATAGTTTATTTTGAGTGTTATTCGATGAACTACTAGAAATACATTAGCAATTATATTTTAGAATAACATATTCATATTCTTATATTGTTCGGATTACGTGTAATTTTTTTTAGTGACTAATGGATGCAACGTAAATTGTTTATTTGTTTGTCATTTAATATTTTTATTTATATTGTTGCAATAAATTTTTTTTTATAACTCTAGATTAATCGGGGGTGTTTTCCCAGATATATAAAGGCAGTGTAATTAATTAATAATTTCTGCTAAAAAACATCAATTATTTAGGAATATGAACTTGCTATGATTAAACCCTATTTAAACATAGGAGAAATTTTATAGTATGAACTTGGACCATCAAAATATTTTTTGACATGAAAAACCAGATATATTTTATGACTACAAAATTTTTTTTTTAAATGAAAACAAAATTCTACTCTTATATCTTATGCCTTCTTTAATCTCAATAGAGTTCAACCTCCTCTCTCCTAAGTATCCTTTCACACATTTCCCTCCATTCGTCTTTATTTTCAAAAAAATTGTCTCTCCCTTTACGTCTCTCCTCCCTAATACTACCCACAATTTCTCTACCACTAACTCCTACTAGGGTTTGAACTAGAATTTTGAGATATTCATTGGATGTTACACTTGAACAAAATCTAATAGCCCTTATCACCTATATCATATTCCTCTACCCATTTCAATCTTAAACTCAAAATATAGTGTTCAAATAAAACACAATTTGTTCAAGTCATATGTGAGAAATAAGGCACATGTTATTTGACATATTGTCAACAAATTTTGCTTTTTAAAAAAAATAAAAAAAAATAAAAAAAGATAAAACTATAAGGTGTCTATTTAATGTGACAAAAAGGTTGTTGTATTTTGTTATCATACATGACATTACTATAATTAAAATTATGCACTATTTATTTTATCATGTAAGAATAAAGCAGATATGTCAATACGTCGTCACTGTTTTCCTTCAACATTGAATTCTACTTATCGAAGTATTATACTAATTATTTTAACTCATTTGGAAAGGATGCATGTCTAAATTAAAAAAGTTAAATTTTAACTCATTTGAAAAGGATGCATGTCTAAATTAAAAAAGTCTTAAGTACATTAGGGAGATATAAGTGTATGTGATACCATATACGTTTTACTTTTTGTTATCAATAAAACTCAATCTCAAATATTAAAGTTGTAATATTGGATGTTCTTTGAAAAGTCTCACTTCATGAGATAATCTCTAATCATTCTCGTATAAAGTACGGGTTAACAAACTATTTGTTGCATATTAAAGAACCAAATAGTTTAGTGTTTTTAACATTTTTTTTTCTAAGAATACCATCTTTTTTGTGTTTCACAATCACCTCTAATATGGCAATTGACTGAAAAATTGGATTAAACTCATGGGTAAAAGAGAGGATAAAGAGCTAAAATCTTATGAAAATTCATCTCTCCTTAAAATACTCTACATTAATTAAAAAATAGAATGCAACGAAGTATTTTTTTTTTTTTAAAGAAATGCACTCAAATATTTAAAAAAATAGTTTAATTTTAATGAAATAATCCAGAATGGGATGCAGCTCACCTCAATAATAACTCAATTCAAGTACAACAAGGAATGCATTCTCTATTATTTTTTTCGCCTTTTAAAGAAAACTACAAACATATACCTGTTAGATGCATATAAGGAAAAATCCCCCAAGAGCTAGGAGAGCTTCCCAGTTTAAATCGACTATCCTTGGGCATCAACTCGCAGACCGGTTTTCTACCATTTTCAATATTGGAAGTTGTATCTCTTCCCTTCAACAGTAGTCTTCCTGATGATGTGGCTATAATTTGCCGTTTCCACGGGTACTGGGAATGCTTCACCTGTCCGACAATCAGTTTTTAGGGTTAAATACCTTCAGTTTTTACTGGACACATACCAAAAGAAATTGGCAATTTACAACTTCTTGAAGAGTTTTACCTTGATGACAATCATTTAGAAGGTGAGATAAATATTCTGTAATTTGTGGCATTAATTAGCTTAATTAGATGACATAGATGATCATACATAATTATAACTAGGGAAAAGTTTATCGTCCCATTCTCTATTACTTACAACATTATGTATATTAGCCTTAAAATCTTGTTCTTATCTCCCTCTATTCTATTGAAAGTGTCATCTTTCTATACATTTTGGCATATTCCCAAATATTTATCATGTTTTATACTTTTATTCTAGTCCTTCTGTGTATAACTATCATGTATCATTCAAATTTTAAATTTGCAACAGTAAAATTAGAAAAATTTAAACAATTATCACTAACAATACAATATTATAAAAAGTTAATTCTCGAAAAACAACTTTCAATTGGGACGGATGGAGTATGTGGCTAACATGATGGTTTATATACTTTTCTCAACTGGAATTTATAACTTCCCACCAACTAGTCCTTTCTTCTCTGGCTAAACAAAGTGATATACTTTATACTTGTCCCAAGTGCTGTTTTTCTCCTCCAACCAAATGTGAAGATGGGACAACAGTATTAATTGTTCATCTACACAATTACTCCTCTAATTTAACAATTTTAGATTTAATGAGTAACTGCCACTAAATAGAAATGGCCTAAGTTGGCAGATAGACCTAATCACTTAAATTTTTTGACTTAGTTCACTTTGTATTCTTAACTTACAACGATTATCTCTTTCCAATCTCAATTACAATTTCGGACATATTACAACTGTAACTCTCATATCTGACTGTACTCTCACAAAAAAAAATTCATATCTATTCCAATACAGTAGTATAATATTTTAATGTTTTGTTAGAATTGACAGATGTTAGGTACATATGTACCTCACACCAATTTTGGGGCGTACATCAATGGTATAGTCAAAGCTAATTCCACTTTGTAACCCACAATTTATGACAAATTATCACTTTGTATCCACAATTCCAAATTTTGTACAAATTGCACCCCGACCTTTATATCAATCAAACTTTGATCTAATTTAACAATGTTAAGAAATTTGATGAATTAATGTTCCAATTTAGGTCAAACTTGTGCGTGGTTGGAGGAATTTTCCTTAATTTTGGTAACAACGTTATTAGTATTGAAGTGACATGAATTTTAAAGTTGAAGGTTAGCATAATATAACTTAAATCAAAATTAAGGGTGTAAAGTGAAAATTGAATACAGCTACAGAAGTGCAAGTACAGTTAAGTGTAAAATTTTTAGTCAAAGTTAAGGGCTAGCTAGGTTTCTTTGCTAAGCTCTTTACAGCTTTTATAACCAACAAATTGTTTATTACTACTTAAAAACACATTGGTAATTACATAAAGCTGACAGATTTCTTTATATTTATTATTTTGGTAAATTAAGATCGGCAATCTTAGAAACCTTAGGTCCTTTATTTTGAAAGACCACTTGATCACGTGGTCAACCTGACCAGGCTTAATGTCCTCCAACTCACTGTGAACAACTTGACAAGTATTGCAATATTATATATGATGAAGTGAAACTAGCCCAATTTAGATCTAGGCATTCATGCAATTTTAGTTCTAGATGTTAGAATTTCATAACATATTACCCCTTAAAAATAAAACAAAATGAATTTTGTAAATTATAAATTAATTAATAATGTCCTATTACACTAGAATATTTACACATAAAGATAGAGAAAACTTAGTTCTATGACTAATTTTAATGATTATGCAGAAATTATATAACTTAATGTCTATTCATTAAAAAAATAGAGAAAATAAATGAATGGAAAACATTCACAACATTTAATTATTTAGTTAAAAATTAGTAAAATCCATAAATTGTTATTATTGATAAATCTAAATGAATACTTTATTTTCATTTTCTTTTTTAGTTTTTATAAATTTTATATAATTTTCAAACTTTTTGAAATTTTTTGTGATATTTATACTTTTTAGGAATTTTACGTTTTTTTTTATATATTTTCATTAATAGTTTAATGTTTATGAAACATTGGAGATTATTTGGCCAAAATCGAATCCTTTATGTTTATTGTATTGGAGATTATTTGGCCAAAATCGAATACTTTATGGACTATATTTATTTTGGCTGAAATGTTAGAGACTTCATAATTTTGATGAAAATTGAACATTTTAGGAAAACATTTCTTTTCTATTTGATCTGCACCCTTAATCATTAAACACTAAAATTGCAATAATGTTAGTGGAGTTATACCAAGGTACATTGTAATTTTAGTTCCGAATCTTTGGGGTATGGACTACACTAATCCTAATGTTCTGTTCTTCGAAATAATTGTAGTTTCCAAAGCATTCAATTGTACTAAATAGGTCCCTAATAGTTTGGTCAAAACAAATGTAGTTTTAAAGTATTCAATTTCGGCCAAATTGGTCCCTAATACAACATAAAATTTAAGAAATTTTAGAAAAAATATAAAATCAACATAAAATTTTACAAAAGTCATAAAATATATAAATAAGGGTCCTATATGCGAGTTATATTTATTCTTTTGTACATAAAATTTCATAACATTAGGTTGCAATTTTACAACTTAAAATAAAACAAACTAAAGTTTACAACCCATAAATTACATAAGTGTTACCGAAATTTTTTTAATATTTACTGCTTAATGTATATATCTGAAAGAATATATAAAATAATGAATGGAAAACATGGGTATCATGTGATTATTTAGCTAGTAAAATGGTAAAATCTCTAAATTGTCCTAATTTGGTCAAAATTGAATACTTTATACTCTATTTATTTTCTATTTTTTTACAGTGTTATTAGATTTTTTTAAAAATATTTTCACAAACTTTTTGTAATTTTTAAAATATTTTTATGTTTTAGGAATTTTATGTATTTTGTATATTTTCATTAAAATTTTAATTTCAAGGTACTGGAAACCTATTTGGCCAAAATTAAATGCTTTGTGGACTATATTTATTTCTGCCAAAATATTAGAGACTTTAATTGGGCTAAGTCAAATATTTTAGACTTTCTTTCTGTTGAGACATTTAGAATTTATTTGATTCATTCCCAAAATTATTAGACTAAAATTGCATCCGCCTTGCTTCTTTAGACTACACTCCTAAATTCTAACAGAAAGATCCATCTTGAACTCATCAAACTTAAACCTAGGAGCATCATTTATTAAGCATTTTAAGACAAATTCCCAATAAATAAAATTATCAAATAATGCCAAATCATTAAAGTAACCAAATTTCCTATGGACTAGCATAAATGAAAGCTAATACTAACATGTTGAATTATGTGAACAAGGACTACCTCCACTTTATGCCTCTAATTTATTCTGATTCACACTTTCCACAATAAATACCACATAGCAAAAGTGAAAAACCTATCATATTTCTTAATGATATCTAAAATTAATTAGACCAAAGTGGGATAGATGTGACAGCTTATGGTGCAATGTATCCAAAATTAGAATTGAAGGTACAAAGTGAGAATTTGCAATAAGTTATGGAGTGTAAAGTAGAATTAGTCTTGACTACCTACATCGATACCATGCATCCCTGAGTTTGGGTAATGGTAGTAAGAATTGGTCTAAATCCCTATGATTCTCAGAATTGGGGAGTAGTGTGTCCAAAATTTAAATTTGAAGTACAAATTGATAATCAAGTATAAGTTAGGGAGTGAAAAGGAAGTGAGCTATGTTGTAAATAAAATTGTTGAAGTTCTTTTTAGGTTCACATCCTCTAATATTATAGCTCAAAAATAAAATAAAATTTATAAATTAATATTATTAATGTTTAATGTCTAAAAACACTTCATTGGAGAAGACTACATCCAAATTAAGAAACTTATTGATGATCATATTTTCATGCGTGAATTATTCTACCTATCATTAGACAGGTACCATACCACAAGAAATTTGTAACCTTCAAGAGTTTGTGCTAGTATACTTGTCAGATAACATGTTACACTGTTCTATACCATTTATAGTCTTTAATTTCTCATCAATACATGAGATTTCACTAGCACACAATTTCCTATCACGCAATCTTCCATGGAGTATTGCTAATGAATTACCAAATTTGGAAAATTTTTATCTCAATAGGAACAATGTTAGTGGAGCTATACTAAGGTACATTGCAAATTCCTCCAAATTAACTCATCAAATCTCTTTTTGAAAACCAATTCAGTGGTTCAGCATTCCTAACACCTTTGGGGATCATAGCCTCCTAAAGGATCTTAGCCTTGCTACCAATAATTTAACTACCTTTGATTTCATCTCTTCCTTGACAAAATGAAAAAATCTAAAACTTCTGATGATATTTGAAAATCTATTTTATGAGGCTCTTCCAGTTTCCATAGGTAATTTTTCTAATTCATCTGGGAAAATTCTAGATGTGTATAAGAGACATCATATGGCATTATCCCTAATAGCATTGGCTACTTGTGCGGTTTGATTCTTATTGGCCTGTTTTATAAGAATCACCTAAAAGGATTTATTCCAAAAGTATCAAATATTTGGAAAACCTTCAATTGTTGGGAAAACAAACTAATTGGCTCCTTAGACACTTTTTGTGACTTAAAGAATGTGGCTTCGTTGCGTCTCATGCAAAACCAAATATCAAGGTCAATACCGGAATGCGTAGGTAACACGATTTGTCTAAGGCATCTTGGCCTAGATTCCAATGAATTAACCTCGACAGTGTCAATGCCCAAAACACTATGGGAATATCAAAAATCTCTTGAAACTACATTTATCATAAAAATTTTTGTATGGCTCTTTGGATGAAGAAATTCAAAACTTGGAGGTTGTAGTACAAATAGACTTGTCTTGGAACAAGGTCACAGGGAACATTCCAAAATGAGTGGGAAGTTTGAAAAATTTTGAAATTCTTATTCTAAGGAGCAACTATTTTGTTGGATCAATTCTAGAATCAATTGGTAGCATTTTGAGTTTAGAATTTCTAGACCTATCCAACAACAAGCTTTCCAGTTTGATTCCATAGTCAATGGAGGAGCTTTGATTTCTTAACTATTTCAATGCTATTTTCAATCATCTACAAGGTGAAATTCCTTCAGGTGGTACTTTTGGTAACTTCACGAGTGACTCATTCATATTGAATGATATTTGTGGTAATCCAAAATTCTAGGTTCCAAAATGTCGTATAATTAGTTCAACTTATAGATCGGGTCTAAAAAAAGTGCTTCGAGTTTTGTGTTCATCATACCAAGGGTACTTTCTATTATCATTCTGGTAGTTGCTGCATATCTATTCATATGACATCAAAAGAAACATGCTAATCTAGGTGAAACAAGATTGTTGATTGCACAAAGAAAAATTTCTTACTATGAACTTTTGGAAGCAACTAATGGGTACAAAGCAATTTTCTTGGAAGTGGGAGTTTCGGATCTGTGTACAAATGGGTCCTAAGAGATGGGACACGCATAGCCATTAAGGTATTTGTGGAGCAACAAGATAAAGCATGCGACACATTTGAGGTAGAATATGAAATATTTCGCAATATTCGCCACCGAAATCTCGAGAAAGTCATTGGAAGTTGCACTAATAATCTTGATTTTAAAGTTTTGGTGCTCGAGTATATGAATAATGGAAACATGGTGAAATGGTTGTACTCTCATAACTATTTTTTGAATCTTGTACAAAGGCTTGATATAAGATCGATGTGGCAAATGCATTGCAATATCTCCACCATATGATTATTCAATGCCCATTGTTCATCCTGATCTGAAACCTATTAATATCCTACTTGATCAAGATATGGTTGCCAACATAAGCGATTTTGGTGTTGTTAAACTGTTGGGCAAGGTGGACAGTGTTGATTATACTAAGACCTTTGCTAAATTTGGTTATATTGCACCAAGTATTCTTCTATCTTAATTCTACTCCTTTTATTTATTTTTCCTAATAATTACAATAATATTATAGTATTCAAGAAGTTACATCAATCATGTGATGTCAAATGATATCGATATACCCTACATGAGCAATATCTGCTACATCACATAACTGATGTGATTTTTTGAGTGGCTGCCCACCTGTAGACCAAGTCTTATAAGTTTTTTTGTTTCATTTAATGATTTCTATATATTATTGATTGATGTAGAGTATGGACTTGAAGGATAAGTATCAACAAAATGTGATGTTTATAGCTATGGAATTGTACTAATGGAAGTGTTCACAAGGAGAAAGCCCATACGATAAAACTCAGTCTGATAACTGGAACTTAAAGAATTGGGTAGCTAATTCTATGCCTAATGAGATTTTAGAAGTCACAGATGCCAACTTATTGGAGGAAGAAGAACAACATCACAATGAAAAGTTGGATTGTTTCTCATCAATTATGGAATTGCTTTAGATTGTATTGTAGAATCTGCAAGGGAGAGGATCAACATCACGGACATTCCTAATACTTTGAACAAGATCAAGCACAAGTTTCTCCATAGCGTGCATCCTAGAATGGAATACAAAAAATGCTATGAACACATGTATTTCAGTTTGATTTAGAAATTTAATTTTATTTCTAAAAATATGCTAATTTTTAAATTTAATGCTACTGTATGTCTTTAAATTTTAATGTTTATTTTATGATTGTTAAGGTTATATATGTAAAATACTCATAAAAGAGTAAAAAAGAAAAAATAAAATAACTTTGTGAGGTTTCTCATCAGAAATTAAATTTGATTAAAGTAAATTTTTTATATAATTAAAAATAACTTTAGGAATTGATTTTTCAAATTATTGAAGAATAGGAAATAATTTTTTTTTGTGATGGCATTTAGGAATCAAGTAATAATTGAAAACAAATTTTAATTGGAGAATGAATTTCAAATATCTTAACTATATTTTGGATTCCTAAAGAAAAGGAGAAAAACTCAAAATAGAGTAAAACAGGAAACAAAACTAACCTTTTGAAACTTCATATTGGAATTAAAGTCAATTAAAGAAAATTTCCATGAAAGATAGAATTTTAGGGACAGGTTGGAAATTAAAGAAAATAAGAAATAAATATCTATGGGATAGCTTTAGATATGAAGTAATAAAGTTAACTAAATTTATCTGGAGAATAAATTTTACATATCTTAACAATACTTTAGCAAAATATAAAATGTAAAATTTGGAATGCTGGAAAATCGATTTTTAATGAAGACCCAAATGTTACTTCATGAAAAAGACAGGGAAAAGAAGAGTGGAAGAAGACGCCGTCGAACGTTCAAGAGGTAGAGAGAGTCACATGCTATAGGGAAAAAGAGAGGGTGATAAAAAAATAAATAAATAAATAACAACTTGAATTGCCACACCTACCTAGCAAATGACGATATTATCCAAAACAAAGTAAAGATTGGTGAAAGTGCATATAGAACCAAATAGCTAAAATGTGTGAAAGTCAAACATTTGTAAATCTAACTTGACGATACGGAAATTGTTCTGTGTCAGAAATAAAAATGTAGAGGATAAATAAAGAGAGTAGAAACAATTTTAGAACGAGAAAGAATTTTTGTTGGAGAGAGAAAGTGTGTACTTTTATTACTTGTAGTCAAATTGACTTCTTGTGATTTTTATTTTTCCTCTCTCTACAAAATTGGGGGTAAATGCCCTTTTTATAGAGATTTGGATAGTGGGTTCCATGACACTGGGGCCCATGAAGTCATATATGTCCGACTTACCGAGCTACTTATATGCCAAACTACTCTTATCGAGCTACTTGTTGCCGATCAACTTTGAATGCCACATGTCTTCATATGTAATGCCATGTGTTTCCAGTCTGAACTTGATTATTTTTGGTATCGTCATAAGCCCCCCCTCAATTGGGTCTGTATCGTAGATCGGACTCAATCCAACTTGCTTTCTTTGCTCGGTAGCCCCCAAACTGTTAAAATGATGCTTTTGTACTTTGTTTGTTCCTAGGATATGCTTTTTAGTCCCCAGTTTGAATCTTGTTTGATCGATCTTTTGATCTAACAGCTTAATTGATCGACTTAGTCAAGAAGCCTGATATGCGGGTTCGAAATCGACCTATTGTACATCACTTTCTATCCCTTTTATTGTTATTATTATTATTATTTTGGGTTCATTGCCTATTTTTAGGCTACACCTTTTGTTTATATTTTGGTATTTTTAGGCTTAAAGCCTTTATTTTTGTCTTTGATTTTTGAAACTAGACCGCCTAGTGCAATTTAGCAGGTCTTTTAGTCTCATCTTCATTTTTTTGGGCCATCGACCAATTAATCAATATTTTGCCTCAATTTTTTTGGCTTTTTGACCACTTAAGCTATTTTGGTGGGTTTGCCTTTATTTTATCATCCATCGTGATCGAGCATATTCGTATTGTTAATGGCTACTTGAGCATGTCGGCGAGCCTGACATTTAATTGATGTTATCAATTTTAGGAACTTAAGGCTACTTGTAGCACTTCGGCGAGCCATCCCTTATTAGGCCGAGCCATTTGGAGCAATTCGGCAGGTCAACTTTTACTCTTTTGATCACGTTGAGCCTTTTTGAAATATTTTTTGGGCTGATAGCCTTTTTGAGATAATTTTTGGACTTGTAACCACTTTAAAATAATTTTTGGGTTTGTTGCCACTTTGAGATAATATTTTGGGCTTGTAGCCTCTTTGAGATAGTTTTTGGGTCTGTAGCCTCTTTAAAATAATTTTTGGACTTGTTGCCTCTTTGAGATAATTTTTTGGGCTTGTAGCCTCTTTAAAATAATTTTTGGGGTTGTAGCCTAGTCTTTGAGATAATTTTTGGGCTTGTAACCTCTGTTGAATAGATTGGCCATCGGAGGTCGGTCACATTTATTGAGTAGGTCGGCCGTCGGAGGTCGGCCGTGAGTAAGTCGACTGTCGAAGTTTGGCCACTTTTATTGCATAGATCGGCCACATTCATTGAGGAGGTCGGCCGTCGGAGATCAACCATTTTTATTGAGTAAGTCGGCCGTCGGAAGTCGACCATTTTTATTGAGTAAGTCGGCCGTCAAAGAACGGCCATTTTTATTGAGTAGATCAGCCGTCAAAGATCGGCCACATTTATTGAGGAGGTCGGCCGTCGGAGGTCGGCCATTTTTATTGCATAGATCGGCCATCAAAGATCAGCCACATTTATTGAAGAGGTTGGCTGTCGAAGGTCGGCCATTTTTATTGAGTAAGTCGGCCATCGGAGGTCGGCCATTTTTATTGAGTAAGTCGGCCGTTGGAGATCGGCCACATTTATTGAGTAAGTCGGTCGTCGGAGAATCGGCTACATTTATTGAAGAGGTTGACCATTTTTATTGAGTAAGTCGGTCAAAGTCCAGCGTCAATAAACTTACTGTCCCTCCTGATTGATCAGTGTTGTTTGATTTCTGAGCCATAAGTTGGCTTCTAATAGTAGCTGGAGGGCTCGGCTCAAGGATTTGCAGTGGTTCAACTGCTTATCTACTTAAGCACAGTAACTCCTCATAACTTAATAAGTTTATTGATTGAGCTGCCGAACCAGGCACGGAGTTCCAACGACATGAGAAGATAAATGATATATGTCCACGTAATATTATAGTAGATAAATGTGGTTGTTGCTGTATTAGCATGTAATCATAGCCGATTCAATTTTGGGAATAAATATTCAGAGCACAAGGTGAACCTCTACTCGTTCAGGCTCGTTGAAGTCTTCTTTCATACGCAATTGGCAGTGCAAGTCAGCTAATTCCTTGTCAAACTTATCCCTTGTAACCTTGACGTTAGTCCTATATTCTTAGAGTCCGACATGGACTTTCAAGATAGGAGCTGACAATACGAAAATTGTTTCATATCGAAAATAATTTGTAGAGAATAAATAGAGAAATAGAAATAATTTTTGAGTGAGAGAATTTTTCTTGGGGAGAGAAAGTGTGTACTTTTATTATTTGTGGCCAAATTGACTTGTTGAAACTTGATCACAAATGTGGGGTACCCTATTTATAGGGATTTGGACAGTGGGGTCCATAATATTGGGGTCTATGATGTCATACATATCCGACTTTTTGACCTACCGAGCTACTTATGGGTCAAGCTCCATCATGCCGAGTCATTGGTGCAGAGCTACTTTTGCCGAGCTACTGTTAATCAGTCCGACTTATCTGACCAACTTTGAATGGAGGAAATCGGTGAAAATAGCCACGTGTCTCCTGTTTGACACTTGATTATTTTTGGTATCGTCATAAGCCCCCTCGATTGGGTTTGTATCGTAGATCGGACTCAATCGAACTTGCTTTGCTCGGTAACCCTCAAACTGGTGGTTGAAATGATACTTCTATTTTTTACTTTATTTGTTCCCAAGATATGCTTTTTAGCCCCCAGTTTGAATCCTGTTTGACTGATTGATCTTTTGATCTTAGCAGCTTAATTGATCTATTTAGTCGAGAAGCCTGCTATACGGGTTCGAAATCGACCAATTGTACATCACTTTCTCTCCCTTTTATTTTTATTTTTTGGGTTCATTGCCTGTTTTTTAGGCTCACCTTTTGTATATATTTTGATATTTTTAGGCTTAAAGCCTTTATGCTTGCTTTTGATTTTTTGAGACCAGACCGCCTAGTGCACTTTAGCAGGTCTTTTTAGTCTCATCTTCAATTTTTTCGGGCCATCAAAATTAATCTATGTTTTGCCTCATTTTTTTGGCTTTTTGACCACTTAAGCCATTTTGGCGGGTCTGCCTTTATTTTATCATCCATCGTGATCGAGCATGTTCGTATTATAAATGGCTACTTGAGCACGTTGGTGAGCCTGACATTTAATTGATGTCAGTAAGGATTTAGGAACTTAAGGCTATTTGTAGCACTTCGGGGAGCCATCCCTTATTTGGCCGAGCCATTTGGAGTACTTCGGCAAGTCGACCATTACTCTTTTGATCACGTGGAGCTTTTTTGAAATATTTTTTGAGCTTGTAGCCTCTTTAAAATAATCTTTGGGCTTGTAGCCTCTCTAATAATTTTTGGGCTTGTAGCCTTTTTGATATCATTTTTGGGCTTGTAGCCTCTTTTGATATCATTTTTGTTACCTCTTTAACAATTTTTGGGCTTGTTGCCTTTTTTTATATCATTTTTGGGCTTATAGTCTCTGTTGAATAGATCGGCCGTCGGAGATCAACCACATTTATTGAGGAGGTCGGCCATTATGGTCAGCCACTTTTATTTAGTAATTCGGCCGTCGGAGGTCGGCCATATTTGAATAGATCGGCCATAGGAGGTTGGCCACATTTATTGAGTAGTTCAACCGTCGGAAATCGGTCATTTTTATCAAGTAGATCGGTCATCCAAAAAGTCGGTCATTTTTATTGAAGTCAACAAATATGATCTAGGCTTTGAAGGGCCGATAATTAAAGTGCGATCTCCATTTTAAGAAGCCAAATATACCTTAAAGGAGGAGATCGCCGACTTTGGTCAAGCAGCTTGCTTTAAAATCCAAGTATATGGTTTTTTGCACTTAGAAGAGGAGGGCATGTAATAAATTTATCATTTTTTGCTTCTTTGAGTGATACCATGACTTCATAGAGATCTATAATTTCAAGCTTTTGACGAATACTTTTCTGAGTTCATCCGAAGCAGACCATGATTATCCATTCATCATTTTTGAAGTCCTGAAATCGATCTGCTTGGTGAATTGGAGTTCATCCTCCTTAAGTTTAGATTTTGAGAAATCAACTTCTTGATCCAGCTCCACTGATTAGTTTATAGTGCAGCTTCAGCGAATGATGAAACTTGTGAAACTTGTTATTATTGATGGAGCTCGGCTTCAACGTGGAGTTTAATATGGACTTATCCTTTGGCTGTCATCTTCAGGCTGATAATGGAGTTCGGCAAAATACCAAAAAGCTCGCAAATGGAGTTTGGTAATCGTTCAAGAAGCTTTGAGTCGGAGTTTGCCCTTTAACAAAAAGATTTTTTTTTTTTCTGGCTATTGAATTGAACTTCGAACTGCTCCTAGGATGTTTCCAAAGCTTTGATAAGCTTCTTGATTATCAGGCATCACAAATTCATTAATTGATGTCGCCGTCGACCTCCGAAGAACTCCTTTCTTCTATCCACTTGGTCTAGAGTAAGCTTGTTTATTTTGTTCAACTTTGGAATTTTGGCTTTCTATAAATATTGGAGATCAGATGCTTGATCCGCACTTAAAAAGGAGTTTGGTAAATCGTTTAAGGAAGCTGTGGTTCTTCATTTGTTAACTTTTGATGCCAATGGGTTGTCTTGCATGTCGGCGTCACTAACATGGTTCAAAGACTCGCCGAGTCCGAGTTGACTCGGCCGAGTCAGAACCGGAACGAGAGAAACCGCGGGCGGGTGATATGGTGCTGTTGGTCGATGGGAAGAAGATAAAAGTTGTGAAATTTCGACTTTGACCCTTCAAGTTATAGTCCACTCTCAGTCAACCCCGATACTTTTTAAGTTTCTTATTTTCATTGCCTAGTATTTTATTTTATATTATATTTTGACCCCTAAAAGATTTTAAAAGTGAATAGGAGTATTATTTATCTTCAATTAGTTTTTAATCAAATTTAATTATGTTTGATGGTCATCAAATCTAGTTGAATCTTGAATTGCGATTCACAAAAATAATGATTTCATTGTTTATATAATAAGAAAGAAAATTTAATAAACAATTACAATATCTATAAAGAAAACTTTTGATTAGTCTATTAACTACAAGTAAAACAACAATTATGTATTTCATGTTACTTGAGAGTTGTGATCACTAAATTCAATATATTAATTGATTTTATATAATTGTTGTACTTATAATTATCGTTTATATTTTTCTAAAATTTTTTAATATTTTTTAAATACATTTTCGATCTCTAAATTAACACATCATCCGATACGCGACCGATACCCAGAGACCGATGTGGAACGATACGTTCCGCCACCGTCACCGCGGTTCAAAGTTGAACCATGGTCACTAATCGAAAATAGAAGTTCATTGAATTTGTCTTTCTGCGTTCTTAAGAAGCCAATAAGCACTTTGGAGATCAGCAAATGTGATCCTACTTTTAAAGAAGCCAATACACTCAGAAATCAGCAAATAGAGATCTTAAATACTTATCTCCAGTTTGCCAATTTTTGATTGTCCTGAAGCTTTATCCGATCAGCTGAGTCAACTCGGAATGTGTCTTGGCAAATTATTGTTGATCGATCAGCTCCGTCGAACAAGTT
Source organism: Cinchona pubescens (assembly GCA_025175665.1). Classification (NCBI taxonomy): domain Eukaryota; kingdom Viridiplantae; phylum Streptophyta; class Magnoliopsida; order Gentianales; family Rubiaceae; genus Cinchona; species Cinchona pubescens. Next base: position 144,010 of record JANKKI010000315.1, read on the forward strand.
GGAGTTCGTCTTTCTTCAGCTTAGGATTTAAGAAGCCAGCTTCTTGGTTCAGTTTCACCGATTGACGAATAATTGGAACTCATAAAACTTGTTTTTGATCTCGTTAATGAAGCTCAGATTCAAACTGGAGTTTAACATGAACTTGTCTTTTGATCATCTTCAAGCTGATAATGACAGTTTGGCAAAACTCAAAAAGTCTGCAAGGGGAGTTTGGTAAGTTGGTTTAGCACCCTTGTGTCTTGTTCATTTTGGTCGAAGCTTCACGAGTTTCATGTCTGAGCTCTAAGAATTTCATGCCTGCGTTATCTCAAGCTCGGCGAAGATCTTACTTCATTCGTTCTAAGCAGATTTTGGACAAAACTCAATATACGGAGTCTCGGCAAGAACTAGACTGATCTTTTTTGAATTTGACAAACTGATGGAGATTGTATTGCCGAATATGTTTGGGTAGTTTATCGTTAAGCCTTTAGATTTATCAATATGTATCAAGAGTTGATGAATGAATTTAATTTGCAAAAGAAATTACTCCATTCAACTGGTCGAACTCCGAGCAGTCAACTGAATAGTTGATCGAGCAATTGAGCAGTTGATTGACCATCATGTTGAAGTTTATCGGCTTCAGACATGGCTTGCAAATTCGTAGCATTTGCTGAGCAGCTATAATGGAATTTTGACTACAGGTCAACTTGTTGGGGTCGGAATGTAATTTCGCCATGAATTTCGATCTCAATCGGCCCTACACAGACGAGTCCAAGCACCTAGTCAGAGAATGTAATTGAGACTTTTATTGGTTTAGAGCCTGTTATTTTTCTTTTCAGAGAGGAAATCGGAGGTCAGGAGCAATACTCAATCGACAGCAACAACTTTAATTTGCCATGAACATGAATTGTAGTTGAGTTAGAAATTCGTAGACCAACTCAATCATTCAAAAGGTTAGCAAATTTTTGAAATCCGACAAAGATTGGCAGGTACGAACTAAACTTTGACGGTCTCCTTTTGTAGTGACTCTATCGATTATAGAGAACTCCATCTGAAACAAGCTCGTAGATTGTGCACGCAGTTAGCTTCAAAATTTGTTTTTATCATCTTGCAGTCAACTTTCAAAGCTTTGACTTACTCCAGAAGCTTTGTCCAAGCCGATTGAGATCAAAGTGATTTTTTCTCAGACTCCACTTTTATTAATCATGGTATTGTAAATTTGCATGCTGATTGTGTTAGTGTATGCCCTAAAACCAATTAATTTTAGGGATAAATTATACTTTTATATTTATGTATATTTTGTAATATGGCATTTAACGAATAAAATATTTATATATAAAATCATAAGGAGTTATGATATAATTATATTTTATTCGTATATATCCCTAATTGTAGTGTATGAATCAAAAGACACTATTAGATTAACACATAAGAGTATGTGGATGCTTATTAAGAATAAGTGCATCGGATTGACCCGCTAAGAATATTCCACACGGATTATTATTTAAATGCCAGTGGATTAATCTCTTTGTGATAGCAGTGTAATCTCTTATTTGACTTGATGTGTACAAGAGATCAGGCACAAATGTGATCCACAAATGAAAAAGGAGAAAGCTCCTAATAAGGAGTCCCACATACTGTAGAGTTCGGGTATAATATGAATCATGAGAAGATAAGATATGACCAATAGAGGATTCACCACTCCTTATAATAGGAGAGTATATCCCAGTATGGCCACTTCTTGAAATACGATTTGGAAATCTTTGCGCAAAGTGGAAATAAATTTAAGAGTGTCTTAAATTCTATTTCAAGTGAGTTGTATTTTGGAAAGAAGTAAAATTTGATTAATTCTATAAGAGTTGGCATTATATCTGTATTCTTGAATTAATCGGGATATAGGTTATGAAATTTATAAATTATTACAGGAGAACTAGTCACGGATGGGTGATGTCGAACCACTTGACATATCTCAATACTTGGGTGGTCATAATGCTTTGCTAGAAGCCAATCTTGATCTATAAGTGTAAATTAATTAATTGGAGAATTAATGATAAATTAAAGGTGTTTAATTTATCTAATCCTAATTAATTTAGGATTATAATTTATACTTATTACCAACGTGATTGGGAACCTAAAGGGTCACACACTTAAGGATAATTAATTCAGGATTAAAATGTGTATTTGATACAGTATGAGATACTTATGGGTTAATTTATGAGATAAATTAACTTTTGGGTTTAATTATAATAAGTTATAAATATTAGGAGTTAATATATAAGACATATTAAGAGTTCTAATGGTTTTATAATTATTGATATACCCATGACCCAAACTGATTAGAATTTGTAATTGCCTAAACCCAATTTGATTGGGATTCTAAATATATATATATATATATATATATATATATATATGATATAGGTTATAAGATATATGGAAAAGTAGTAGTAGTACATATATGATTAGTACTAGTACTATGTACGATTTTAGAGAAAAAAAGGCCAACAAAATTCCTTTTTAAATCGTGAGAGTCACGATTGAGAAATAAGGGAGAAACAATTTAGGAAGCTGAATACGGTTAGGCGAACTTTGATCAATCAATCTTGTGAAGATTCCTGATAAGACTATCTGTGGGGATACCATCTAGAGGCCGTATACCTGTGAGACTTGTTGATCTAGATGTCGTATAAGTATTGGAGAAAATGGACTGTAATTTTAAGGTATGATCTCTATACTTTTCTTGTACTACTCATAAATTAATCAAGGTGATCCGTGATAGGAAAGTAAAAATTTTAAATTCCGCTGCGTTATCTCTGATTTACTTTCTTACAGATTGGCCCATGAAGTCTTAGTGATTTCAGCCATTGTTGATCAAAGTTCGCCTAACCGTATTCAGCTTCATTGATCGAAGATCAGAGTTTAGTCACTGACCAAGCCTATGGATCAGCTTTTTCAGTGAATACTTTGTTGATCAGATTCATTTATCGATCAGATCCCTTTAGGAGTAAGTAGAGATTGCCTTCTACAGTTTTTTTTTTTTTTTTTGTCGATCAACGATCAGCTTGTACAATTTTGAAGTTGAGATCAAATCAACCAGAAGCTGTTCAACCTTATCGATTGACTAACTTTCAGATTCAATTGGAATCACCAGTTTGTTGAACGAGATCAGATATCGGACAGTAAAAAGTCGGGAGCAATGCTCACCCGACCTCAATCATTTTGTAAATGTTGATCGGCTAATCGACTGATCATCCAATATGTTGATCGGTTGATTGGAGATCAGGAATTGAGCCTTATTCTTCCCCAGGCACTCTTGTTACTTTGGTCTGCTAATTATATCGTCTTTGCTGATCAAAGGTCAGAGCTCGGCAAACTGTGTTTTGCTTTGTTGATCAGAGTTTTGTTATTCAAACTTTGACGCCGAAGAGTTTTAGCCGATTCGCCTCCTGAACCGGCTTAACCCATGTTGATCAAATTATTAGATGTCGGGAGCAATACTCTATCGGCTACAGCAATTTAAAAAATCACCTGACGGGTTGATCGACTGTATTTGATTTGGCCATCAACAAATTCTATTTACTAGATTAGCCGAGGGCCACTTCTGATTTGTAGATCGGCCATTGGCCTGTTGATCGGGTACTAAGCCTGTTGTTTTGCTCTGCTCTCGATCTGAGATGAGCTCTTGTAGATCAAGTTGCGTATGATTTTTTATTTTTGACAAGCTCATCTTCGATGGTGCGCTAAGCTTTATTTTGCTTGACTTTCCATCCATGGCAATGCACTCGATCGGATATTGATCGGGTGCATAATGCATGTTCGAGTGTCTTCTCCAGCTTTAATATTGTTGTAGAAGCTTTGCATGGTTCCTCGATTATGTTTTGATTCTTTCGATTTCAAAATCAAATTGGAGTTTGTCTTCCTCAGCTCGTTGTTCATTTTTGTAGATTTGATTGCGGTGTTCGTGTTGAAAACGGACTCCAATTTATTCGATTATATGAGATTGGAATTCGTTTTCGAACTCCTAGGACCATCTTCCTTTGCTTAATTCAAGGTCAGATGTCTGAGCAGAATGGCTGGTTCGGAGTTCTTCGTTTCCTTTTGAGTTCACTCGGCTTCCTCTTTTATTGAGTTCACCAGAGTGATAATTTTTGTGAACTTTGGCTATCAAGTTCATCATGTTGAGGTCTTCTTTCTGTATTTATTTGAGCTTTCTCCTTTTTCATTTGTGGATCACATTTGTGCAGCTTAGCGAGATACTAAAAATCTCCTCTTTGTTTTTTGTTTTTGGCTTCAACAAGACTCATTTGGCTTGTTATATGTGGTGTTGCTTATCAACACATGTAGATTGAAGATCAGGAGAGTTAGGACTTAGGAGGCTTAGTTCAAAGCTTCCCCGTTGTCTAGAAGTATATTTTTGTGATCTCCCTTTTCATCAGTCATATGGCCGAGATAAGATGATGAAGATGAGTGCTTCATGTTTAGAGAAATAAATCAATTTTGCAATAAGAACTCCATCTTCAATTTGATTTGATTCTGTTAGCTTCAGCTATGAACTTCAGTTCTTCTAAACCTTCAAAGAAGTTTAGTTAATATATGATTGAGATGATTTACATGCTTTATACTTCATGATATAATATAAAATGGTATGCATCATAGGCGCTTATAAGACCTTAATGATCTATTAAATTTCACTTTTTATTGTATATATATATATATATATATATATATGTATATATATATATGTATATTTTAAAGAATGAAGAACTTATCTTCTGGAAGTGAAGCCGAGATTGTCCTATTTTCTGCCATGAAACTGAGCGTCTCCAATAACGAAATGAAGTTGGCTTTGTTTCAGCACCAGTACTGAAGTTTATTTCAGACACTTTCTCGAACTCCAAACTTTTCCGAAATAAAGATTATTGTTAGGACGCACTTGTTGTTTGACAAACCAATTTTTTGATTCATCGTTTTTGGCCGAAAGGAGATCAAAGTTCTTCTAGGATCTCTAATGGCGTTGTAAAACTAATTAATATCCGACCCCAATTAAGCTAGCTTTGTGGTCAGTTTGAAAGTATAACAGTGCGAGTACATCAAACTTTGACAAAGCCGAGAAAGTGATTCTTCATAAAGAAGAGCCACCCAATTGCGACTCGGCAAAATTTTCAGCTCGGTGATTTGTACCTCGCAGATATGTGCTTCCCTCCTAGATCGGAGAACATGCAGCTTTTCGATGATGTGACATAAAGAAAGATTTCTGAAGTTCAGATCTCCTTTTGATTTGGTCGTTTGTAGTCTGAATCGGTTTTCTTCGAATTTGAATTACAGGTATGAGGTTCAGATAAAATTAAAAATGCACAAAATTCTAGTCAATCAATAATTTAATAATAGAATATAATGGTTTCTAGTTGACAACCATTATGCCTTCACATGATTCTAACGTTGAATCTTGAAAATGGAATTTATCATATGTGACATGAAAACATGCGTAATTCCAATAAGATTGCTGGATTCTGTAAATAGTGAAATGAGAGGAATTGGACATTAATAATTTTGATTTATATCATTTAAAAGGACAGGTAATGGGGCTTTTTGTATCGAGTTTCATAGACCATGCCAATTGACGATACGAAAATTGTTCCATATCAAAAATAATTTGTAGAGCATAAATAGAGAAAGTAGAAATAATTTTTGAGTGAGAGAATTTTTCTTAGGGAGAGAAAGTGTGTACTTTTATTATTTGTGGCCAAATTAACTTGTTGACACTTGATCACAAATGTGGGGTAAATATCCTATTTATAGGGATTTGGACAGTGGAGTTTATAATATTGGAGTCTATAAGGTCATACATATCCGACCTTCTGACCTACTGAGCTACTTATGTGCCGAGCACCATCATGTCGAGTCATTGGAGCCAAACTACTTTTGCCGAGCTACTGTTAATCAGTCCAACTTATCTGACCAACTTTGAATGAAGAAAATCGATAGAAATTACCACGTATCTCTTGTCTGAGTTTGATTATTTTTGGTATCATCGGGAGCCAAAGCAACATAACCAGGGGTTTGACCAAGAATAGCTTTCTTGGCCTATTGCAGTACTTCCAAGGCCTCAGGTTTCTTGGCCCAGTTGCAAAATTTGATGAAGCCTGGGACGCCAAGAGTGCAAGAAAGGGTAACAATGCTCTTGTAGAGGGAAGAGGTGTATGCAATGGTCAACTCAACCTGACAGCACAAGCTCACGAATTCGGTTAGCTATGGCAACTTTAAGGTGGGCCATAGGGGCCACGGTAGTTTGAATCATATTATATTGCTGATTCCAATCCAGAACACTGTGAAGAGTTACTTCAGCAACTATTTTGACTGATGCAGATCAAGTTGGTCGGCTATTTTGATTGTTCGGCCGTAGCCATTTTGTGTCTAGCTTCTCTCAATGCAATGAAGCCTCTTTTTTTTGAGTTTGGAGCTGAACTTCTACCGCCTTGGTCTCTTTCAAATAACTGGGCAGATCAGCTCGACTGATACCGATGTTGACTTTTTTAGTTTTCATGTTCAATGTTCTTGTATGTTGTCTTCAGCGAATAGAAGTTTATAAGTCATTTTTATGAATGGATAGAGTTCAGGGCTTTCGGAGTTCTGGAATTTCTGTTCGGCGTTGCCGGTCGGAGATTGAAACTTTTGTATTCTTTGAACTCCAGTTTTGTGATGTCAAGAAATAGCTTGACCTTTCTCTTGTCTCATTTCTTTTTGAAATTTTTTCCTTTCTTGACCACGCTTTGACCATGCGATGCTAGGATCATCCCTTTTATGAAATCATAATCCTTGTGGTTATCCATACTAATAAGACCCACAAAGTGTCCATTCCACATGGGATGTCCCTGTTGCTGGATATCATGAACTTCTTTTTTATAACCATTCTGCTCTAAGGATCAATCAGTAGTTTGGCTTGATCACTTGAAGATCAACAAAATTTGAAAATCGATCAAGGTCGACGAATGAGAGAGTTTTACTGAGTACCTCCCGTGCCTTGTAGATCCATCATAGATCGAACTCCGAACAAGCTGATCAGATTTTCATTTATCACTTGTGATGATGTTAATTAGTAACACAGTATTTTTCCTTGATTGTTCTAGAAGTGCTTACGTGGTAGCCTCATTAAGGGCAAATATGTAATTTAGTCTTAGTTGAGCTAGTATAATGGTAGCCTCATGCCTCCTCATGTACATCTATAAATAAGGGGTTTGGGTGCTAAGAAAAGGGACTCAGAAACTAAGAGAATCAGACACATTTTCTATACTAATTCCAATCACAAATTCTCCTCAGTTCTTCTACTATCTCTCTCTACCTAGAATCTATTTCTAGTTTCGTCAATTGGCACCATCTGTGGGAATCGACAGATTTTCATCTCATTCAATCAATTCTCAATCAGGTAAATTCTTTGTTTTTACTTTGGAAATGATGAAGAACCGTGGAACACGCCGAACCGCTAGCAAGGATGCCGAACCACTAGCAAGGACGCTGAGGTGTTGAGCAACCAATACCTTGTGGTACATACCGATGACGAGAAAAACGTCGGTACACCATCGAGGCCTAACAGAAGCAGAATGATGTCCTGAAGTACATCGCTGATCATTTCGAGTCTTTCCGAGCGTTTGTTGAGCAGCACGAGAATAAAACTCCATCGAGGGTTCGAATTGAGCAGCCACTCCACAAGCCGAGCAACAGCGCGTCCCCGGCCGACGGCCTGGAAAATAGCTGGTTGACGCCATGAGTCGAACCGACCTGCGCCACAAAACAACAAAGTCACGCTCCAACGAGCAATCTGGTGAATCACACTCGTCGATGAGCGGATCAAAGCAATTATCACTGCGCCAAAGACTCGGCGCACATTCCTCAAAAAACTCTGACTCTAGAGGACCTTCCCCGACTGTTCTAAAATAGCTCAAGGAGCAGAGCCTCGAAAATAAAATTCAAGAGATTTTGAGGAAAAACAATTTAGTTCTGAATACTCCTGCTCTGGCAGAGATTGATAGAGATCCATTCACAATCTCTATCAAGATTGAACCTCTCCCAATACAATTCAAGCTACCGAACCTCGACCGTTACAAGGGAGATTTTGATCCTTCCAATCATCTTCAGCACGTGGTAGCGGTCACAAGCCTTTATGGCTATAGTGACGCCACCCGCTGCAAGTTATTTGCCACCACCCTTCGAGGTCCGGCTCAAAAATGGTTCCAAGAGTTGCCGACGAACTCAATCGCCACGTTCAATGACCTGGCGAAGTCCCTCCTCTGCCACTTTCGAAGCAAATCAATATTGTAGAAGGACATATCGCACCTCATGAACATTCGACAGAGGTCCGATGAATTGCTTAATAAATTTGTGGAGATGAAGTGGTCCAAATAAAAAATGTAGATGAAAGAATTCTGGTGGCTGCTTTGTACACGGCTCCGACCTGGTACCTTCAACGCCGACCTGGCCAAAAGGATGTCGAGCTCTTACTTCGAGCACCTGGAGAGAGAGACGGAGTTTCATTTGGGGTGAAGAGTCATAACAGGACTAAAAGAGAACTTTACGATACGTAAAAAGAAAAGGTCTTGAAGACTCTGAACCCCTCACCCTCTAAAAAATTGAGGGTCACAGAAAGGTTGAGCTATCCCAGAGCCGGACCGTTGGCAAGCCGGGTGGTCTACCCAGACAATAATATCGGGAACCGACCACCGCGAACAAGGAGCCATTCGGATGCTGACTTTACACCACTCAATACATCAAGGAGGGAAATTCTGTACCAAGTACAACATTTGGAGTTCTTAGAGCCACCCCCTCGAATGGTGTTGGCCCTGGATAAAAGAGACAGGACAAAGTACTGCACATTTCATAGTCAACACGATCATGATACCGAGGCCTGCAACCACCTGAAGATTCAAATCGAGAGGGCCATTTAAGAAGAACACCTGCAGCAGTTCATTAGCCAAATCGCTGTAGAGTTCCAAAGAAACGCTAATAATCAAGGAAATCCGGCGCAGCCTCGCTCGCCTCGTCAGTAAAATCGAGATGGTCAGAAAAGAAATAATTCCCTGACAATCCAAGACGAGCAGATCCGAGTAGCCGGAATGATAAATACAATAGCAGAAGGATCGGCGATCGGGGACTCTAACAATGCCAGGAAAAAATATGCCCAGAACATTCCTTCAGGCGAAGATTGGGAGAAGCGATTGAAGGCATTCATGAGCTTCGGATACACTTTCGAGGACCCCATTCCTAGACGAATGCCACACAATGACCCAATGGTAATTAATGTAAATGTGGCCGGCTATGAAATGCACTATTTGTTCGTCAACACCGGAAGCTCGACGAACATTATTTTTTGGGACTCTTGGGTCAAAATGCACATGGATACCTCCTTGATAAAGCCATTCAAAACCCCACTGGTTGGCTTCACTAGTGACTCGGTCATGCCTGAGGGACAGATAATGCTTCCGTTGTGCCTCGAAGCTTTCCCGGAGCACAGAATTGTCTCTGACCAATTTCGTCATCGTCAGAAGGGACAGTTCCTACAACATGAACGTAGGCTGACCCATACACATACACCTACAGAATCCTTTCCTTCATTTTCTATATTGGAATAAAATTCATGTTGAGGGACGAATATGAAGGAACAGTCATTGGAAACCAGCAAAAGGCCCAAGCCTGCTACATGATGTCCTTGCAGTCCCAGTCGCAAACCATGTCCATCGCTAACAAGGCCTACTTGCAAACTTTTGATGACTCATCCACATGGGACGGCCTGGAAGAGCCTTTGACAAGTCAAAGGGAGGAGGAAGAAAATGTGGGGCTCGGAGAAGCCCTATTGAGATTTCTAAGCCTCCCGAACCCAAGAGGAAGGGCAAAGCAAAAATTGAGTCCCAAGACGAGGTCCCCATTGAGGAGGTACCACTAGATCCGAGCCTCCCAGATCAAAAAATTAAGATCTGTGCTACCCTCCTAGCATAATTCAAATCCCTTCTCTTCAGGCTTATGGCTGAGTACCAGGACGTGTTCGCCTGGATCGTCGAAGACATGCCGGGAGTCCCTCAGGAAGTAATCAAGCACAAACTAAGCGGAGGGGACTCGGCATACAGACCAGTGAAGGAGAAGAAACGCCTCTTCGGTCAAGAGCGTAGTTTAATAATTGAAGCCAAGGTGGATAAACTCTTGGTGGCAAAACTGATTAGAGAAGTGTTGTATCCAACTTGGCTTTGTAATCCAGTCCTTATAACTAATCAAGATTCATCTTGGCGAATGTATCAAGATTTTACTGATTTTAATAAAGCATGTCCAAAGGACAGTTATCCGTACCCCGGATTGATACGGTAGTAAATTCATTTATTGGATCTTATATTTTGCACTTTTCAGATGCATTCAAGGGTTATCATCAGATATACATGGCCAAAGAAGATAAGGAGAAAACCTTTTTCATCACCGACCGAGGCACGTATTACTACACTACGATGCCCTTCGGACTCAAGAATGCAGGAGCCACATATCAACGCCTCGTCAATAAAACCTTCAAGTCCCAAATAGGATAAAACATGGAGGTATACATTGATGACATGGTGGTAAAGAGTCAAGAACTTATGAGAAAATCCTAGAAGATCTTAGGGAAACATTTAAAATATTAAGGTCCATCCGAATGAGGCTGAACCCAAAAAATATACATTCGGGGTCCCCTCAGAAAAATTCTTGGGATTTATTGTCTCTCATTGATCAATTGAGGCGAACCCTGAAAAGGTGCAAATCATAATTGATATGAAAGCCCCTACCTCGATCAAAGAAGTTCAAAGACTCACTGGTAGAATGGCAGCCTTGAATTGATTTTTGTCCAAATCGGCAGCAAGAGGCCTACCGTTCTTTCGGCTTCTAAAGAAAATCGAGAATTTTTAATGGACCGAAGAGGCTCAAAAAGCCTTCGAAGAGCTCAAAAAATACTTGAGCAACTTGCCGAAGCTCGCGTCTCCACAAAAAGGAGACCGCTATACCTGTACATCTCAATCACTGAATTAGCAGTCAACTCGGTTCTATTGAAGCAAGATGAGCACGACAAACAATGCCCCATCTATTTTGTTAGCAAAGTATTTACAAGATTCGAAAAGAAACTACACCCGTATCGAGAAGACATCTTTCTCATTGGTGGTTTCAGCCTAGAAGTTAAGACCTTATTTTCATGGCCATAAGATAGCTTATTTTGACAAACCTTCCGTTGAAGAATATATTAAGCAAGCCAGATGCTTCGGACAGAATGCTAAAGTGGTCTGTGGAGCTGTTCGAGTTTGACATAGAATTCAGGCCTCAAACAGCAATCAAAGCACAGGCTTTCGCAGATTTCATTGCAGAAAGCTATGACATTGAGAAGGTTGCCCTCATCATGGCGATTGATCAAGCAAAAGAATAGAAAATGAGAGAGGATCTCACTTGGGTTCATGTTGACGGAGTTTCGTGTGAATCCGGAGCCGGGGCTAGGATAATAATTCGATCCTCAGAAGGGGACTATCTCACTTATGTTCTAAGGTTCAGATTCCCAGTAACAAACAACGAAACTGAGTACGAGACCCTCATCTGTGGGATGGAGATGGGCCACCATATGGGAGCCCGAACCACTTAAAAAGACATTCTGATTCTTAGCTAGTTGTGAATCAAAGCTTGGGAAATTAAGAGGCTCGAGACGTGATCTTGAAAAGGTACCTAGCCAAGGTCAAAGCTGGATTGAGAAATTTAAAAATGTTGACATCATTAAGATTGCCCGAACATGAAACATGCATGCTGATGCTCTGTCAAAACTAGCCTCGGCAATATACTCACATTTAACGAAAGAGATTTTGGTAGAATTTTGAGGGCGCAGGTCTGTTGACTTCTCTGAAAGAATCACTTGTGTCCAACTGGACCTCAATTGGATGGAACCCATAATATATTATTTAAATAATGAGAAGCTCCCCGAGGACCCGGTCGAAGCTAGAAGGATCAAGTACAGAGCCTCCAAGTATACACTTATTGACAAAATCTTGTATAAAAAAATATACTTGTGCCTCCTGTTGAGGTGCCTCACGTCTTTCGAAGCTAGTTATGTTCTACGAGAAGTGCACGAGGGCATATGCAGAAGTCACATCGCCTAGTTCTCAGAACTTAGCTTGCAAGGTCTTGTTGGCCGGGTATTATTGGACGACCTTGTACTCAGAGGCTGACACCATGGTACGGGGATGCCATCAATGTCAAATACATACGCCAATACCCCAAAAATCCTGTTCAGACATGGTCCCTATTCAGAGCCCATGGCCATTTGCTTAGTAGGGAATTGACATTTTGGGCCCACTTCCCAGAAGGATAGGCAAACTTGAGCTCATAGTAGTGGCTATTGACTATTTCACCAAGTGGATCGAGGCCGAGCCCCTGGCCACAATCTGGGAAAAAGCAATAGAAAAATTCTTTTGGAAAACATTTTTTGCTGGTTCAGTTTCCCTACTGTGCTCATTTCTGACAATGGGAAACAATTTGAAGGGGGGCCTTCCAAGAGCATCTGTGCTAACCTCGGCGTCAAACAGCACTTCACCTCGGTCGCTTATCCACAAGCAAATGGATGACTGAAGTATGCAATCGAACCCTATTGTCGGGGCTCAAGACTCGACATTGAACAAGCCAAGGGTGCTTGGGTTGAGGAATTGTCTAGTGTCTTATGGGCATACAGGACCACACCTCGAACGGCTAATAGAAACACTCCGTTCAGCTTGACTTACGGGTCCGAGGCTGTTATCCTTACTGAGATTGAGCTACCCTCGGCTCGAGTGTCCTTGTGTGCCTTGGAATTCAATGATGAGGCCCTGCGAGCTAACCTGGACCTACTTGAGGAGAGGTTGGATGCATCCATCCTAGAGGCCAAGTACAAGCAGGTCATGGCCAAACACTACAACGCTAGGGTCAAGCATCAGTACCTGAGGCCCGGAGACTTAGTGCTTTAGAAAATGAAGCAAGCCTTGTAGAAGTGACTAAAAAGAGACTTAGTGCTTCAGAAAATGAAGCAAGCCTTGTAGAAGGGACTAAAAAGTTGGACCCAAATTGGAAAGGCTCCTATCGTGTAGTAGAATCTCACACTTCGGGCTACTACAAGTTAGTTGACATGAGAAGGGATTCTGTTCCCAATTTACAAATGTGGAACATTATAAATTTGAAGAAGTATTACCCAGGAATGTAATAAAAATTCCTTCTCAAAAGAAAGAAATTACCTTGTTCAGCAACCACGTCAATTGCATTCTAGCTGCAACGACCCTCAGAGGTTCAGTTCAAGCTCAATAGAAGACAAAATTGAGCTGCTCCAACCCTCAGAGGTTCAGATCCAGTTCAACATAAATGCAAAGATTGAGGGCTAAGGCTTAGTAGTCCCCCATCAAGGGCAGAGGCTTAGCCTCTCCAGGCAAATTCAAGCTGCACCAACCCTCAGAGGTTTGGTTCAACTCAACAGAAGACAAAATCGAGTTGCTCCAACCCTCAAAGGTTCGGATCCAGTTCAACATAAATGCAAAGATTGAGGTTGAGGCTTAGTAGTTCCCTCTCAAGGGCAGAGGCTTAGCCTCCCAAGCAAATTCGAGCTGCACCAACCCTTAGAGGTTCGGTTCAAGCTCAACCTCAACAAAATACACAATTGAGCTGCTCCAAGCCCCATTAAGAGGTTTGGATCCAGTTCAACACAAATGCAAATGTTGAGGGCAGAGACTTAGCAGTCCCCCCTCAAAGGCAGAGGTTTAGCAGTCTCCCCAAGCAAGCTTGAGATGTACCAACCCTCAGAGGTTCGGTTCAAGCTCAATAAAAGACAAAATCGAGCTACACTGACCCTTAGAGGTCTGGGTCTAGTTCAGCACAAAAGCAAAGTTTGGGGATTAAGGCTTAGAGCCCCCCCAATGAATTTGAGAGGATCCGATCCTCAAAGAGGCTCGATAGCCCTCCTCAAACAAAGCAGTATTTCTTTGACCCTGGAATGTTTGATTCAAGTTAAATGGCTAAGGCAAACATAAAGAATTAAGCTTAGTTCTTTTACTCGAACTCGGAAGGGTCCAAACAAGGCCTAAGTTCAAAACAAAAAGGGCACATAGACAATTGTCCATGTTATTGTTCTTAAATATTATAATCTTTTTATCTCATTCTGTCATAAGACTTTTGCCTTGCATGCAGGAAAATCCCAAAGAAAATGAAAAGCAGGTAAAGGCCAGAAGTAAAGAAAAGACGAGGCTTTATAGAGAAGACGAAATTGTCAAAACTTGAAAGTTTTCATTAAACAATCCTAACTATTACATAAGAGCTCCTATACTTTTGATTCTACAAAAGTATTACGTCAGCTTGCGGAGCAGAAGTGAAGGCTAGACTGAAGAAGTGGAGGCTTGATTCACTGGCTCAGACTCGGCTTCGGAGTTGTAGGAGGACTCGCGCTCGGCAATGACAGGCAAGATAGTAATAGCCTGCAAAGGAGCAAGGGTGTGAATTAAAGTACGAAGTACAAAAAGTTAAAATTTCAAGAAAGGTTAGTCAGACTTACGTTCATTAGGCTGACATGAAGCTCGTCTAACCTCTATTGGGGAGTAAGCCTCTTTACGTAGGCTACATCCCGAGGTAGGGCAACCATTTTTACCTGCTCGTGAGCCACCCTTAGGAATGGAGCTCGGTCATTTATGTCGATCGGTGGGGTGGGTCAGAAATCAGTACTCCTCGAGGTGGGGGAACCAGAAGAGGATAGACGGACAGTCGACCCCAGGGCAAATCTTGTGACCCTGCAGACTTTTTCTCCTCCTCGGGAGTGTATTTTTTATCACCTAAAAAAAGAAGAGTGTCAGCCCTCAACTGGGAAGGAAGAACTAAAAGTGGGAAAGGAGGCACGATAGTCCTTACCATATGAGGTGATGAGTTGCTTTGACAACGGGACATTTCTAGAAGCTGTCCCTGGAGTCCTCACCCACGCTACTAGACCGGAGGGCCTCGGGGGCGACGATGTAGAAGAGAGGGTCATTCTACATGGACCCTCCTTGAGGCCAGCAGCCTCCCTTGACCTCTTTCTAGTGACCCAAATCTGTGCAGATTAGGTGAGTTGAAGGGCCAGAGTAACCTCCCCATCTGAACCCTCTGGGGCTCTTCTGGCCTCATTCTGTATCGGGGTTGCCGAAATTGAAGGTGTGGCCTCGGCACTCCCCGAAGACGTGTTGACCATGGCGGTCACGAGAATTCGCTTGTTGATGAAGAGGACTGGTTGGAAGTGCCTACACCAGTAGTAGGCGTGGCGGACACTAGCACCCTGAGAAATGCTCCGAGCTCAGCAAAGGATAAGAGATCAGTATTACAAAGAAGTGACGATTAAAAAAAATGAATGAAATGACCTTTATGAGGGTCGTAGCTCGGAAGGATGTCATGGGTAGGGAATAGTCCCCCCCGACAAGGATGTTGTTGGATAAGATGGCAGGTTGGTTGTTAAAGTTTATTCTAAGGTTGGATTCTATAAGCCTCCTGGCGTGTATGGAGTCCGGGAAAGAGGCATTTTTGGTTTTGAGGTTTTCTTTGGCAAGGTTCCACGGGCCCCGAGGCATTGGAAGGTCGAGGTATCAGATAAAGAAAATTAACTTTTTTCAGTCGTGAATGGATGAAGGGTCACCCAAAGTGAGCTGTTTGCCCGCGATTTGGGGAGAAATGTAAAAGAATCCCTTCGTAGGGGATAGCTTTAACATCATCCTCTCATTCTAAAGGTGTCTAAGGAAAGGGGAATGTTGTGTAATCTACACAGGAAGGAGAAGCCGACAATAAGCCGAAGTGCGTTTGGGGTTAGTTGGGATATACTAATATCTCAGTGGTCGGATAGGGGGACGAGGAGTGGTGCTATTGGGAGTTTCAGCCCTACCTCAAGTTGCTCCTGGTAAACTGTTAGGTAACCAGGAGGTGGCAGGTAACCTCGGTCCTCAGGGACAGGGAGTTTGATGTGCACTTTCTTAGGAAAATGGTATCTATCCCTAAGTATTTTGATGTCCTCAGGGTCGAGAGTGTTTGGTATGTCCAGTGTTTGGAGGATGGAGTGGTCGTTCTGTGGAGGTTCGGCAAAGGTAGGTTCGGGGGGAAAGTTTAGTGGCACTGCTGCCAGGACAGCCTCGTCAGAAGGGTTCAACAGTCTATCAGTGGCGTCTACGGGAGAAGGGGGGACCAGCATGCTAATGAGAAAGGTGGGAGTGAATGTACCGGCCATGATCTTCTGTTTGGAAAGGCCTGGCGAGTGAGGTTTTTGGGGGGATTTCTTGTGGTATCCGGCGACGACGTTGAGCGGCGGTCGGCAGTTGACAATGGATAAAATCGGAGGAAAGGGGAGCAAGAGGATGATGGTGAGGAAGGGAGAGTTTGTGAAATTCTGGGAGAGTAAAGGAGCGAAGGGAGTGATGAGTGAGAAAGGAGTTGAAGGAAGAGAGTAGAAATAAGTTGAAGGAAGGAACTAAAATGAGTAAGAGAAAGAAAAAAAAGACTTGGGGAGAATGGGAGTATAAATAGAAGAGCAACCTTCTAGAGTATTCTATGAATGTTTTGAAAAACAGACGGTTTTGAAATGAAACAATCTAGCAAGAAAAGCGAGGCGTTATGGGGTGAAAAATGAGGCATTTTGCAGGCATTACAACATGAAAAATGAGGCATTTTGCAGCAAATTGGAGCGAGTAATGTAGCGCAATAAATGAAAATTCAATGCATGAGAACTCAGCAAAAACGTCACCCACGAGTTAGGCGCAATATAGCCTCGGATATGCAAGACAAGCACGAGAGTGCTCCAAGATTCTGCACCTCGGCTCGGTATAAAAGGATTGGTTGTCATCGTCCGGGAACTCTGAACAGTCATTTTTCAGATTGGCCCCTGCCGCGAAGCTCGGCACCTAGCCGAGGGGACTATTGATAATGTTGATTAGTAACACATAGCATTTTTCCTACATTGTTCTAGAAGTACTTGCGTAGCAGCCTCATTAAGGGCAATTATATAATTTAGCCTCAGTTGAGCTAATATAATGGTAGCCTCATACACCCTCATGTACATATATAAATAAGAGGGGACTCAGAAACTCAAAGAATCAGACACACTTTCTATACTAATTCCAATCATAAATTCTCCTCAGGTCTTCTACTTTCTCTCTCCACCTAAAATCTATTTCTAGCTTCGTCAACTTGATAGTGCACTTTTTGTCGTTTGAACTCCTTTGAACTTCAAACAGTTCATGGAGTAAGGATAGCTCGATTCCTTCTAATTTACACATGTCCTTTGGCTGATCGTAGATGTTCATCCATTATGGTTTATCGAACTTGTATCTTGCTTTTGGTTGCTTCAGAAGCTTTTTGTTCTTTGGCCTTCTGTTCGGCTTCATAAAATTACCGGCAATCGGAGGTCAAAGTTTCAGACTCCTCGAACTTCAATTTGATGTGTATCTTGCCTGACAGGAAAAGATCAATAGAATCAAGTAATGCTTTTTGATTTCTTGTTGAATGTGTACTTTTTATAAATTTATTTTACAGTAGGAGTTGTAATCTTTTTAAATTCCACTATTACAATGTCAAGCTGTAAAATATCTTTATAGTGTAAGAAGTTTATTGATGGCATGTGAGTTCACGCAAAATATGAAAAGTATATGAACTTAGCTTTTTATGGTGCATTTTGTTCAGTCCTTCAATTTTTTGAATATCCGATCAGCTGAACATATTAGAAGGAAATCAGAATTTCGTCTTTCTGGACTTTAGATTTTATTATTGCGAGGTCAATAGACTTTGGACTTTATCTTTTAAAATCACCAAGAAATTTTCCTTGATTCACATGCAAATATTTTGTTACGACCATGAGCCTCGTCTCGCTTTCTCATCTGTTCCGATCCGCTCCTATTTTTAATTTCGGAGCCAGGTTTATCCTCTATAGTCATTAATTTTATAAAAAAATGAGCAACTTTGTTCCTTTAAGTATTATCAGTGAATAAGGATTTTAAACTTCTAGGTCTTACTCAGCTTTGTTGTTAACATCTTTGCATGATCTTCATGTGTAGAGTGCCAAATACCAACTATTCATTATAAATATGAATATCCATGTTTTTTTACTACAAAACCAATCGAACATATCCTTATTCATCTGACATTTCTTCCTTTGGTCACGGAAAGAATTCTATAAAATAACATGAGGACATGACTTTTTGTTTCGTTTCTCGCAGACTGCGTCAATTGACGATACAGAAATTGTTTCGTGTCAGAAATAATTTGTAGAGGATAAATAAAGAGAGTAGAAGACAATTTTAGAATGAGAGAGAATTTTTGTTGGAGAGAGAAAGTGTGTACTTTTATTACTTATAGTCAAATTGACTTCTTGTGATTTTTATTTTTCCTCCCTCTACAAAATTGGGGATAGATGCCCTTTTTATAGAGATTTGGACAGTGAGGTCCATGACACTGGGGTTTATGACACTGGGGCCCATGAAATCATACATGTCTGACTTACCGACCTATTTATATGCCGAACTACTCTTACAGAGCTACTTGATGCCAATCAACTTTGAATGCCACGTGTCTTCATATGTAATGCCATGTGTTTCCTATTTTAGCTTGATTATTTTTGGTATCGTCACTAAGATTAAGATACTCTTGAAAATACTTCAGGGACCCAGAGAACTTGAAGAGGTTAATATGATTTTAGGAAATCAACCGAAGTATTTATAATCGAAACAAAACTCAAGGGAGATCAAATTATTTTTTTGATTACTTAGCTTTCTTTGAGACTCACAATTATGTCTAATCTCCATAAGATTCTACAATATATAAATTGCAATTAATTTTTTCATCATTATATTTTACTTTTGTTAAATGACTTAACTTCACACATTATTGCAACTAAAAGATTGTTCTACCTCCGAATATAAATGGGGGCAACAATTTTGTTAAACCAAAATGATGGTCTGTGTATACTACTATAGATTAGGTTTAGTGAAGGTAAAACAATTTTGATCCCTTGTTGGACAAGTTCTATGAGCAATCTAGCAGAGAGATGGATGGCGATATGGTAAATTGATGGCTAATTTGAATAAGGAAAATGCTTTAAAAATGCACAAATTAAGGATTACTTATCAAAATCAAATTACATAAAAAAAATTATATTAAATCACCAATCTATTGATTGTAGATATTTGGTGAAATTTTACTCTCTTTTTTTTGTTGCTAAAATTGCTAATACATTAATAGTATTGTCATCTATTACTTTATAAGAATATACTATTTAAATAAATGGGAAATCTAATAGATTTAAAAAATGTATGAAATTTTTTAATTATCCCATGTGGGTTTTATTTTAAATTCTAAATATTTGATTCAATATTTAATTCTAATATTTATCAATTTGACTTAATAAATATCTTGTGATAATTGTTGCACTTGTGATAACCACTCATTGTAACTGCTTACATTTTCTAATGGAGAAAAATGTTATAAATATACAGAGTATTTTGGGACCTTAGGTCTGATATTCTATCAGAAAATACACCATCGTATCAGATTTTCTAGATTTAAAAGTATCCAGAAAAATTATTTCTATTATTCTTTTTATTCTACAGTGACCCAACAACATTAATGGTTGGAAGTATGTTCGTTGATTTTATTCCGCATTTGATATTCTGTGATATTATTTATGTACAGATTAAATTTCGTTTTATAGATTTAAAATCTATCATTTGGTATCAGAGCATCTTATGCCTCTGCCTTGATTCACATATATGTATATGTTGATTTGGGTTTACTATTGACATATTATTGAGGAAATCTAGTTATGTGAATTATAATTTATTTAAAATTGATTATGTAATTTTTCCTTGACTAAAAATATCTATTTTGGTGTTATTTATTGTTGGGTTATGGCTGTATAGTTTTATTTATGTACATGAATAATGGACCATAATAATAGGTTTATGATTTTGATCTTTTTTATTGAAAACTAAAGTTAGAAATCATTAGAAAATTAGATTTCCATGTTTTCTGCGATTAATATGCAATTTTTTGATGCTCAAATGGCTGGGATTATATGTGGGTTGTATTCGGGTCTTGGTCCAAACTAGGGTGAACCCGATACCTGTCTCTTAAAAAAAAAAAAAGGTTCTTGGAAGGGATTCGAACTTGTGACCCTGTGACCATGTTCTGATGAATGGGCCACCTTGGTAGTTTGTGTGGTTTGACAATAGAATATTTCTATATGTTCTGACCAATAGGGCACCTTGGTAGTTTGTATGGTTTGACAATACAATATTTCTATATACTACTTCTGATTATTAAAAAAAAAAGAAAAAAAAGAAGAAGAGGGAGACAGCCACTACTAATGGGGTTTGAACCCGCGACCTTTGGGACACAGGTCACGGGTTCTCACCACTGATCACCCTTGTGGCTTGTGTAGTGTTGGAGTAAAATTTTTTTATTAACTACTTCTGATAATCAAGAATTAAATAAATAAAATTGTCCATTTGTTGGCCGAAAGTTTAGATCCCATGACCTTCTATTAAGTGTCAAGGACTATGACCACTTGAGTTACTCAAGTTATTTAGTTTTAGAATGTATTTTTTTATTTTTTTATATAAGTTACTTCCAGTTTGTTATACAAAGTTTAGATCCCATGACTAAGTGTCAGGGACTGTGACCACTTGAGTTACTCAAACTATTTAGTTCTGGAATGTATTATTTTTTTATATAAGTTACTTCCAGTTTGTTATTTGCATATATATATATATAATTATAGAGTAGCCACACCATCTTTAATTAAAAAATATATATATCTATGTACATTAATTTTGTTATTTTGAGATCACCTATAATATAAGACATTCATTAACATTAGATGTTATTATATCACATTTAATATAATAAATTTTCTCCCACAGAAATTTTTATTATATTATATTGTGTGATTAAAGGAGTGAATTATCTCATTATATTACTTAATTTAGTGTTAAGGAATTGAGGAAAGGAACATGATTTAATAGTTTCGTCATTTTGATTATATGAATTTATTTGAATTAGAAATTAAGCTTACAGGCAATTTCTATGTCATGTAATTCATATTTCCTAGTATGTTTTGCATTGGTAAAACATAATAAATGTTAATTTTCCTCAAAATTTTGACATAAGCATTTATGTAATTATTTGTGCAGTTTTTTAACCCATGAATTTTTCTAATATGAAATGGAACAATCCTTTCCTCAAGGGTGACAAGTTATAAGTTGTGGAAAGAGAGGATTCCCCTTCATTTGGGTTGGATGCACATTGATTATGCTATTAGGAAAGATGAACCACCTCCGATTACTGAGAACAGCCAACCTAATGATGTTGAGCTTTATGTAAACGTAGGAGCGATCTAATCGCCTCAGCGTGATATTCATAAAGACCAACATTTCAGCTGGCATTCGAGATTCTGTCGATAAGTATAATAATGTTCGAGAGCTATTGAAGGCTATTGATGACCAGTTTGAGTCTTCAGATAAGGTTTTAGCTAGCACCCTAATCATGAAATTCTCTACCATAAAGCTCACCGGTATCAAAGGAGTGAGTGAACATATCATGCACATGAGCGACATAGCGACTCAACTGAAAAATCTTGAGGTTACAATGTCTGAGTCTTTTCTTGTGCACTATATTCTGAACTCTCTACCACAACAGTATGGACCTTTCAAGATCTCTTACAACACATAAGGACAAATGATCCGTCAATGAGTTGATGACCATGTGTGTGCAAGAGGAAGGAAGGCTGCTTATAGAAACAGGAGAGAGTGTGCATCTGACAATTCAAGGAAAGAACAAGAACAACCAAGCCAAAAAGAAGGGAAAGGAAAAAATGTCTCCTCAAGGAGCCTATATTAAGAAGGAATCAAAGTGTTTCTTCTATGAAGAAGGGGCACATGTAGAAGGATTGCCCCAAATTCCCGAATTGGCTTGAGAAGAAAGGTAACATAATCTTACTTGTACGTTGTGAATCTAATCTGATAGATGTGTATCAGACACAGGTAGATTGATTCTGGTTCTATAATCCATATTACGAATTCCTTGCAGGGATTACGAAACCTAAGGAAGCCAAAGGAAAGTGAAGAGTACATCTATTCAGGAAATAAGATGTGGTCTCACATGAATGCAATTGGGACATGTAGTTTAGTTCTCAATAGTGGCTTTGTTTTAAATTTGGAAAGGACATTTTATGTTCCAAATTTCTCTAGAAATTTGATTTCACTGTCAAAACTTGTACCTTTGGGATATTCCTGGTATTGTTCAAATGTTGGATTTAGTTTATTTTATAAATCTGACCTTGTCGAAAATGGTATTTTGTTTGATTGTCTGTTTCAAATTAATTTGCAAAATAATGACACAGCTGCATTTACTACTTTGCATGTTCAAAATAATGCTGGTATTAAAAGATGTGTTATGTATGAGGATTTCTCTATGTTGTGGCATTGGAGATTGGGACACATATCCATTCAGAGAATCAAGAGATTAGTGAATGATGGAGTACTTAGTACTTTAGATTTTACTGATTTCGATACTTGTGTTGGCTGCATAAATGGTAAGCAGACCAACATGTTCAAGAAAGGAGTCAAGAGGAGTTCAAAATTATTAGAGATCATACATACAGACATATGTTGTCCAAATATGGATGCATATTGTCAAAAGTATTTCATCACCTTCATAGATGATTTTTCACGATACATGAAGCACTAGACGCCTTTAAGGTGTTTAAGGCTGAAGTAGAGAAACAATGTGAAAAATAAATTAAATTTGTGAGATCTGATAGATGTGGTAAGTACTATGGCAGATACACTGAAGATGGACAAGCACTTGGTCCTTTTGCAAGGTTTCTTACTGAGCATGGGATGTGTTTCCCAATACACTACACCTAGTTCTCTTAGCCAAAATAGTGTAGCAGAAAGAAGAAATCAAACATTATTGGACATGGTGCGGAGCATGCAAGCGTGCTCAAAACTTTTAGTATCTTTGTGGTGTGAAGCTCTTAAGATGGCAGTGTACATATTAAACTGAATTCTAATCAAAGCTGTCTCAAAGACACCATTTGAGTTATTTAAAGGTTGGAAACCAAGTTTGCGACATGTATGCATTTAGGGATGTCCATCTGAAGTGAGAGTTTATTACCCACAAGAAAAGAAGTTAGACCCAAGAAATATTAGTGGGTATTTTATTGGATATGCTGAAAGGTGTAAGGGATATAGATTTTACTGTCCATCTAAAAGTACAAGAATTGTGGAGTCAAGAAATGCAAAGTTTCTTGAGAATGACCTAATTAGTGGGAGTGATAGATCATTGGGTATTAGATCTAAGATAGAATATTCTGTTCCACAATCTTCCACTTCTAGTCATGGAACAGGGACGGACTATGTTATTCATCATACTCCCCGAGATCAAGAACGTGTTGACAAACCAGTTCTTGAAACTCCACAAACTGTTGATAATGATCTAGTAGATCCTGTTCAACAAATACCTAAAATTGTTGAACAACCAGTTGAACAACATATTCCTCAGGATAATGTTGGAACAACATTGAGAAGATCTACAAGAGTAAAGAAAACAGCAATTCCTGATGACTATATGGTATATCTACAACAGTTTGAGTATAATATTGGAGCCGAAAATGATCCTGAAACGTTTTCATAAGCCATGAACTGTAATAAATCTGATTTGTGAGATAATGCCATGAAAGAGGAAATGGAATCGATGGCATCGAATGGAGTTTGGAATCTTGTCGAGTTGCCTGTTGGTTCAAAAACCATAGGATGTAAATTGGTTTTCAAAACCAAGAAAGACTCATTAGGCAACATCGAAAGATATAAACCGAGATTTGTTGCCAAAGGATTCACTCAAAAAGAAGGACATCGATTACACAGAAATATTTTCTCCCGTATCTAAGAAAGATTCTCTTCGAGTTATTATGGCATTGGTTGCCCTTTTTGATATGGATTTACATCAAATGGATGTGAAAATAGCGTTCCTTAATAGAGATCTAGAGGAAGATGTTTGTATAAAATATCCCGAAGGATTTTCCTCTAGTGATGGTGAGTATTTAGTTTGCAAGCTTAAGAAGTCTATATATGGATTGAAGCAAGCCTCCCGTCAATGGTATTTAAAATTTCATGGTGTGATCTCTTTGTCTGATTTTGAAAAGAATATCATAGATCAATGTATATAATAGAAGGTCAGTGGGAGTAAGATTTATTTTCTTGTTCTGTATGTGGACGAAATCTTACTTGCAAGTAATGATGAAGGATTGTTTTTGAGGTAAAACAATATCTCTCTTTTACTTTGATATGAAGGACATGAGTGAGACATCTTATATCATTGGCATAAAGATCCATAGAGATAGAACTCAATGCATTTCATGGGTTTGTTTCAAGAAACCTATATTAACAAAGTTTTAGAGAGATTTCGGATGAAATATTGTTCACCAAGTGTGGTACTCATTATGAAGGTGACAGGTTCAACTTGGACCAATGTCCGAAAAATGATTTTGAGCGGGAACAAATAAAAAACATTCTGTATGCTTCTGCCGTAGGAAGCTTGATGTATGCTCAGGTCTAGCTAAGACCTGACATTGCATTTGCTGTAGGAATGTTGGGAAGATATCAGAATAATCCAGGTATAGGCCACTAGAAAGCTGCAAAGAATGTAATGAGATACCTTCAAGGAACAAAAGATTACGTGCTTATGTACAAACGACTGATAATCTAGAGATGTTTGGCTACTCGGATTCAGACTATGCTGGCTGCATTGATTCATGAAAATCGACATCTGGTTATGTCTTGATGCTAGCCGGTGGAGCTGTGTCTTGGAGAAGTGCTAAACAAACTTTGATTGCAACCTCTACTATGGAAGCTGAGTTCGTTTCTCTCTGTTTTGAGGCAACTTCGCATGGTGTATGGTTGAAGAGTTTCCTGTATGGGTTTAGAGTTATGGATTCTGTTTCTAAGCCATCGAGGTTATTTTGTGACAATTCAACTGCTGTTTTTATGGCTAAAAACAATAAGAGCGATAGTCGAAGTAAACACATCGATATCAAGTACTTAGCCATTCGAGAACATGTTAAAGAAAATAAAGTGGTCATTAAACATGTTAACACTGAATTGATGATTGCCGATTCCTTGA
This sequence comes from Cinchona pubescens, assembly GCA_025175665.1. Lineage (NCBI taxonomy): Eukaryota > Viridiplantae > Streptophyta > Magnoliopsida > Gentianales > Rubiaceae > Cinchona > Cinchona pubescens. The sequence goes on from JANKKI010000315.1 coordinate 169,165, forward strand.
CTAAAGGCATGCCACCAAAGATTTTTAGGGATCATATAGTTAGAATAGGACTTGGTTCCATAATGTAACCTCATTTCACATGTACGTACATTTGATATTTGTAATGAAACTCTTATTTAGTTGTGTTTTTTCATATTTAGTTGCGCATACTTATTTATTTATTTGAGAAAACTCACTTAAATTGGACTTATAATAAGCATAAGGCTTATTTATTAAGTTCTGTTATCACATAAAGATTTAGTGTTGAACAGAACATAATGCATAGTAATACATGGAAGACAATACTTATTTTTAGAGCACTTATCGCCATGATTCATGAATTCTGGATCTTACTTGTGAGATTTGATAGTTTGTATATCGAATAAAATATGTGATCAAGTGGGAGAAATGTTGAAAATTTTTAATTATCCCATGTAGGTTTTATTTTAAATTCCAAATATTTGATCCAATATTTAATTCTAATATTTATCAATTTGACTTAATAAATATCTTGTGATAATTATTACGTTGTAATAATTGTTACACTTGTGATAACCACTTATTGTAACTGCTTACGTTTTCTGATGGGAAAAAAGTTATAAATATATACAGTATTTTGGGTCCCTAAATCTGACATTTTATCAGAAAATACACTATTGTTTCAGATTGTCTAGATTTAGAAGTATGTAAAAAATTATTTCTATTTTTCTTTTTATTCTACAGTGACCCAACAACATCAATTGTTAAAGGTATGTTTGTTAATTTTTTTCCGAATTTGATATTTTGTGATATTATTTATGTACAGATTAAATTTCATTTTATAAATTTAAAATCTATCAAAAAATACTTGTCATGAATGATTCAAATGAATTTCATGCGGTCGTGATCAATTGCATTTCATTCACACAGCTAATATTACCATGTAGGAGGACTAATAAATGTGACGATTGCATAATTTGCATTGATTTCATGAAGTTTTAATTCCAATATGAATTCTTATAGTCTTGTACACGCTCCTAAGCTAAACCAAGTACAAGTGATAGAAGTGGCGTACGACTGGCTGAGATTTTTTCACACTGTCAATGCATATAATTAGTCAAGTTGACTTATGGACTGGAGGGGAATAAAGCCGTCAACAACAACCCCAAAGATAAGAACAAAGAAAGTGGATTTGATCAGAATTCAGCTGAAATGATTTTTTAATGTAAACTTTAAATAACTTTCAAAGTAAATGCTCAACTATATATTTGGTTAGTTTGAATAAGCGTAATTCACATAAATTAGGGACACTTTTTAAGATTAAATTAGGTCTTTTTAAGAAGTGATAAATAATTTAAAATAAATTAAAATAGAAAAAATGACAAATAAAATTGGATAGTAGAAGTATCAATTAGAATTAAAGAATAATAATCAAATGATTGGATTTAAGTGACAAAGCGATTAAGCACAAAATTTGAGTGACAGAAATAAAATTTATCCTTTAAAGAAAACTTTGCTACATGGCTTGATTAATGACAATTTATTAAGATGTTGTACATGTTAATGAGATTTTTCAATCTTACAATCTGTGTCAATTTTCTGTCTTACACACTACAAATTTGGCAAGTATACTTTAACATAATAAATAAATATAAATCAGAATATACATAACAAGTATTCAAATAGTAAGACAGTAGTCGGTAAAGTGAGGTGGGATAGAAAATCAAGAAGTAGTTAAACTTCCTATTTAGCACAACAATTGTACCTGCTTTATCAAAAAAATTAAAGATAAATGGCGCATGGCCATATTTCATTATGTCTCTGAATTCTGATTGTAAATCAACACGCACATACTTTATATAGATGCTATTAGTTTACACAATCCATAAGCAGTTCCAAATTCATCAAAGTTGAAATGGAAAGACATTTCTATTGCTACTTTCTTGCACTTATTTTGGTGCAATATTGTTTCATGTTGACTTCCACAGCCATGAAAAACACAAACATAGCCACCGATCAATATGCTCTTCTGGCCCTGAAAGCCCACATCACTTCAGATCCTTACCAATTCTTGTCAAGAAACTGGTCTTCGAATTCTGCAACATCTTCAAATGTTTGTGACTGGATCGGTGTCGAATGCGGCACTAAACACCAAAGAGTGACTGCTTTAAACATTTCAAGCATGAGTCTCAAAGGAACCATTCCACCACAATTGGGAAACCTCTCATTTCTCGTTTCTCTTGACATTCGAAGCAACGATTTCCATGGAAATCTGCCTCAAGATTTGTCTCGTTTACGCCGCCTAAGGTTCATCAGACGATTAAGCTCTAACAACTTTTCTGGAGAGATTCCAATGTAGTTAGGTCGCTTTCCTGAACTTCAATACTTGTCTTTGTACAATAATAATGTTTCTGGCCTAATCCCTTCTTCCATCTCTAACCTGTCGAAACTCGAAATTCTCAGTTTCGATGGTAATTCCCTGAGAGGGAAGATTCCTAAACAAATTGGAAACCTCAGTAGCTTGACATTTCTGAATCTTCAAAGGAATCAACTGATTGGTTCCATACCATTGGAAATCTTCAACATCTCAACCTTGGAAATTGTTGCAATCACATTCAATAATTTAACTGGTACTCTTCCTGATAATATATGCCACCATCTTCCAAATCTTAAAGAGATTTCTCTCTCTGAGAATCAGATACAGGGTCCAATCCCATCAAGTTTATCTCAGTGTTCACAACTTGAGAGATTGTCATTGTCATTCAACAAATTCAGTGGATCCATACCAAAAGAAATCGGCAACTTACAGATGCTTGAGTTAGCCCAATTATACCTCGGAACCAACAACTTACAAGGTATGACTACTGATCAAACTAAACTCTTTTATTAATTTCCCATTGTTCAAAAAATGTGAAATTGCTTAATTGTTTCCCCAAGTCTGTACGTATGCCATGCAATCATTCTATTGGTCCATACATATCACGGCCTCATACATCTTTACATTTTAATAGTCTATGGTGTAAACAAACTAAGCTGCTCGCCTCACGAGCACAAAAGCTTCGAACTGATTTATTCTTTGTTTAACAAATATTTGGGGAAAGTTTCTAAGTTGCAAACGACTTCTTGGATATTAGCAGGTGTCATTCCACGAGAGATTGGAAATCTTCGTAACCTCAAGGAGTTCAGCATTCAACGTAATCAAATAACAGGCTCAATACCGAAAGAAATTGGGAATTTGACAGGGCTTTCAATTCTTATGTTTTCTCAGAACTTATTAACAGGTAGATCTTTACCGGGAAGGAAGATTTTCACTTCCTATCTGTTAGTAAGATATTTGTTGATTTATATCATGTTTTACAATCTACTAAAAGCTTAATTTTTATTTTGTATTAACAGAATTACACTTAGCACATTCATCATTATTTGATAGGTGTAATACCAGAAGAGTTCTGCAACCTTCACAAACTGGATCACCTTAATATTAGTATCCAATAACTTGAATGGCTCTATACCAATTGGGATCTTCAATCTTTCAAAATTGAATACGGTTTTGCTGGGAATCAATCACCTCACGGGCAATCTTCCGTCAAATATTGGTCACCATCTGCCTGATCTTAGAGCGATTTTACTTGACATGAATAACATTGGTGGAGTTATACCAGCTTCCATTGTAAACTGCTCTAAATTGACCACTCTTTACCTCGCATCAAACCAATTCACTGGCTCAATTCTTAAAAACATTGGGAATCTTGAACTCCTACGATATTTAGATCTTTTTCATAACAATTTGACCGGTGATCCCACATCATCGGAGCTGGAGTTTCTTAGTTCCTTGAGAGACAAAGTGCAAGTATTTAGAGATGTTAGAAGTATCGGAGAATCCACTAAATGGTTTTATTCCGGCTTCAGTTGGGAATCTTTCTACTTCCCTAAAGTATTTCGAAGTAGGAATTTCTAATATCAAAGGACCTGTCCCGAGTGAAATTGGAAACTTGAGCAGTTTAATCGTGATTTCTCTAGAAGACAATCAGCTGACTGGAGTTATTCCAAGAACATTCCAAGACTTGGAAAACCTTCAAGGGTTATATCTCATGAGAAACAAATTAAGGGGTAGTCTAGATACCTTCTGTAGCATGCAAAACATGGCTGAGTTGCATCTTAGCCAAAACCAAATTTCAGGTCCAATTCCAGATTGTTTTGGAAATGTGACTTCTCTCCGGAATCTTTATTTGCCTTCCAACTTATTGACCTCTACGATTTCTAAAAGCTTGTGGAAACTAAGAGATCTCACGGTGCTCGACCTATCCTCGAACTTCTTAACTGGCTCATTGCCCCTCGATGATTGGAAATTTGAAAGCTGCAATGTCCATTGACATGTCAATGAATCAAATCTCAGGGGACATTCCGGTGTCAATAGGCGATCTACAGATGCTACAAAACCTTGTTTTAGCAGGCAACAGGTTAGAAGGACTCATTCCGGAATCATTTGGAAACATGTTAAGCTTAACATCCCTAGACTTGTCAAATAACAGCCTTTCTGGTTTAATACCCAAGTCATTGAATTGAAACTTCAATCTTTGAAAGTCCTCAGTATGTTTCTTTTAACCATTAGGTTCTCAGTGAAAGAAATGTTAGTTTTTTTAAGGCATTGACAGACATCCTGTCTCTTCACACATGATGTGTATAACATGAGAGATGCAAAATTTCATGTCCCACCATGCCAGAATGATCATCCAAAACACAAATCAATATTGAAAAAGGTGCTTCTACTGACCTTTATCCCACAAGGGATTTCCATTGTGGTTGCATTGGTTTTCCTTCGATATCGATTGAAAGAAAAGGTCCCAAGTGCAACAGACATATTTGTTACCTATCCTAGCAAAAGGAAGAGTACTTTCTTATTACGAACTTCTACGAGCAACTAATGGTTATAGTGAAAGCAATTTACTTGGCTTATACAGTTTTGGATCGGTTCCATAAAGCAATTCTGAATGATGGAATCTTTGTAGCTGTAAAAGTATTTAATTTGCAACTTGAGACAGACACAAGAGTTTTGATGCAGAATGTGAGGTACTCTGCAATCTTCGCCATCGAAATCTTGTGAAAGTCATCAGTAGTTGCACTAACTATGATTTTAAGGCCTTGGTGCTTGAATACATGTGCAATGGGAGTCTTGAAAAATGGTTGTATTCTCCTAACTACTTCTTGAACATTTTCCAAAGATTGAAAATAATGATAGATGTGGCAAATGCTTTGCAATATTTGCACCATGAATATTCGACACCTGTGGTTCATTGCGACTTGAAACCGAGTAATGTCCTTATTGGTGAAGATATGGTTGCCCGTGTAAGTGATTTTGGAAGTTTGCAAAGTTTTTGGGTAACGAGGACAGCACCGCATTCACTAAGACATTAGCAACAATTGGTTATATGGCACCAGGTAATCCTCATATTGTGATTCTAGTCAATTTAATTTTTTTCATATTTTTTCTATGTAAAATGATTTAAAATAGTGACATAAGATCACTGAGTTGGGAAAATTAAATTAAATCACCAACCCCTGAGTTTAAATACTAGGTCAAATTTCATTTATTTTTTCACAATTTAGTGACACGTCAGTAGTTTTTGTGAATTTGTCATCACTTTTATATAAGTAAATTTTTTCCTAATGATTTCTTGGATTGCAATATCTCTTGTAGAATATGGATTCGAAGGACTAGTATCAACAGCATGTGATGTCTATAGCTTTGGAATCCTACTAATGGAAGTCTTTACAAGGAGAAGGCCTAGTGAGGAAATGTTTGACGGAAATCTAAGCTTGAAGAGTTGGGTAAATGATTCAATGCCTAATGCAATTCTTCAAGTTATATTGACACGGATTTGTTGAAGCCTGACGAGGAACATTTCTCTGAAAAGTTGGAGTGTTTGTCATTAATCATGGGATTGGCCTTAAATTGTGTTCAAGAATCTCCTAAGGAAAGGCTCAATATGAAAGTTGTAGGGGATACACTACAGACGATCAAGCAAAAGATTTCTTGAATGTCATGGAGTTAAATAAATTCATAATGCATATTTTGTAGCATGTTTTTATTTACAAATTAGTTAAGAAAAAATGCAACTTTTGTAGCATGTTTCAGGGTCACCTATATTTGTTTCTAAGGAGAATATGTCTTTTCTATTTTTTTTTTCTCTGCTTTAAATTGTTATAATATAATTTCTCTGCTCAATTCTTGGACGAATATTTTCTTATTGATGGTATACCATGTTTAATTATCTACTTAATTGTCTCATTTAACTATTGCTTTTCCTTCTACTAATCTACATTATAATACAAATCAGATTCTACTAAATTTTTCGATGACAACTAAATGCCGAGACTTATGATACACTAACACGTGGATATCACAATTATATCTACCACATATTTTTTCAATCTTTTAACAATGTTATTTAACACTTGAACTTTAAAATTATCCATATGTCAGTATATTCTTGGTAGAGCATCGAATTGACATTGGGTAGTTATCATCGAGAATTTGATTTCATTAAAATAAGTTATTTCTTTTGGTTGGTAAATTACAGTAAATTATTGGGGATTTTTTTTTTTTTTTGACTTTTTAGTTACAACTTGCAACTTGAGTCCAAAAGAAACAGATATGATTGAAATATGCTAATAATGCTCCTTTACATGAGAAATCAAATGCTTGATAAAATCAAGAAATTCTAATGAAAACAAAGTATGCACAATCAAATCAAAATTTCGAGGGTCAAAACAGGTCAAAAACTGTAATGCATTGTTCGGAGTATGCCTTTCTATATGTTGAAGGTGCTGGCAAAGGGTGGTGTTCCTTTTCAATCCCTGAGGCCACTTTTTTCCCTTTTCCAGCCTTGGGGTTAATGACACTTTATCTATTAATTTTAAAAAAATTACACTTTACCACATTTATACTGTTCATCCTTGAGATTTTAATAACGTCAAGAAAAGTCAACTAAATAATTGATATATCCTCGTCACTATTTTTCGAATTTTCAAGCATTTTTATTTTTGATAATGGTTTGATAATTATTAAAAATTAGGAAAAATAAAATGTAAATAAATGGATATTTTTGTCTTCAATAATGAGACAAACTTGACTCAAATTGTATTCCACATTATAATTTTTACACATTTAACCCAAAATATAAAATATTAAATACCATGTTATAACGAAAAATTATAAAACTTTTGTGAAAATTCTATTGTCACACAAACCCTTAAAAAAAAACTTCAACAGCAAATGTCACTGAGAACCTACTTTGAGAAGCATACTATCACTATGAAAAACACTACAATTCAAAATAATATCAAATGAACTATAGAAATTGCTAAAAAAAAACTCCATAAATTACTAAAACTTGACCAAAAAATATATGGACACCAATTATATTAATATATTTTCATACTTAATTTTACATAACATTTTTATAGTTATCACACCACTATCAAAAGTTAAAAATTTTAAAACTCAAAAAATAGTGATAAGGGACATTTTAGTCATTTAATTGACTTTTGTTAATGGTGTTAAAAATGGTAACAGATGAATAATGTAAATAGAGGCAAAGTGTAATTTTTTCATTTAAAGGATAAAGTATAGTTATCCCTATACTTTAAGGGGGAAAAGTATAATTAACCCTTCCCCTTATTAGCTATTAGACCTTCTTTAATTTGGAATGACTACTAAAAGTTTTGGATCCCAGTCTCCACAATTTCTTTTCAACAAATGTAGAATTTGACCTAAACCCATATAAACGTGCTTACATGCACGTACAAAAAGGATAAGAAAGAACACAAGGATCAGTTTGGATGGGTGGATTGAATTGTAAGAAGGATTTTAAGTGAATAGATTTGAAATTAGCGACTTGCATTGAAATAACATAAAATCTATGTGAATATGAAATTCACCATTTTGATCAATAAAAATCACTTTCCTTAGTTAGTTGATTTCAAATTTTTAACTAAATTCTTTAACTTGTTTGATAATTTTGAATAGATTTGGATTTTCCATCGAAATCTCTCTTCCAAACATAGGCAAATCGTATTCGAGTTAAAATTACCACTCTGTTTGGACAGTGATTTTTTTTTATTATTATTCTCCAAATAATATTCTACAATCATTTCATACACGTTTCTTATATTTTTATTGAAATGAATTGCCGGTTTGTTCATTTTCCACATTTTTTGTCAAGGACGAGCAGAAGTTATATGGAGTATGGAGTTTGCAACGACAATTGATTGCAACTTTTTATACATCAAACACCTCCAGTCTCAGCACTGTTTCCTCCCTCCCCTCCTCTTTGTCCAATCCTCTGCCCTTCCCCTCCTCCCCAAAAAAGGAAATTTTTAATCCACTATTCTAACAAAAAACTAATTATTATCACTTAGCTCAAAAATGGTCATAGAATGAGTCCATGGGGAGTACAGTGTAACCAATTTCGTAAGGATAAAAGTAATCAAATGCAAAAGGACTTGGAAAAGGATGGCAATAGGCACTTTGCCTATGAGGTTTGTTTTTCATTCTTTTCAAAGTATATTTGATCAAATACAGAGTACATCAATCCTGCCAAAAGTAGGTTGCCTGGTAGACTCCATAGGACCAAATATTAACCTTCTTGTCAAATGATCATCAGCATTAGCTAACCATCTTTTGTTCCAAACCCTACTAGTATTCCAAAGGCATTCTTCTACTCAGAATTAGAATCCATATTTCCCATGCACCCAAGTCCTTGTGGTCTCTACAATATAAAATTATGTGATAACGGATGGAATCTCTCTAAATCTTCCATTGGAATCAAATAGTATGTTTAACCTCATATCGTTCTAGTGTAAGATCACATAGCCATGTGTCACGGGCTCACTATTTTTAGTGCTCCCAACCCGTGCGGCACTTAGGTTTTCACCCTAAGTCAGCCTTTCTCACACTCACAACAATAGAAGAGAGCCTTGCGTGAGACATGGCTGTCTCTTATACACATCTAGATGTGTATAAGAGACAGTAGTTATCTGTCTCTTGGTTGGCCCCTTTTTATACTTGTAAGAGAGAATTCTAGAACCTACCAAAGTGAATACAAATCTACAAGATTCTAGAGAATTCTATACAAAGAATATTCCTTCTAGAGGATATTCCAAATCTACATCATTCTAGAGAAGTCTAGAATGTTCCTTTATCTTCTGGGCCTGGGCCAATCATTTGGACTTACTTTTATGTTTATAAGAGATCAGTGAACACGAAGAGTGCCGAGTTCTTTCTCCCTTAAATATTGTGATAGTATCTGTCATTAAACATTTGCAATACCGTTTGTGTACCTCTCTTACCTTTAGTATGCAATCCACCTCATGATCATACGAGGTCTTTGCTCCCATAGGTGCCCGTTGTGACAGTCCGCGGTTGGGGTCTTCCTCGTCCCCGTGGTATGGCTTCAACAAGCTCACATGGAACACCGGATGAAGTTTTAGTTTCGAAGGGAGTTCCACCTTGTACGCAACCTTCCCTACTCGTCTTAGTAGATTGAACGAGCCCTCGTACCTTCGAAGTAGTGTATAATGCACCTTCCAATATCTAGGTATGGAGTGCATCTTGACTACTTCAAGGTTGAGAAGCCAGTTCAAGAAACTGTCTCTTATACACATCTAGATGTGTATAAGAGACAGGGCAGGTCCAAATCTGCCTCCTCGTGCCATGTCTTGGCCAATTTGTATGCTGCAGGGTTACCACCTTTTCGTCCCGTCACGACGGTGCTAGGAGTGAGTGGTTGTTGTCCCGGACATCACTATTTCAAAAGGACTTTTCCCTGTAGACTCGTTCACCTGCAAGTTAAACGAGAATTGGGCAACATCAAGCAGCTTTGCCCAATTTTGTTGGGTTGAACTTACGTAATGCCTCAGGTATAGCTCCAATAGCGCATTCGCCCGTTCTGTCTGCCCATCCGTTTGAGGATGTGAGCTAGTTGACATGTTGAGCTCCGAACCCAGTAGTTCAAACAACTCTGTCCAGAATTTACCAGTGAATCGGGGATCCCGATCACTCACAATTGTTCGGGGCACTCCCCAATAGATTATGATAAGCTTCAGGAATAATGGACATAGGGAGGCCTCTACTGGACAGTCCTTGGAAGCGGTTATAAAAGTCCCATACTTTGAGAACCTGTCGACTACCACCATGATGGTTTGGCATCCCTCAGATTTTGGGAAGCCAACTATAAAATCCATTGAGACGCTTTCCCATGGTCTCTCTGGAATGGGCAACGGTTCCAGTAATCCCAGAGTACAAGACTGGGAAATCTTTATGTCTTGTTGGCATACTAAGCAAGTTCGAACATAAGTCTTTTACGTCGATCTCTAATTCGAGGCCAATAGTAAGAGTTACACATCTAGAAGTGTACGGAGACATCCCCGGGTGGCCCGCCCACTTTGAGTCGTGGCACTCTTCCAATAACTCCCGTCTTAAGTTCCCATAGTGCGGCACGTAGAGGCTTCGCCCTTTCGTGTAGAGCAACTCCTCCTCAACCCAAAACCTTCGAGTTTTCCCCTCCTTGGCATATTCGAGCAGGCTCCTAGCAGCTGCATCGTGTTTCAATCCTTCTTTGACTATGTCAGGTTTTAAAGTCTCTCAAGTTGGCTAGTGGCTGCAAGCATCGTTTTTCGGCTCAAGGCATCAGCAACAGAGTTGACCCTCCCAGGCTTGTACTCCAAGACATAGTCGAAGTCTGCCAAAAAGTCCTGCCACCTTGCTTGTTTGGGAGAGAGTTTCTTTTGGGACTGGAAGTAGCTTGTGGCAACGTTGTCCGTTCACACCGTAAAATGTACAGGGACCCCAATAGATAGTGCCTCCATGTTCTTAGGCAATGGACAACTGCTGTCATTTCTTTTTCTTGCACTGTATATCTCCTTTCTGCCTCGTTAAGCTTTCTTGACTCGTAGGGCACTGGATGTCCTTCTTGCATTAATACCCCGCCAATGGCAAAGTCCGATGCGTCTGTTTCCACCTCGAAGGCCTTTGAGAAGTCTAGCAAGGCAAGTACCGGTTCTTGGGTCATGGCTTCTTTTAGTTTTTCAAAAGCTCCTTGGCACTCCTCATCCCATTCCCATGCCTTTTCTTTCTTTAGCAACTCCGTGAGAGGCGTGGTGATGTTGGAGAAAGCGGAACGAACTGGAAAGGTAGTAGTTCGTCAATCCAAGGAATGATCGCAGTTCTGTCACCTTGGTAGGGGGTTTTCACTCCACAATAGCTTAGATTTTTGACACATCCATCCGAATCTGGCCTTCCCCCACAATGCGTCCAAGGAACGGTACCTCTTGCTCGGCGAACACGCATTTGTGGCCTCCTTTTTCACGAAGAGTTGGTTCTCCTTAAGCACACTAAACACCTTTCTCAAATGTTGGATGTGCTCTTCCAAGGTACGACTATAAATCACAATATCATCAAGGTATACTATCACAAATTTATCGAGAAACTCTCGAAGTACCTTGTTCATCAGTGTGCAGAAGGTAGCTGGGGCATTGGTCAAGCCGAAAGGCATGACGAGGAACTCATAGGCACCGTACCGCGTCACACAAGCTGTTTTGTGTTCGTCGCCTTCTGCAACGCGTACCTGCCAGTACCCCGACCTTAGGTCCAACTTGGAAAACCATCGTGCGCCTCCAAGCTGGTCGAACAAGTCGGCAATCAATGGTATGGGGTATTTGTTCTTCACCGTCAGTTTGTTCAAGGCCCTGTAGTCTACGCACATCCTCAGGGACCCGTCGTGTTTCTTCTGGAACAGTACTGGGGCACCAAATGGAGACTTCGAGGGTCTGATATACCCCGCATCCAGCAAATCCTTCAACTGACTTTTCTTAGCTCTGCGAGCTCCGGAGGGGCCATGCGATAGGGGACCATCGCAGGTGGCTTGGTGCTGGGGATCAACTCGATCTCGTGGTCTACTTCTCTCTTAGGAGGCAATTCCTTCGGCAGCTCTGCAGGCATCACACTCTTGAACTCCTCCAGTACTGCCGCAACCACTTCGGGCACCTCCCTTTGGTTATCTTCCTCATCTACCTTCAGGGTCGTGAGGAAGGTTGGCTCTCCTCGTTTCAACCCGCCCGAAGTGGTTGCGGCAGTACTGGAGGAGTTCAAGAGTGTGATGCTTGCAGAGCTCTCTCTTTAGAGGTACCACGCATTGGTATTGAGAATCCAGAATGCATATACAGTAGGCAAAGGGAAGTAGCATGGCACTAATACGATCAAGGAAGTCAAGTCCTATCACAACATCATAATCATCAAGGGGGATTACCTCAAGTGAAGTCTTTCCCTTCCATTGCCCCATGGCTACATCCACGTTGCTTGCCAACCCATGGACAGGGACCTATCCTTGGTGTTGACGGTCTTCAAGGTGCCCATGCCTTTCCCTACCTGAAGGTTGAGTTTCTTGGCGGCCTCGATCAAGATGAAGAAGTCGGTAGCTCCAGTGTCCACTAGAGCGCTTAGCTTGTGGCCCGCTATTTCCACATCAAGCGAACATCAAGCCCCTCTTCTTTTGCGACTTCTTCACTTTGATGGTATTTAGGATCCGCAGCGAACCCAATTGCTTTTCCTCCGCTATCTCTTCTTCCATGGCCATGGCTGCTAATTTTGCTTTTGCAGGACACTCTCGCGCCATGTGTGGACCATCGCAGAAAAAACATTTCATTGGTCGCTTGCCCTTATCCCTTGTTATGAATGACTTCCCCTCGTTCTTGGAAGGGGACTTCTCCCTTGCTCCCCCACCAAATTCTTTGTAGCTCTCTTTCGCAATCTCCTTACCTTTTGGTTTGGAGAAATTAGGCTTTTCCTTTGGTGTGGTTGGCTTTTCGCGTGGCTTAAACTCCAAGAGAGCACTCGGCCACCAACATAGCTTTGGATAGACAGGATAATCACATTTCTTCTTTCCAGTTCCAACCGTGTCCACGGCTTAAGTCCATCCATAAACTGGAGGTAGTAGCGATATATACACACATAGAGATGTGTATAAGAGACAGGCTCTTATACGTGAAAGATGTGTATGCACTGCCATTACTACTTGGGATCAGTTTGTGGACGAGTTTCGCAGCTACTGCATATTGAGGGTAGAAGAGAGCTGCGAAACTCGTCCACAAACTGATCCCAAGTAGTAATGGCAGTGCAACTACGATTGTCACACTGCGCCGCCACCATAGTAAAGCATAATCATCAAGTTTGCAGGTCGGTTTTGGTATAAGTATCGTCATTCTTGAGGCAGTCCCTCAAGGTCTTCGTCCTTGGACTCGACCCCGTCAATGCGTACGACTGCATCCTCAACAGCGTCGCGGGTTTCTGCCATGGCCAACTCGAGTTTCTCCACACGAGCAATGGCGGCTGTCAGCACATCTCTTGATGGTTCTCGCCCCTTCCTGTCCTTCTTCGTCTGAGGAATCTCCTCATGGGTCACGTCGGATGAAGTTCCAGCCATAGTGTCTTCTTGCCAAGCACTTGCTACAAAACTCGCTCTGATACCACTTGTCACGGGCTCACTATTTTTAGTGCTCCCAACCCGTGCGGCACTTAGGTTTTCACCCTAAGTCAGCTTTCTTTCTCACACTCACAACAATAGAAGAGAGAATTGAGAGAAAATATAACTCTGTATATTCAATTGCTCAAATTCTGAGGTGTGTTACAAATGAGGGGGTTGGCCCCTTTTTATACTTGTAAGAGAGAATTCTAGAACCTACCAAAGTGAATACAAATCTACAAGATTCTAGAGAATTCTATACAAAGAATATTCCTTCTAGAGGATATTCCAAATCTACATCATTCTAGAGAAGTCTAGAATGTTCCTTTATCTTCTGGGCCTGGGCCAATCATTTGGACTTACTTTTATTTTGGGCCAAACCTCTTCGTTTAAATGGGCGGACCGTGTCACATGCATCAGACCAATAAGAAATGCCCAACTTAAATTAGGTCATCAACGGATAAAATGGGCAAATTATAAAATGCTAAAAACCAAATCTCATACAAGAACTTAGCTTAAACAATTACTGGGTTTTAGATTATACTCCTAGTAAAGAATATGATGCACTTACACGAACTTAACTTATAGACTAGCTCACAATTACTGGCTTTTAGATTATATACTAGTAAAGAATATGATGCACTCCTACGGTATAATGCTCTCCCATTATCACTCACAAGATAACCAAACTAGTTGGTAAAATTATCATAATTCCATCTCCGACTTTGTCTCTATTTTCCAACTATATTTCTTAGCTGGATTAAGGTTTCAAATTCCAAAACTCCAAACCAATAATATTAAATATGTTAGACATCATTATACAAACTAGTAAGGTGTCTCTTTTTGTTATGCTATGTAGAGGAGGTAGGATGGGCAGTTGGTCAGATCTAGTATGGATCATACATGGATGGTAGTTGGAGACCCAATGATGTATTTCTGTCCTAGTTGATCCCGATTCGACATTAGAAGTATATTGAGTTTCCCCAATAAAAATATCCAATGTCTCTTAACTGTTATGTCAATGACACATCTAGGGATATTAAATGAATGGAATTGGGATATGGATGGAATATAATGAAATAGAGCCACTTTGAGGTTCCCTCTGAGAAATGAGGCATGGAAGGGAGCCACTACGAAGAAGTTCCGGGGGTTACGAAGGAAGCTTCTAGCTCATATTGGCTGTTTTTTCTTCTGCAGCACCTCGACGTGACATGAGCGTGAAGGGGTTCAAGAATCAGTTTTCTTTTTATATACACCCTGAGTTTGAGTTAAGGAGAGCCCTCCCACTTCTCTTTTGGTATCCGCCTTTGTATTTCTTTAGACCAAAAAAAAATGAACTAATAGTAGGATTTTTTGATAAATGGGAAATTCAAAATGGTCGGGGATGGAAATGAGGGAATGGCTACAATACCTGGAATCAATAGAGAACCTTTTCTTCTGTATGAATGTGAGATCCAATGTAGATCCAACTTTCGATTCACTGGTGGGGACCGAAAATTGTCTCTTTATTTTAACACCTATTAAAAGTGTTTATCTCTTTTTGTTATACTATACTATGTATATAGTTTTGTTTTTGTTGTTAGCTAATTAAAATTAAAATTCAATTAGAATTTTATTATAGTTTCAGCTTTTTTTTTTTTTTGATTGGGAGGAAAGAGTCTTCCTACTCTAAGTTGTCATTTTTATATTCTCAAGTATTATTAGTTTTAGCTTATAAGATAACATTAATCAATATTCAATTTGAAATTTCAAACATAAGATAAATTAGTGCTAAGAACTAAGACCACATTTCTTTAAATTAAACTAAAATAAGTGTCTTTACAATTCTTAAGAGTATAAGACGATGCAATTGTTAACATATATAAATTAAATATAAGCCTACTAATTAAACTTAACCTAAAAAAAAAATTTGTGTTCATTTTATTTTTTTCTTGACAAACTTAACATCGATTATAAATTTATAAGCTTCAATAAATCCGGGAAGTATTTATTTCTTTATTTGTGCTTTGGTTTGTGGCAAGTACGGGTTATATTAAGTTTACGAAAACAAACTACATTAACTATCACTAAAACTATACGTTCTTGGACCTTTTGAATACAAATGGCGTGTTTAAATTCTTTTACGCTTCTTTGCACGTTTTTAAGAAATTGCTTTCTCATTTTCCCTTATTGTGAAATTTGGATTTTATCATTTCATTTTTTTAGTTCTTTTTTTCTTTCTCTTTAATGTAATAATTTATAAATCAATTGACACTTTTATCTTTTATAGAAAGTTTTTTATTGTATTTGACTTATTAATTACTCAGATATGTGTGAAAAATACATCACCATAATTTTTCAATTTTCAGGCTAACTTGAGAGGTTGTTACAATTTATAAAAAATCTCATGAATACATAAAAATTATCATTCTCAAACTTTACCAATAACCATTGTTTTCTTTGATTTGCTTTCAATTTTTTTTAAACTAGCATGGAAGCACATGCTTTGCAAGTTTGGAGATATTCATTGTTTGACTTTGATTGCTATGAATTAAATAGTAAAGTGTTTTTCGGAGATACTAACTGTTTAATTTTTCTTATAAACTTAATGTTTAACTAAGCCAAATAAAAATTTTTTTTTTAATTCGCATAAGTTTAGAGAAATATTTGCTCATATATAATCTTTATACATTTTCTTTAGATATATTTTATTAAAAACATAAGAGATCTTTTTAGTTTAACATTTCAAGCAATTTCATAGGATAACAATGTGATTCAATGACTGGAAATATTGCTGCTAAAGTTCAAAATATAGTTGCCAAAAGAATTTGCAACCAAAAAAAGGTTTGTCGAACAGTGGTCGGCATAGCTTCATTGCAAAAAGCACTAGCGTCCAAAAATCAGTTGATTGCTAACAGTTCCACAAATAGCAAACACGACTTTATGGTTCGCTAATTTTTATAATAATAGGGACTATTATTTGAAAGTAAAAAGTTGAAAATCATAGTCGCTAAGTCACAATTTGGTAGATATACCTAGGTTTTTGTTATTCATTTGGCGACCACATGTCAAGCTTGGTCGATAAAGCAAAATGCTATAGCAACTAGAATTGTTGTGGCCGCCAAGGATTTACACTGACTTTGAACTTTCCAATAGCTAAAACTAGATAAAATTAGTCACAATGATTGACCAGGCCACATGTTTTATAATTTAAGTTGATAATATCAAACTTTTGTCGATGAAAATAAGATATTAAGGCTATTGCAACCATCATTTGGCAAATAAAAATCATGTATTTGTAAGTTTACAATCTAAATACATTAATGTCGGTCTCCCTATTCTTTACACCACGAGGGAAGATACATAAAATCCTATTCTCATCTTCCACCAATATCAAACACTGGCCTGTCCAAGCAAGTGTTGCAGAACCTTTACCCTTAGGTACTGCCCCAATTCTTTTTCCGCTCCCCAGAATCATAGTTTTTTTTCTTCCTATTTCCTTACATTGTCTGAATAAGGCCATTGGCTTCCTTGACTGGATATTTGTCACTTTTTGAGTTAAATTTCGTAGTGCTCTTTAAAAATAATTTGTTATAACTTTGAGACATTAATTGTCTTTTGCACTAAATAACTTTTTATATTACTATGTAAAAATATTTATTACTTAACATTTTGACATAATTTACTATAGATTAATGATAAAGTAATTATGAGTATATTAGATTGGAAATTTGTGGTTCAGGACTTGAAAAAAATTTTGTTTTCTTGATTCATTGGTGGCAGTCTTTAACATAATTCCTGATAGTCACCAGTTACAAATTGTCATTTCTAACTCATTCTTATTACCAGATGCTAGAGAATATAAAGTACTTATGGTCTCTTAATTCATTCCTTTAGATATTGGTATTCAAGTTTGTGTGTAATACCTAAAGATGCAAGTTGTATGTGGCTTTGATTGCTGTGGGCTCTGTTGACGCAAGTATAATTCACGTGTGTGCAATTTAAAAAGAAATATGACTTAAAATATGAATAAAAAAAAAGAAGATAAGGTAAAATATGAGATGGGAAGTTATATCATTGTGCTAGTAGAGTAATAGAAAGTTATATGATAGCATTAGTGTACATTGCGTGTTCTAAATCTTGGTCGCTAACTTTAAAGAAATACGATCCGTAGTTCTAAATAAAACTTTAGCCATTAAATTTAGGTTGATCAGCAAAAATTTTCTTTTGAAAATAAAATTAAAAAAAATTTTAAATCCTTTTGGCGACCATTTTTTTTTTTTTTTCTTTTGCCGCTGAAAGCTATAGTTTCTTGAAACAAGATCTTGGTCTTTAAAGATATAAATGGTCACCTCAAAAACTGAGAGAGATAAGAAATTCTAGCAAAAAACTTGTAGCGATGACTTTAGCAACCAAAATCTTTTTTTGGCTGCTATTGTTGTTCTCAACCTATGTTATAGTGATGAATCAAATATTAGTCGCTAAAAAGGTGTTTTAGCTACTAATTTTTCTTCTCGTTAAAATTTTTGGTCGTTGATTCTCATTTTTGTTATAGTAATCAATCTAAATAGTTGTGTCCTATGAATAACACATACACCTTGCAATTTTTAAAATAAATGTCCATTCTCTTGATTGAGAATTATTGAATAAGCATAATACAATAAATTTATTGGTACAAGATACAACTTCAAAGTATGAAAATTTTAAAGGATCATGAAATTGGAGCATAATGTATGATTGGAAATAGTTTGAGTTTATTATTATATCCTTTCTGTAAGTTCAGTGATCAAAGAAGAAGGTGTAGTCTTGAAAATATCACAATTTCTAAAGTTTATTGGAGCCCTTTATTTTATTCAATTATTCAACTTCTATCCTAACAAATTTGGATTTATAAGTTTTAAGAGTATTTGATTGTTCTTGAATCTCTAGGCCTCTCTTGGAACCAACTTGAAGCAAATATTCATATGCAAATAGTAAATAGAAAATTATAATTTAGGACATACAAATCTCTCTTAAATGTGTAGTTAAGACAATGGTAGGAATTATATCATGAAATAAAAATGTAGAAAATATTCTACCATTTGGCTAGAATAAATATATTCAATATTATAGATTTTAATTGACAGAATAAAATCAACCACATATAGCTCCAATAGCTATCATGGTAGAAGTAATAATACCATTTAAATTTAACAATAGACATTCAGTATTTATGTTTTATTAGATAAAGTATACTTTAATTGAAATCTAATTAGAAATTAATTTGGTAACTCTATTTTTTAGTTTGTAATTACGTGGTTACTAACATTTAACATTAGATGTTTATGAGTCCAAAGACAATAATAATTTTTTTGTAGGAATAATAATTATATATTAAGAATTTTACACTAATATAACTTAGGAATTAATTGTGATTATAGGCAATGCGTAACTTAGATTAAATAGGGGATAATTATTCAATGTATGAGAAGGGAACTAAAAGTAAAGTAAGAATTGCAAGATAAGGAGTATGGTCTTTTAAGAAAAACAAAATATTTATGGATATCATTTTTCACTCCTTTCCTACTCATCCAATTAGTTGGACAATAATTAAACTCTCTATTCTCTATAAAAATTTTATTCTAATAGTAAAGAAATTATTAATATTAAAAGTATATTTTAAATTTGTGTGCTTTTAAAAGGTTGATGGTATTTATCTGTATTGGAATTCATTTCATTTTGGAGGGCAAACTAGAAAAGATTTTCAGTTTAATGAGTCAAATTGAGAATCTTACAATTTTGGGGCCACATTGGGACATTTGTTTTAGGTTTGCGAACCAAAGTAAGACTCTTTTAATTTGGACGACTACAATGGAATATGTTTTCAATTTAGAGGGTCAGATTGAGATCTTTTTCAATTCAAAAGGCCATATTGATATTTTTGCTTAGTTTGAATGGCCAAAATGGTATTTAACCCTTTATATTCCATTTAATGAGAAATTTTTACTAAATTAAGTTCTTTTTTAATAACTTTAATTAATATTCATTTTTAATTTCTAAATTGATCCCAAAATTCTATGCAAGAATAACTTTACTTCAATCAAACTTAGCTCTAAATATGAAGTATCAAAAAGTTAGTTTTATTTCTTGTGTACATTTTCAGGATTTTTTGTCTTTTAAGGGTCTAAAAGTATAACTAAAATATGTGAAATTGTGTATAATTTTCAACTTAATTTTTATTTTTTTGTTATTTTTTAATTTCTAAAACCCATCCTGGCCAAAAAAAATTATTTCCTACCGTTCTTTAATTTATAAAACTCATTCTAATATTCCATTAGATGGTTAGACATTTCCTCTATGACCTACGAGTCACTAAGGGGTAGGGGAAGATGTGGGTTTAAAAAAAAAAGAAATTTACTCTAATCAAATTTATTTTCTAATATGAAGTCTTAAAAGTAGGTTTATTTAGTTTTTTTACTCTTTGAGGAGTATTTACATAAATAACATAAAAATTATAAAAAATTATGACATAATAAAGTCATTAAATTTTATAGTGAGGGCAACTTGGGAAAGAAATTTAACACTTTGTAATTCCATATAATGTGAAATTTTATTTGTATAACTTCTTTTTTAATAACTTTACACAATATTCATCTTTAATTTCTAAGATCCATCTGTTAAATTCTGCTCTATGAGGAAATTTAATTCAATCAAATATAATTCTGAATATGATAAAATTTCAAAAAGTTAGTTTTATTTTCAATGTAGCTTTTTAGGATTTTTTTCTCTTTCAGTGTCCAAAAGTATAACTGAAATATATAAATTTATCTTTCAAGTAAATTATATTTTTGATTATTGTCTGACTTCTAAAACCCATCCCAAAAAGATTACTTCCTACTCTTCTTTAATTTTTAAAAGTCATTATAAGATGCTATTACATAAGGTAATTTACTTCAATCAAATTTATTTCTTAATATAATCTGTTAAAAGTAGGTTATATTTTTTCTTTTACTCTCTGAGAGTATTTAAATAAATAGCCTAAACAATTATAAAAAAAAATGCATTCAAGTTTGGGAAAATAACAAAGTCATTACATTTTATGATAACGGTAACTTGGGAAATAAAATCTAGATCACTAAATCAAGTTAGTTTTATTTCATGTGTACATTTTTAGGATTCATATTTTCTCTTTAAGGGTCCAAAAGTATAGCTAAAATATGTAAATTTATTTTTCAAGTAAATTATTATTTTTATTATTGCTTGATTTCTAAAACTCATCCTAAAGAAATTATTTTTCACTCCTCTTTAATTTTTAAAACTCATTCCTAATATTCTATTGCATAAGGTAATTTTCTTCAATCAAATTTATTTTATAATATGAAGCCTTAAAAGTAGGTTTTATTTTTCTTTTCCTCTTTGATAAGTTTTTACATGAATAGCGGAAACAATTATGAAAAAAATATATATATTCATGTTTGGGGACATAGCAAAGTCATTAAATTTTATAATAAAGATAACTTGGGAAATAAAATCAAAATCAATAAATCAAACTTTCCTATTTATTATAATATAGATAAACAAAACAGCTATGATTATCACTTTTTTGTTTAAATAAATGCGTGCATCTTATTTGGTTGTATGTATATCTTTGTCCTCTATAAATTTATTTAATTGCATACTTGTTCTCTTTTTAGTTGATTGTTTTCAGTTCTTATTTAGTCAAGCCTACAACAAGCTCTAACAAAAAGCACCTAAAAAGTTACTACATGTATTAGGATCAACAAGCAAATGAAGTGCAGTATATTTATGTTAATATGCATATCAATTTAAAAATCAAACCACCACAAGTTAGCCAATAATAGACAAAAACTTAGATTAGTTTTCATTTATCATGATGATATAAATATGCTATGGATGATGGCTTGTAGGAAAAAGGATATGGAATTGAACAAGTCTGCTTAATTATTCTTTTGATTTGTCTACCTTTCCAACAAAGTTCAACAAAATTCATTAGACTGCATTACTTAAATTGATTTAAGTAGAATATCTCACCTTCGTCTAATTTATTTTTTGTACCAACCTGCCTTATAGCCTAAAATTTTACCTATAATTTGTTGAACCTAACTTTAATTCATTTAAAAGGTAGTATATCATGTTAGGCATAAAATATAACTAAATTTTTAGGTATCAGTAACCAAAAAATAAAAAATCAGATAGCATCATTTTTTTAAATATATAGATAATAGGATACGCTACTTTAAAATAACTTTTGTTGTATAATTGTGAAACACACTGTTAGATTGTTTACTTTGTTGATTCTCTTTATGGTTTAATTTTATGGCCATTAGTGTGAATACATAAGAGAGTATGTTGATTTTGGTTGATTGGCTTGGCTGTACTTGTATTTATTTTCCCTTTTTAAGTAAAAGGAAACTAAGAACAAACTGATAGTATGGAGACCAATTTACAATTTTCATGTTATCTATAACATTCCTTCTAGCATAGAGATATTACAAATGCCTTTACATCTTCTGAGAATCTTCCCTTGCCACAAACTATTATTGCTATTATAATTCTTTCTATTTATTCTCTATGCTGATTATATTTCTGAAATAAGCAGTAATAAAAAAGTCTTTAGTCCATTATATGGAATATAAAGTACAACCAAGATATTAAAAAAAAATACAATCTATGATTTTCTTAAAAATCCACTTATTTTCCATAAAAGTGACGTCTTACAAATGATGCTATTTGTTTAAAATATAATTGAGCATGTTATGTCTTTTAGATTCACGGTTGTGGAGATATGATGAAAATATTAAATTTTTAGGTAATCAGAATCTAAATAGTGTGATATAAGCAATGTTGTAAAAAACAAGTAATGGATAGTATATGAATACATCTGATATGAAACTGATCAAAATATATTTATGCTTGGGAGAACAATTGATCTTTTATACCACCGTTATTGAAGAGCTTCTCTTATTCTGAACCTTCCTATCTTGAACCCGTCTTAAGTCCAAATATCTATCAAGATTAACTAAGGAAAAAAAACCTAAGAATACATTATTAAGGATCCAACATATCTCATCCAAATTTAAAGAAGCAATACATGTTTCTTTGGAATCCATATTTGAATTAATTGATATTGTATTTGTCACTTAAATTTGTTAACTGCAATTTTACATGTCATCAAATAGACATTTAGGAGTTCAATCTGATAACTTTGGTAGTACATATATATGATCTATATAATTTACTGTCATTGGCTACAAGTTCTTCGCAAATCAAATTTTAAGGGTAATAAAAATTACTTACATGTTCAACTTTTGCATAATGATTTGATTATTGGAGCGATAAAGGAAATTAGATGGAGAACAGTTATAATCTTCTAACTTTATTTTGAACTTTAAGTAAGGTATTTGTAGGCACATCGGGTGACCTCCCATATAGTTTAGTGATATGAAAATCTATACATGAACTATGGTGAATTCAAGATACATGAACTACTCCATTCAAAGCACATACGCGCACATTGAACTTAGTCATCTAGAATAATTCAAAACACATGAATTTAGACACTTAAAGAAATTCTAAACTTGCAAATTATTATTGGATAAAACTCAATTATATATAATGACCTATTTGTCCATTAGTTATAGTAGTATATCAGCATTTTTTGTGGCTGATTTAAGTAGATTAGAAAAGGAAGAAACACTCCAAAGAAAAAAGACCAATCATAATTTTATAATAGTGTTTATGTTGTCATATGAGAGTATGTGTTCGTATATCTATATAAATATATATATATATATATATAGATTATACAGTCCTTTATTTTTCTTCTCTAACAACACACTCATACATCGTCCAACAATGTATACTTGACTAACAAATTATGTATAACATGGGTTGCTATCACTGTCGTGGTCCTCGTGGTACCTCCATACTTTGTTCGACTCATAGTTATCAGAAATGTGATACATTGGGATACATGATATAAGTTTGAGGACGTGATACGTCATCTTTTTAAGTATCAGATACGTAGGGGTGGCTTAGTCAATATGCTATTTGGTATAACTACATATACCTATGATTATCCATAGAAAAATGTGACTTTGACTTAATTTTCAATATAATGATAGCAAAATTTTCAAGTAACAAAAAAGTTTGTGTCAACCTATATATATACAAGAGTTGCTTTTGAAACATTGTTTGATAGGGACAAAGTCATTATTGTTAGCTTGACTTATAGTAAATGTTGAATATTATAGTAATTAGAGAAAATAAATTCTCAACTTTCAAAAACAATGCATCTTTATCCTACTTGATAATAACTCGCTATTTTTGACGTTTCGAAATATAAACTGTTATGAATCGAGACGCAAATGAATCGTATAGTAATATTCATAAATCGGATTGCAATTTGTAGGGGAGAGTTTCCAGTAACAATTGCATCTGTCAAGGTCAGCAATTGCTAATTAGTCTGTATCCATGCTACATCTAACACATGTCGTGTGTAGCTCACTTGTCATGTTCTTGTATACAAAAATACTTTCTTTGTACTCCCTCTTTCTTATATTTTTTATTGCATTTCCGGAATATAACTTATTAAGAGTAGTGGTTTGATAGTGAGGTTAGTGTTCTCCTTTCCAATTTTGTCCCTTAAATTTCAAATTTTTGTGGGTCATTGTTGTGTACTAACGGCCCAGCCTTGGTAGTTGTATGTGACTTGTGCCACGTATCTCATTTTTATTGGTTGAGTTAAAATTTGATTGTAACAATTTTCTTAAGAAATTACTTTTCATATGATAATATCAATGATTATTATCTTAGTAAAAATTTATCGTAACAATTTTTTTAGGAAATTGCTTTTCATATGATAATATCAACAATATTATCATATGATCAATGATATTATCATTATTATAATTCTTCTATTGTATTATGTTTGTTTTGTATTAAAGGAAGTTGAGTTTCAAGACAAAAAGGTTTGGGTTTTATCAAAAAATTGATGATTGTTTGTTTAAATGAATACTCATATTCATTTATTATTTTTCACTTCAATTTCTTTCACAAAATCCATAATCCAAACAAAAGAACCACAAACCAAGAATCTTTTTCCTTTTCCCTTCTAATTTCTTTAGTTTACCAAACAAGGAAAAGATTTAGGGTTTTCAGTGAATTCCATTTCCATTTTTTTATATTTCTTTTCCTCACTACTTTCTTATAACTAAATAGTAACCTCAGGAGAAATCTTACCAAAAAGCATGGTATTGCTAATTTCATTCCTTCCACCATTGCTTTTTTAATGCTATTTTGTACCTAAACGGCTAATACTTTTATTATCTAGACATAAGTGAAACTAGTATCGATTCTCATAATTTCTTCTTACCAAACAAACTGCTTCTTGTTCGAATGTAATAACTCAGTAATGTTTAAAAGAGTCAACAACAAATGTAACAATCAGGTTGACTCAAAAATCAAATTGAATAATTTCTGGTTAAGCAGAAAAATATTCAAGCAGCAATTATACGTGTCTAATGGGAGCCTTGAGAAGATGTACACACACAAATATTTCTTGAACAACTTGCAACGTTGGACATAATAATTGATATGGCTAGTGCTTTGCATTATCTCCAATACGAGTGATTCACTTATAATTAGGGGATGTAAATTGAAAATTGATCATTAGTCATCACTGCCTAAATTGGTGATTCAATATGATTTTGTCACATAAATTAACCTTGACAAGTGATTTTGCCATATGAATTAAATTTGTGATCTTAAAAATGAAATTCAACCTTGCATTATGTACAATAGTGGCTGCCACCACTCCCTTAAAAACAAAATTAATGTAAAATATAAAATTTGACACACTTAAGGCTACACTTCACTTTTTCTCCTACAAAATTTTTTGACTTCTCATTAATATTGTACTACTCGAATGGGCCATTCTAACATAATATATAATATATGACTATTATCCAATATTCCTGTACCTTATTAAAATAGTTTATAACCCTTCTAAATCCACTATTCACCAATTATTATTTTTTCTTTTTATCCCTAATATTACCAAAGTCTCTTAACTGAGAACAAGAACAAACATAAAAAAAAAAGTTCTTTTTTGTTGAATTCTCATAACTATTTCTTGGACATATTACAAAGACTGAATATAATAATTTATGTGGCTAGTGCAATGCAATATCTCCATCATGAATACTCGATACCCATGATCCATTGTGATCTGAAGCCTAGTAATATCCTACTTGACGAAAATTTGGTTACCATATATCATATATAAGCGATTTTGGTACTACTAAAATGTTGGGAAAGGAAGAAAGTGGTATGACAACAAAGACCGTAGCTACAATTGGTTAGATTGTTGCACCAGGTGATCATGATTCTTACTTTTATAATTTTGTTGCATATATCTTTTCTTTCCTTAAATATATGTATGTTCATTTTTCACAGAATACGGATTTGAAGGATTGATTTCAACAAATGCAACGTCTATAGCTTTGGAATCATGTTGGTGGAAGTATTTACAAGAAGAAGGCCAAATGATGAAATTTTTTTGGGAAACTTGACCATGAAAATTGGGTAAATGATTCTATGCCTTATGTAATAGTTCGGGTTATAGATGCCAACTTGTTGAAGCCAAATGATGAACATTTAACTGAAAAGTTGGATTGTTTAACATCAATCATGGAAGTGGCCTTAACTAGTGTCGACGAATCTCCTATTGAGAGGCTCAGTGCAAAAGATGTCTCAGACACACTAAAGAAGATCAAACTCAAGTTTCTTGCTAGTTTGTGAGATAGATAAATTTTCATTATATGTTATGCAAAATCTTATTTTGTTAGTGGAACTATTAAACTGAAAGACTTATTGTATGGACAATTTACTGATGAAAGAAAATGGAACTCCTCCCGAATTGATTATCCCTTTTTACCCAACAAGAATAACATTAGATAGAAAATTTAACCCCATCATGAAATGATATGGATGCAAGATTATGGATGTGAGGGGTCAAGACTTCTATAATCGTTATTTGAGAATAAGAGTGAAACGAGCCAACCTACTCATGAGCAATTCGATCAAATATTTGACTTGAACTCGCATTAACCTAGTAATTTGGTGACCGAGAAAGAATGAAATATTATTTGTGGACAAAGTCAAGTTTAGAAAAGTTTGGTGTTACTGAAAACTTTACCCTAATTGTTTGTAAAGGTAACATTTGAAACTTCAAAATTTCAAGGAAGTAAAGGTATAATCCACTTAGCAACAGTCAACTTTAGTCACTATTTTCACATTGTATTTTGATTTTTTTTTTACTTTTCACCCTAATATTTTTTCCTTCTTTATTTAGTCCAACCATTAAAAGATTCTATCAATTTAATGCTTCTATAATAGTTGGACTGAAGTGTCAAGAAAAGAGAACATCAGGTGCAAGGTTATTAAAACAGTTCGGGTGTTACTGTGGCAATTAATAAGTTTAGGGTATAAAGAAGAATTAACCAAAAGAAAAAAAATAAGAGACTAATTTTGACACATAAGTGGACATGAATAAGGAGATAATATAGGTACTTTTCATTGGAGATCTATCACGGAAATAAGATTTACTATAGTTGAATTTGATAGTATAAAATATGAATAAAATGATTATTTAGTAGGGTAGTTTTGCACACGAAAAATTTTTCATGAAAATAAAATTCAATCTTACATTATATACAGTGGCGGCTACTCCCACTCCCGTTAATAACCAAAGATGTATAGTATACAATTTGACAAACTTAAGTCTACTAAGTTCACTTTTGGTCCCCACAAATTTTTTGAACTTCTCTTTAATATTGTACTACTCGATAGGGTCATCCACATATTATATAACTATTATTCCAATATCCCAGAACTATATTAAAATATTTTATAACCTTTCTCAGTCCACTATCCACCAATTATTATTTTTTTCTTTTTTATCCCTAGTCTTTCTGAAGTCCCTTACATGAGAAGAAGAACAAGCAACAAAAAAGTTCTTTTGGAATAAAACGAAAAGTCACACTTTTGGAAACAACCAAATTCAACACAAAGTGAAAATGTTTTCTCCACAATAATTAAGTAAGCATTATTAGTTTATACAATTTCCAAAATATTATTATTGTTTCTTTCCCTGATTTTAAATTTATGATTTATGATACCAAGTACATAACTAATTTACTATAAATTATAAATAAATGACAAATTTATTTTTCATTTATAGAAAGATGACATGCACATAATTTATAAATATAAAAAAGCTATTTGCTTATGCGGTTTTAGTTGGCTATTTATTTTTGTACTAAAAGTGTATTAGAGATTTTTGTGAATTGATTAACTTGTATATATTTACATTTCTTATACACATTTAGATGTTATATGTCAAATTTGAGATATCAATGATTTAAAAGGTATAATAAATTTTATACAATTGATATCCTGTTCCGATTATACCCCTGACTATGTAGCTTACTTGTTTTGTTTAATTTATGCTTGCAATATTGTTTTTATTATTACATGTTGAATTGATGGCCAAATTGAAGAAAAAAGCAAAAAATGTGTGTTTTTATGGTTGACTTCTCATAAATCCCACATTGCACTCTAATATTTTTTGTTTTTGCCATTTCAATCTAATTGTTAATGAAAGCCACTAAATTAAAGAAATTTTTTAACAAGTGGACTAAAAAAAAGTTTGAGGTGCAATATGAAAAATAGAGACAAGTTGATGGATGCAAAGTGAATTGTTCCCCAAAAGAAAAATGCAACTCTTGAATTCATATAAAGAAAGGGGGTGACCACACCCATCTCCACATGTAACTCAACCAAGAGGGAATTTCATCATAGAAGTTAATAACTTTTAATTACGGTTAACCTACTAGTAATATTTACTAGAAAATCATTTATAAGACCACAATTCAAGATCATTTGTGAAAATCAATCTATGTTGTAAACTCTTATTAAATGATCCCCTAATTTTAGGTATTTGGTTAGATTTTGTTTTTTCTTTTATGGATCCAATGAAATATCAATGATTTTGTGAAATGAATCCCTCCCAATCTTTCATTACTTCCAACCAATACTAGTGTTTAATTTCTATTCCCTAGTATCGTAGAACCCAAGCAGACACTTCTTTTCCTTCAACTTTTTTCGTTTCTACTAAATCCTTCTAAATGTTTCTATGATAGAGACTTTTGCAATCAAATGACAAACTTTAGATCTCCATTTATATATACATATGATCCAGTAGAAAAGCAATTAATGATGATGTTTTAAAAGACATATTCTTAGTTATCATTAAGTGCTATAAAAAATATCAAGCTTCTTTAAAACAATAGATCGATGTTCATATAAGTTATTGTCACGGAATTTCTTCGTCTAACAGTTATCCTCAAGTGTTACGAGGAGAAAATGTTTGGATTAAAGAAAGGGAGATTCTACAATTCTATTGAGGAACTATCCTGGTAGCTTTAAAGATTTATACAGTATAAGTTTTTAAAGTATATGATATTGTACAATACAAACTTTTAAATACAACAGAATCATTTACTTAACTGGAGTATAGAATTTTCCTAAAGAAAGAAGTTCAAGAACTGCTAACTATGACATGCAACTTAAACTATATCTGTAATTATTTTAGATTATTTAATAGTATGATTTCATTTACATAATTTATGCTATCTTTTAAACTACTCATCTGCTTATTTTTCTATATTGTTATTCCTACAATTTATACATATTATTTTTGTTGTCTTGCAATGATTATTCTAGAATATTTTGGGCATGCATCCTATGGTATCGTGGGTTGAAAATTTTTTTACCTCATTAATAGTTACTCTAAACCAATATTAGTTACTCTAAACTAATATTTCTTTGTTGTATTATCAAATATTATTACAACTTGCATTACAGTTTGCAAAGTCAAAGCAATACTTTTATATTAAAATGATGTGTTAATTCTTAAATTTTTAATTGGCATAGATTTTTAAATTAGAGTAAAACTTTAATATTAATGTGTTATTGACATTCGAACCAAATAAATTCAAACAAAATGGACAAAGTTTGTTAGAGACATTTTTCATCAATATATAGTTTCTCTAAACCAATATTTCTTTGTTGTATTATGTTGTAAACTTTATTATAGTTTTAAAAGTTGGAGTAACACTTTGATATTAAAAAGATGTGTTAAATTTTAAAATTTTAATTTCCATATGATTATAAATTTTGTGATTTTTTAAATTGGAGTAGAACTTTAATATTAAAAAGATGTGTTATTGAATTCAAACCAAGTAAATTCATTTTGAATAACATAATGCATAAAGTTTGTTATAGACATTTCATGTTTTTTAATTTCATTTCTGTTAAATATTTAGTGGAGTTGAATTCTTTGGCAAAGTTATTAACACTAAATATATATATATATATATATATATATATATATATATACACATCTATACTATATATATATATATATATGTGAGTTGTTTCTCCCCTTTTTTGTGATGACTAAAATACCCGCCCTTAATGAAATATAATTTCCAATATCTAATAGGAAAACATATATAAGTGTTTCTTCTTTCTTTTTTATAATGTCTAAAATACCCGCCCTTAATGAAATATAATTTCCAATATCTAATAGGAAAACATATTTAAGTGCTTCTCTACTTTTTTTGAAATGCCTAAAATACCCGCCTTTAATGAAATATAATTTCCAATTCCAAATAGGAAAACATAATTAAATTATTCATTATTTATTCTTCTTATTTTTTAGGATACAACCATCTATTTTGACATAAATACATAACAAGATGGAAGAATTTTTATTTGTATAAAAATATTTATTATAATTAAAATTTTAAAAAAAGAATGAATCATATAATTTCAAATTCCCAATAAGAAAACATAATTTAATGAAAAATAATTTCCAATTCCTAATAGGAAAACATAATCAAATTACTCATTATTTATTCTACTTATTTTTTAGGATACAACCACCTATTGTGGCATAAATACATAACAAGATGGAAGATTTTTATTTGTATAAAAATATTTATTATAATTAAAATTTCCAAAAAAAATGAATCATATAATTTCAAATTTCCAATAAGAAAACATTATTAATTAAATTACTAATAATCTATTCTACCTATTGCTTAGGATACAACCATCTATTTCGACATAAATACATAATAACATGAAAGACTTTTATTTGTATAAAAATATTTATTATAATTAAAATTTCAAAAAATAAAAAATGAATCTAATTAAAATGTAATGACTAAATTAATTATACAAAAATTATGTCTTATGTATAAGAAATTCAATAAAACAAATTATACACAAATATATTCTCTATATTAAATGAATCATATAATTTCAAATTTCTGATAAGAAAACATAATTAATTAAATTACTCATAATCTATTCTACCTATTGCTTAGGATACAACCATCTATTTCGACATAAATACATAATAACATGAAAGACTTTTATTTGTATAAAAATATTTATTATAATTAAAATTTCAAAAAATAAAAAATGAATCTAATTAAAATGTAATGACTAAATTAATCAAACAAAAATTATATCTTATGTATAAGAAATTAAACAGATTAAACTAATATATTCTCCATATTATAGATAGGTATAATATAGCATGTTAAATTCATTACAATAAATTGAA
The DNA here is from genome assembly GCA_025175665.1 of Cinchona pubescens. Taxonomy (NCBI): domain Eukaryota; kingdom Viridiplantae; phylum Streptophyta; class Magnoliopsida; order Gentianales; family Rubiaceae; genus Cinchona; species Cinchona pubescens. The sequence goes on from JANKKI010000315.1 coordinate 200,320, forward strand.
ATAATAATTTGTTCTTTTCTCTTGCTAAAAAATATGAGCATATTGTTAGCTATAATGAACACTTAGAATAACTCCTCCCCTCAAACTGTTTCTCCCCTGAATGTGTTTCTCTCTATTTTGTGATGACTAAAATACCCGGCCTTAATGAAAGTGTCTTACAATTACTAATTCCTAATAGAAAACATATATATGTGTTTCTTCCTTTTTTTTGTAATGTTTAAAATACCCCTCTTAATGAAATAATTTCCAATACCTAATAGAAAACCATATTTAAATATTTCTTTACTTTTTTTATAATACCTAAAATACCCGCCCTCAATGAAATATAATTTCCAATTCCCAATAGGAAAACATAATTAAATTACTCATTATTTATTCTACCTATTTTTTAGGATACAACCACATATTTTGGCATAAATACATAATAAGATGGAAGATTTTTATTTGTATAAAAATATTTATTATAATTAAAATTTCAAAAAAAAAAGAATGATATAATTTCTAATTCTCAATAAGAAAACATAATTAATTAAATTATTCATAATCTATTCTACCTATTGCTTAGGATACAACCATATATTTTGACATAAATACATAATAACATGGAAGACTTTTATTTGTATAAAAATATTTATTATAATTAAAATTTCAAAAACTAAAAATGAATCTAATTAAAATGTAATAACTAAGTAAATCAAACAAAAATTATGTCTTATATATAAGAAATTAAACAGATTAAACTAATATATTCTTCATATTATGGATAGGTATAATATAGCATATTAAATTCATTACAAAAAATTGAAATAATAATTTGTTCTTTTTTCTTGCTTGAAAATATATCGAATGTTCATGAAAACATCATTTATCTTATTCTAAAATACATAAAATGCTAATGAAATAGATTGTTTATTCCTTAACTTATTATGAAATTTTGGCATAAATACACAATAAGAATGTTATAATTCTAAGAGGAGAAAAATCATTGATATTTCAGCAAAGAATAAAATAAAAATATTATATTTTGTAACTGTTATATATGTTCAAATTGTTTCTATTTTTTATTCATAATAAAAAGAATCTTTTATAACTATTATAAACATTACAAATTCACTACAATTATTTTCTTTTAGAAATTGTTCATTCAAGTATGTATAATAAAAGGGGATGCTTAATTAGACCCTTCCCCCTGCGTACTTTATATATAAGGTTAATTACACTTAACCTCTTTTTTAGTATCACTAATAGGTTAATACTTAACATTATCTATTAACCAGTAAAGTCTTTCTATTATATCAACTAAACATGTTGACTATTTTATCCCGTTATATTCTAATATTTTTTTGTTTAATTTTGTCTGATGAATAAACTTTTTATACAAAGAATATTTGATTCATATAAAATTTGATGAAAAAATGTATTGAAGTTGAATTTGGCATTTTTGCTAGCCTTTTTGGTTGGGATTAGTTGAAGAAGTGACAAACCTAGCCGATATCATTTTTTAAGCACAAAATAATTTAACTGATGTTCAACTATTATAGTTTCACAACTTTTGATTACAATACACATCTTAATGTGACATAAGAGTTAATATGAGAGATATATCCATGGGTATAGATTTTTTGAGTATGTTCCAACTTAAAAATCACAAAATTACTAATCATACAAATAAATAACTCAAATTTATATAAAGTGAAAAAATAGTGGAATATATAACACTATTTTCTTATTTCTTTTAAGTATGTATTATGATTAATTTAGATTTGTTTTTTCTGTCTTACATGAAGAAAAGAAAATTAACCAAGCAATGAAAGTAAAACTCAATAACAAAATAAAAAACTCACAATTTTTAATTGTTATAAAAGTATTTGTTAATTTTAAACCTCTTTAATAATATTTCTATTACTAAATCTTTTTTTTCAATAACATAATTTTATATAATATTAGTTTAGATGAACTATTGATGAGTTAGAAAATAAATTCAAACCATGATACAATGCATATACCCAAAATATTCTGAAATAATGATTGTAACAATACTCTAAATAGTTATAGGTATATAATGAGTTAAAAATAAAAATTATTTTATGCCATTAAAAATGAATAAAGAGTTTAGAACTTTAATTAAGTATTGAAATTTCAATTATCATAATTTTAAGGGATAACATATCATGGTTATTCTTCATATATATATATATATTTTACATAATATGTTAGCAAAAAATTAATTGTGATGCAATATATATATAAAATCTCACTTAAAATAATAACATGTAACTTTAGTTATATTTAGAACTACAATTTCATTAGTCATTAGCAATTCATGTATTGTAGAGTAAGATAAAAGATTGTTTTATTTAACATTCATGGCATTTTATAGCAAGATAAAAGAATAATTTATTATTTTAAATTTTATAATAATTTAATATACAATTTAATACCTATTTATGATAGGGAGAATATAGTAGTTGATATGTTTAGATGTGTATAAGAGACAGACATAATTTTTGCTTGATTCATATATTCTTTACATTTTAATTAAATTCATTTTCTTTCTTATTTTTTGAAATTTTTATTAATCATTTTTTTGTAATTATTATCTATATATTATTCGATTACCTATTAATATTTTCATTACTAATAAAATTTCAAAATACTTCATCTATATAATGTTTGATAATTAATAAATATGATATTATCTAATTATTGTAATGACAAATATATGCACATGTCTCTTATATTATTCAAGATTGTAAATAATAGATATTCTCCAATTGTTTAAAGAATTGGTAGTCACGCTATATGAAAATTATAATCTAGGCACCTAGAATGAAAATTTTAATAAAAAAATGCAATTATCATATGTTGTTCTCATAAAGAAGAAAATTTGTTTAATTTTTAAGAAAAAATGAAATTTACATATAATTTTATAACAAATAACAAACAACATTGAAAAATAAAAATAAAATAAAAAAGTACATGAAAAATAATTACAATGAAAAAGAGCAAAGATATTAAAAATATATAAATTTTGTATAAAAAACTCAACAGTTAAAATTTTCATACTTGGTTATCATTCACTGATTACTCATTTATTTTTTAGAATATAATTTTTTTAATAAATTAGAAGTGTTACACGTACGAAGCACGTGCTATTTGAAACATAATTTTTGTTTGATATATTTGTTCTTTATATTTGACACAGGGGTTTATTTTTCTTATTTTTTGAAATTTTATTTAATCAATTTTGTAATTATTACTATATATTATTTAATCTCCTGTAAATATTTATATTATAAAAGAATTTTGACACGCTTCTTCTATTAATTGATGTTTGATATTTGATGATGAGTTTATCCTTTACAAATGATAAAGAATATATAGATATATTTCAAAAAAGTTTAATATTATGGAAAAAGTCTTTGTCTATAATTGATTAAGTTATTGGTGATGTCGCTATTAGAAATTATAATCTCCAAATCTAAAAGAAAAATAAAAACTATTTTAGATCGGAGTTAACTATATTTTATGCTATTAAATATGAATAAAGAACTTGGAACGTCAATTAAGTATTGAAACGAATGTTATCATAACTTTAAGAGATAATATCACAGTATATTTTCTATATGTATATATATTTTACATAATATGTTAGCAAAAAATTAATTGTGATACAAAAAATATATAAAATCTCACTTAAAGTAATAATACCTGTAATTTTAGTTATATTTAGAACTACACTTTTATTAGTATTTTGTTTATTATAGAGTAAGATAAAGATTGTTTTATTTAACATTTATTGCATTATTATAGCAAGACAAAAGAACAATTTATTATTTCAATTTTTTATAATGATTTAATAAATTATATAATACCTATTTATAATATGAAGAATATAGTAGTCGATTTGTTTAGTTATCCTATACATAAGGCATAATTTTTGTTTGATTTATATATTATTTTCATTTTAATTAGATTCATTTTCTTTCTTATTTTTTGAAATATTTATTAATCATTTTTTGCAATTATTATCCATATATCATCTGATTACCTATTAATATTTTCGCTACTAATAAAATTTCAAAATACTTCATCTATATAATGTTTGATACTTGATAATGATATTATTTTTTTGCTTATACAATCTATATGCACATAAGTTTAAAAAATTCAATACTATGAAAAATATTTTAATCTTTAATTGTTTAATTAATTGCCATTTTTATGGCGACACTATATGAAAATTATAATCTAGGCACCTGGAAGAGAAATATATATATAAAAAAATACAATTATCATACGTTGTTCTCATAAAAGAGAAAATTTATTTAATTTTTAAGAAAAAAATGAAATTTATATATAATTTTGTAACAAATAACAAATAATATTGAAAAAATAAGATAGGTGAAAATAATTACAATGAAACAGTAAATATATTAAAATATATTTAAAATATATAAATCTTGAATAAAAAACTCAACACTTAAAATTTCATATTTGGTTATTATTCACTGATTACTCATTTATTTTTTCAAAAGTAAAAAATTTCAATAAATTAGAAGTATTACACGTGCGAAACACGTGACTTTTTTATAGTTTAATATATATATTTTCTGATTAAAAATAAGTAGTCTTGTTCGATTAACTAGGGAGTATTTTAGTATGTCACTTATTCTTTATTAAGGATATGTTAGTGTTAAACCATCTAATTAATAGTATATTAGGCATATCTATCAAAAAATAGGTTAAAAATGATATTTTATTAAGGGTACGTATTTTTGGCATCACAAAAAAAGGGGAGAAACATTTAATTATATTTTTCTGTTGAGAATTAGAAATTATATTTCATTAAGGACGAGTATTTTAGACATTGTGAAAAATGGGAGAAACACTTAAATAAGTTTCTTATTATAAAAAATAAGTAGTCTTGTTAGATTAAATAGGGAGTATTTTAGTATGTCACTTATTCTTTATTAGAGATATGTTAGGAATCTCTTAACCATTTAATTAATAGTATATTAGGTATATCTCAAAAAATAGGTAGAAAATTATATTTTATTAAGGACAGGTATTTTACGCATCACAAAAAAGGGGAAAAACACTTAAATATGTTTTTGTATTGAGAATTGGAAATTACATTTAGAAATTATAAAAATGAAAGAAACACATAAATATTTTGGGTATTAGGCACCCTAAATTATATTTCATTAATTTCTATTATAGGCATCACTTAAACAAATCTAACAGAGACAGCCTATATATAATAGTATATATAACAGCTCATGCCACTATAGAATGTTCATGTGGACTATGTGTTAATTGCCCCAAATGAGCTGGCTGAGATGACCTAGACCATGGCTGCTTGCTTTGTTATAGAATAATGGCCAAATTTCATATCACAGCCCTCTGAAGGAACACATTGTCCTCAAGGGTGGCATAAAAATCAGGAAAATGAAGTTGATGTTGGAGTAGTCTTCCTGAGTAGCATCCTCAACAAAAAAATTGGACCACTGAACGAAAACAAGAATTCCAGGCAGCATTCCTTTCTTGAACAACCTCCTTTCCAAAATTGCCACAGGAAATCGTTTGTTGTCACCAGAAGGATCATCAGTAAAAGGGAGGGAATAGTGAACAGGAGCTGAGCCATGCTTCCTTTTGAGTCGAGAAACATGGAGAATTGAGTGAATTCTAGACTATCATGGCTCTTGAGGAGAGAGCTGGAACTAATAAGACACTTGACCATTTCTTTGCACAACCTGGAAAGGACCAAAGAACCTTGGAGCCAATTTTTGAGAAGACCTGGCCTTGACAGACTGTTGCCTGTAGGTCTAGAGTTTCACATATACCCAATCCCTTGGTTGGAGTACACTCTCCACCTTATGTTAGCCTGCATGATGCTCTATTCTTTGATGAGATCTTGCAAATGAAACTTGAGTAGCTTGATCATAGCTTCCCTTGCTGCCAAACTCCTATCCACATACTCATTTGGTGAAGTTCCATTCAAGTAAGGAATGTGGCGAGGATAGAATCTGATAAGGTGTAAAACTCGTAGCTGACTGATAAATGGTATTATACCACCATTCAGCCAAAGGCAACCAATGAGTCCTCTTCTTGGGCTGATCCCCTGTCATATACCTCAAGTAGGTTTCTAAACACCTATTTAGTACCTCTGTCTATCTGCTTGGGGGTGGTAGGCTGAAGAAAAGTGCAGATTCACTCCTTGCAAAGAGAACAGTTCCCTCCAGATGTGACCAAGGAAAACAGCATCCCTGTCGCTCACACTACTCTTGGGAATTCCATGCAATTTAAAGACATTATCCAAGTAAAGCTGAGCAATATCTTGAGCTGAGAAAAGGTGGCTCAAAGCCATAAAGTGGGCAAGTTTACTCAGTCTATCTCCTACCACAAAAATTACTATTTTCCCAGTTGAATTAGGCAATCCTCAATGAAATCCATTGAGACATCCAACCAAACCCCTTCTAGAATAGGTAGAGGCTATAATAACCCAAGAGAGGTAGTAGTCTCATACTTATTCTTTTGGCACACATCACAAGCAAAAATGAAGGCCGTAACCTGAGCATGCAATCCCTTCCAATAAACAAGTGAGGCAATCCTGTGATAAGTAGCATAGGTACCAGAATATCCCCTAGTAGCTGATGCATGATAGAATTCAATAAACTTGTTCCTCAAATTCACGTCTTTTACCAATACGCCACCAATATCTCTTTTCTTGTAAGCTTCCCAGAGGTCCAAGCATAATGGTGATGTCTAGAAGGGGCTTGTACTTTCTCCTGAATGATCTTTTGAAGTTTTTAACATCATTTTCCCAAGACTTTTGAATCTGCAGCAATACATTAGAATGCACTATACTAAGAGCATTCAACTTTAAGAAAGGTTCAAAAGGTTAATCCCGAGGGCTTCTAGATAAAGCACCAGCAACTAAGTTCTCATGTACCCTTTTATGTATATAGTCTCATAGTCATATCCCAGTAGTTTCACCAACCATTTCTGTTGAGATGAAGTAGCAATTCTTTCATTCAACAGGTATTTCAAACACTGATGATCAGTTTTAATCTTGAAATGTACTCCAATCAAATAAGGTCTCCACTTTTCCTTAGCCATAACAATAGCCAACATCTCTCTTTTATAAGTGAACAATGCTAAGTTCATAGGACACAAGGTTTTAATTATGAAATCCAAAGGTCTCCCCTTCAATGCATCACGGCTGCTCCTAGTCTCAACTAATAACATCTGTTTCCAATACAAACTCTTCAGAAAAATCTAGAGAGCAAGTACCGAAGTGGTAACCATAACCTCTTTGAGCTTCTAGAATGCCCTCTCAGCATTTGATTTCCAAATGAAGCCATATTATTCTATGCAAACCATGCAATGGTTTGCTAATAAGGCCATACTGAGCTTGAACCTTCTGTAATAGCTAGTCAGTCCCAAATAACCTCTAAGCTCCTTCTGTGATTTAGGCACTAGCCAATTCCTTATTACTGCAATTTTATGGGAAACAGTAGAAAGCCCCGCAGGAGTAATAATGTGGCCAAGATATTCTATATTTTGCTCCCCAAAAGCACACTTACTTTTTTCGTAAACAAGCTTTGTTGCCTTAACAGGTTCAATGTCTCATTTAAATGCATAAGATGATCTCCCCAAGACTTACTATATATCAAGATGTCATCAAAAAACACCAATATAAACTTCCTTTAAGTGTTCTCTAAATTTAGAGTTCATCAGGTTTTGGAAAGTAGATGGTGCTTTGGTCAACCCAAAGGGCAAGGCTTGGAACTCATAATGCCCTTTAGGGGTTTTGAAGGCAGACAGTGCACATATATCAAGGACATTCTAATCTGGTGGAAACTAGATCTTAGGTCCAATTTGGTAAAGAACTTAGCTCTAGGAAGTTCATCCAGCAACTTCTCAATGACTGGAGTGGGAAATTTATCTTTGATGGTCATCTTGCCATACTTTTTTTTCACCGAAACAAAATGAGAGGAAAATGGACAAACACTAGGCTGAATAATTCTTGCTGCCAACAATTCCTTGACTTGTCTTTCAATCTCATTCTTTTGCAGACAAAGGTAACTATAAGGTCTAACATTCAGTGGTTGTGAATCATTCTTAAGGGAAATGCTGTGATCATGCATCCTCTCAGGTGGTCATGTTTTAGGTTCCTCAAATAATTCAGAATATGAAGACAATAACAGCTTAATGTACATCAGAAGAATTAGACCATGACTGACCTTAGAACATGCCCCTTGGATGCCAAACAGAGAGCTCAACTAACAATCTCCTTGAGTAGGAACTGCTAATGAACAAAGTTGCATGTAGGCAATCTGATTAGTCTTCCTCAATATTCTATGCAACTGCTTGGTTGAAACCATCTTGAAGAAAGGTTGATTGGAACCCCTCAGCACCACCTTTTGTTGATTGACAGTGAATTCCATCCTTAGTTGTGCATAGTTCCATTTTATATCACCTAAGGTCACCAACTACTAGCACCCTAACACAACTTCACATCCCCCAACTGGAAATACTCTCAAATCAGAAGAAAACTCCACTCCTTGCATCTTTCAGGTAAACCCTTTTAATTTAGTATTACTGGTCAATTCTTTACCATCTACCATGGAGACCTTTAAAGGGACTGTTTGCTAAATCCTACAACCCAATCTTTTTGCAGTCTCAGGATGGATGAAATTGCGGCTAATGCTACCATCAGTCTTATACACATCAGAATATGAACTGCCTGCTTGTTGATGTTTCCTGTCACCTTTATGTCTTAAAATGTGGTACCCCAACTAAGCTGTCTCAAGGATATAACTGGTGTAAATTCTTAATTTTCTTGTTCATTAACTCTCCATGCCTTCTTCTTCTTTGCCTTCTTCTGCATCTAAATATTCTTTTTCCTCCTTGTGTAATTCCGCCGTAAACAACTGCCTCTTCTTGCATTGGTGGCCAAGAGTGTACTTCTCATCACACAAAAAATGTACTTCTCTTTTCCTATCAATTTCTAAACTTGGAATTCTCCTTTCTTTAGACCCCCTTCTAGAGCTTCTTGCATTAGGCATCTGTTCCCTATTTTGTGGATTATAGGGAACTAGTGCTTGATTATTGTGAAAGTTCTTGAATTCTGGAGTAGGTGTTTTACTGGTTACTAAAGGATTGATCAGTGTGGGTGATTACTGCCTGATTCCATGCTTCAACCTACCCAGATGCTGTGATTTTCCTCCTTAACTTGACCAACTACATAGCATAGCCAATATTCTTGGGCATCTCATCTTGACTCCAGATTAACTCTCAGCCTTCAACCTACTCAAGAAACAGCTGATTTCATATTCTTCCGGTAATTATAACCTATTATGATTTCTTAAATATTTTATGTCATTCTTGACATTGCTTTTAACCTCATAAAATCAGACATAGGGTCAACATATACACTTTCCCCAAACTGTCTCTCTCCCATTTCCTTGACATACACCTCCCAAGAAGGAAGTTCCTTAGTCATTCTTGTCTTCATAAAAACTTGATGCCACTGTAGAGCTTTTCGTTCATGATGTATAACTACTAACTTTACTTTGGCCTGATGAGGAGTTTCATCAACATCAAAAAAATTTCTCACACTTTTACAGCCACTAGTAAGGTGCACGTGCGGTGCACATATTGATCCATACATCTATTTTGTTATATTTGTAAATCTCTTATATGAATAGTAAGGAGGTGTCTGGTTTACTGGGTATGAGAAGGGGAAATGGAATCAAAATTAATGATACCAATAGATGGTATTTGGTTGAACACTATGGGAATCATTCTACAGGAATGAAGGTGTTAGAAAATACCTACTTTCATTCCCCACTTGTGACATGGGTTTCAAGTTGAGTAACTTATTAACATAATGAAACTCATTCCTATGTTAAACCAAATAAGTAAAGGAGAATGATATAAACCCATACCAATAGTGGGGTTTATGATTCCCATTTCGATTTCGATTCCCGAATGTGAACCAAACACCTCCTAAATTCGCGTATAATGCTCATGGTATCCACACATATAGTTCTTATTTACAGATGAAATTACATATCCATGAGTAATCACATAAAGTTTGACGATCGTTTTCCTAATGCACAGAAGGAGAAAGTGTTATACATTTTTAGGTTTTTAGATTTACACAATTAGGACAAAAATGATTAGTAAAACTGTGATTTAAGATTATAGAATTTTTCGACACAAAAATTTCAAGCATGCCTTGTCTTTCAACTTTATCTCATTGCAACCCTAAACTATAATTTTTAGACACGTAAACCATTTCAACTAAAGGCAATATCCTGTATGGATCTCATGTTGTATTTGTGGTTTATGGAACTACATTTTACTACTGGAAAATACTTGAAAGTGTTTGTATTAGAAATACAAATTTAGTTACTTTTTATTTTCCCTAGCAAATTCTTTTGGTTTCTTAGCTTCACCTGCCTTAATTATATTTGCAAATTTGGTAGTTAATGTAGGGAAGCGAATATACTTATTGGTCTAAATAATAATAATGTTTCTATTTTGCAAAACACGAATAGATATGGAACTTTAATATCTATAAGTTTTCTTAGCTTTTTTGGTTTGGTGACGAATAGATATGGAACTTTAATATCTATAAGTTTTCTTAACTTTTTTGGTTTGGTGTTTCCCCAATCAATTTTAGATATCATAATACATGTGATTTTTGTTTAAGAAAACAAACAATTTCATTATATATATTGCAATATTTACATCATTATTTTGGTAGCACCTTTCCTGTTTTAGTTTCATTTTACTCTTAAGAAAGTCTGCTTCTTCTTTTCCCTATGTAACACCATTTACTCTCTAGTAGGTAACACCATCTATACTTAGTTACTATGCATGTATATCAAATTAAAAAAAAAAAAAAAAACATTAACATAAATTTCACAGAAAACCTATGTAAGTGCTAGTTTATTTATCATTATGTCACTCCTTATTGTTGTAGTGACATGCTTATTCCTAACTTTTTAACTTAAATAAAATATCATTTAGAATTTTGTCACAACAGAAAAGTTAGGTAATTATTAAAATTTGTTACATAATACAAAAGGTTAATAGGTCCTTTCTATAAAAAGTCGTTCTCATTAACTATACAGATGCTTAGATGTGTTATAGGAATTTGATTCAAATATCTCATTACTTTTGGGAATTATACATTTCTGTGTATGTATTGTATTGTTGCCATAATCTTTTTAGGTGATTAGACTTAATCTTTTCATGATAAGCCTTTCTTCATTTGATTCTAAGTACTTTTTAACACAAGCACACCCTTTAGTTAAAAATATAATTGTTTTAGCAAAAAATAAACCTCCTTGGTAGGGGCCGAGGTAGAAATTCTTTTTAGTGGGGGCAAAGCTCAAGTTCTTTCAAATCAGTAAACATTGTATTTAAACTCTTTTACGTTAGCATATGAAATTTTCTCTAAGTTGTTATGGTATCTTTGCAAATTTTAAAATCTAGTTAATATAACAATAAAATTTTGTCGAGCCATAATATACAAATATTACATATTGGCAAGGATACTTTTTGATTTAGGATTTCAGAGAAGTTTTGGAGCCAAAAAAAAATAAAAAAAATAACCAAAAAAAAAAATAAAAAAATAAGGCATTTAATTGAAGATGAAAAGAAATTTTATTATTTACTTTTTAATTCTTGCCCTAAGTTAGGCAAGTCTATTGTATTTTTCATGATTTATATAGATGAGGGGAAAAAAATATTGTAGAAGAAGGGAAGAATCAATAGAATAAACTAAAATACTAAACTAAACTTCTCTTCAAATAGAATTAATTTGGCAATTCCATAATTTTTTTTTTAGTACTAGATTTATGAAATTTAGTGAGGTACATCTAGCACGTGCCTTCCTGGCCTCATATAGATCTTTGGTATTAATATTTTCTAGATAAACCTTTCTTCATTCATTTTTAAGTGCTTTTCAAAAAGACCAAAACATTTTTTTTTGCATCTCTGGGTAGGTAATTGCTTCACCCTCAACTTTGAAAATTTACAAATTCGGTAAGTAAAAATTTTAAAAATTTTAGTTTTATCATATACTTGTACCCCCTAAATTGTGAGATTTTTCTTTTTTCTTTACATTGGAAACCTAAATGTTTGATGTTCTTAAATCATACAATTGAAATGATTGCAAATTTAAAATTAAGAATAAGTATCACAAAAAAATATAAAATTTTCAATGACTTTTAAAATTTAGTACATAAAATAGACATATATGTTTCAATTTAAATTCATTTTTTAAGTGTACAAATTATATAAAAGCTATGTACTTTGTTATTATACGATAAGGAAGAAAATGTGAGAAACAAATGGCCGATAAAGGATATTAAAACATATTATTTTAATCACATATATAATTCGTCATAATACATATGAAGGTCAAATTTTGACATGCACAACTAAATAAGGAAAATCTCTATTTGAATAACTATTATTTAGAATATTATTCAAAATATTACTTCTAGTAATTATTAAACGTCTTTTTTGATATGTGACATAATGCAAGATAAAGTTCACAGGAAAAAGCTTTTAAGGAATAATTGCAAATATTATCTGGATAATAGTGTAACTAAAATTTTTCAATTCAAACGGAGGCTGTGCTTGTTTGCACAGATCAAACATTTATAAAACTCTTGGGGACTTTAAATTGAAATACAATAGAACTCTACTATTATTTAGTCTTTTTTTTATAAAAAAAAAAAAAAAAAACTTTTGGACTGGAAGAAAAGAGCTTCTTATCCTCCTTGCTCCTTATCTGTTAGTTTTTTTTTTTTTTTAGATTTGTATACCATTCAATAATAATTATTAATTGATATTTTTCACAAATATCTTTTGGGATATAATTCATAGCAAATAATTGAAACTTAATGTGAAAACAAGAAAAAAGAATGAAAACGAATTGATATTTCAAATTTCATTAAATGAAATCACCTTATTCATAATTCTTCTCTTGCACCTAGTGGTCTAGCCCAAAGATTTCCTAGTTGGTGGTTATAGATGCGAGAATTTACAGAATTTCACTGTATGTATAATACTTGCCACAAATCATTCTTGGTCGTCAAATTCTAAGAATTTAAAAATTAATTACATGTTGGATTCTTTATTAGTGTTTGGATAAAATTTAACTATAATGACCTATTTGTCCATTAATTTGTTCATTAATTATGTGATTAATCATCTTTATTTATGGGTAATTTAGGTAGATCAAAAAAAGAAGAAACACTAATGAAAAAATACCACCCCGTACTTTTATAATAGTGTAGAAGATATAGATATAAATTTTTTTTTTTTTGGGAACGTGACTTCATTTAGTGATGATGATGATAGTTTTTAGGTTCAATGATTGATTTGTAGTGTTTTTAACTTAATTAGGATTCTAGACTTACTTGTGTATTATTCAGGATAAGTATTGTAAAAGTTGGATGCCTTTAAAATTGTTTTTGTGATATTATTATGATTTTATAATTTTTGTGATATTATTATGATTTTATAATTATAATTATAATTATAATTACTATTTCGTTCATCAATGAAGGAGTAAATGATGTTTAATCTATGACCAATTTAGGGAGTTCAAATTAGGAAGAAACGCACAATGAAAAAACACAATTCAGACTTTTATAATAGTATAGATTCCTTAAATTTTTTTCCCCAAAATTTAGGAAATTATACTTTTGCGAATCTGCTTGGAGCTGAGTAATTGTATCCTTGTTGGTGTAGTTTCATATCTCTATCTTCACTAGACTGCAATGAAGGTGAAGACCTGGTTTGATTTTGTTGCATCATCAATGATCCATTTCCACTACCAAATTCTTGAGCTTAGACATTTCCATTTCATTCTTGACTTGATAATTTTTATAAGAGACAAATTCTTGAATACTTCTTCCATTTTCCTCACATCTTGAGACTAGGTACCAATACCATGCTTGCTAAGAATTGACAGCTCTGATACCGCTGATAACAATGGATTTATATACGTACCAGTAAACACAAATTGTAATTTAGAAAAACAAGATAATAAGGACTGTAGCCAAGCTTTATTGGTATTCCAAGGAATGAATTGTACAGTTAAAGGAACACTGGAGGAATGGTCCTGCAGAAAGGAGTTGTGATTGGATCAAACATCCAATGGGCAACTCAAGGAGATGAATTACAGAAAGAGTAAATGAGACAGTTACAAAATACTAGCTTACTTCCCAAGCTATTGCTACGCTGCTATTTATAATTGCTATAACCTCTCATGCCACTTGCTGTGTTGATAGTGGCAAGAACTAACTGCGTCAAATGAACTAGCTAAGCTGACATGGACCGTGGTTTCTTATTCTTTATAGAATGATGCCTAAATTTCATATAAGTTGCCCACTTTCAGTCGAGGGTGTGGCACTTCTATTTAGGGTTGCTACGAGAAAAGTGGTGTCTCCAAAATGTCGCCAATATATTGAGGAATTCAAACATAAAAGGCACTTATCCAATCAAAATGAAGATTATACTATAGTGCAATTTTCTTTACAATATTTGAGAGAAGAGGTTGTGCTAAAGACTACATTTCTATCAAAGTATCCAAATGTAAAATAGATTTTTCTCTAATTAAGTTCTTATTGTATTATGCATGGGCTTGTTGGCAACAATTGGAGAGTAAGAAAGCTCTTTTCCATCACTACTCGTACAATGGATTATATAGTTAATTAATTGAGCCAAAACATACAATCTGCACTAGCAATTGTTTTAGCATAGCCGTTCTTGCTAAAAAAAGGTGGCATGTGCTAGCTATGTGATCTTGCCAGTGTGAAACATCGATAAGTAGTTGCTTTCCATTCTATTTTAAAAAATCTATCCAAAATATTAGCTAATACATTTAGTTCTATCTATGGATTTTTGCTCCATAATAATGCCATTTCCGTAGCTAATACACAATTAACATGTGTGAATTGCAGGCTTCAGATGATGAGATTTCTGTAGAACTCAAAAACATGTTTAGGGATGGAATCAAAACAATTGTAAAAAATGAAGTATCCACTGTGAACTCTAAAAGGATTGGATTAAATGTACGTGTAGACGATGGGGCTTATACTGTCAAATCAGTATATGCAGTGGCTAAAGCTATTAATGGTCATGATGAACAATATAGAGAAGAATAGGGGAAACCAGTATAAGAGGTCAGTAGAGCAAGGTTTCAAAAAAGCTATGGAATTTGGGAATAAAGCATAAGCTAAAACATTTTATTTGGAAGGGGCTCAATCAAATTCTGCCTGTTAATAAAACTTATTTTTAGGAGGATGCAGATAAGGGAGATCCATTTTGCAGATTCTATGGGGAGGGGATTGAAACTGCTGTGGGGAGGGTATTGAAACAGTTGAGTACTATTTTTTCTTTTATGCACAGGTTGAGATGATGTGGAAATTAACACCTGTTCAATAGGAGTTTGAAGGAGCTAAGAGTTAATTTTTGGAAATGGTTTGCAGGCCTACTTGAAGCAGAACCAAGGGAAGATAGGAGGGAACATATTAACCTAACTGTTAATGTTTTGTGGCAAATATGGAAGTTTAGGAACAACTGTTATTTCAATGGGGATAGAGTAGATGTATATAAACATATACAATTCATGCTATTGTAGAAAAGCAAAATAACCTTAACATTTATCTCTGTAAAACTTTCTCTCACCAAATTTATCACTTTCCTCCCTTCTTGGCCGATTGGCCATGGAGGAAATGTAGGCCCTTCAGCCAATGCCTGAGGGGTAAGATCGCCCTTTTGCAGATGTCCTAAAAAATAAGGTGGAATCTCTACCACATTCGTCGTCCTTTCCTTTGAAAGAGTTGAAATCATTCAAAGGAGAACCAGCAATATATTTTTTTTCTTTCTGAGGATGAGGTTAAAAAGCTTGCTGCCCTTTTTCATTTCACTTTGGTGAGCAACTTCCCAAGGGGCAAACCAAATATGGAAACCGTGCGTAAAAGTTTTCATACGATTGGCTTTAAGGGCAGTTTCACAGTAGGTTTTCTTGATCATAAACACATTTTAATCAGATTTTCTTTGGAGGAGGATTATTTGCGTTGTTGGCTCAAAAACACTTGGTTCATTAATGGATTCTACATGAGACTTCTCAAATGGCACCTCCTCTACACGCCAGACATCGAACCTTTAGTAGTTCCGGTTTGGATCACGTTGGAAGGTCTCCCAGCAATTTTCCTCACTAAACATGTGATTTTCAGCTTGGCTCAAGTTGTGGTAACGCCTCTCAAACTTGATTTGGCCACGAAAAACTTCACACACCCAAACACAGCAAAGGTATTACGTGGAGGTTGACATTTTGGCAACTTTTCCAAGTAGAGTATGGTTAGGAGTAAGTGATGAAGGAAAGTGGCAAAAAATCACCTATGAGAACATCCCATCCTACTATACAAAGTGTCATAAAATAGGCCACCATTTGGCTGATTGCAAAGTAAGGACTGCTCAACCCTCTAAGAACCTTAAATCATTACCTCCTAAGGGTAAAGATCCTACAAGGCCATTCAACGAGCCATCTTCTCGTTGGAAACTAGTTCAAAATCAAGAAGTCGGGACTTCATGTGCTCCAAAAGAAATTCTAGATGAGTCAATCCCAATTGCGAATATTACTTCAAAAATGGCAACAAATAAAGGAGAAAACTTGGGTACGGAAGCACCCACAGTCGGAAATATGGTGGTGGAACACTTTTATAAATGGAGCCACCATCTTCCAAGGCGGTAGAGGCTATTACTGAACCTCCACAAAAGGACATTCAAAATTTAAAAGGCAAGGAAGTTGGGATACCGCCTTAAAACATGATTGAGATAAATCAAGACCTAACTATCTCAAAAGTTACTGATTTGACCGTTTCAAAGGATAAACCAAAACCTCCAAATTTGGTCATAGATTTGCCTATTCAAAATTCAAAAGATAATCTGGACATTGCTATCTCTAATGCCCGAATTATGGTGGAACTCCCATGCTATTTTTCAGACAACGAATCTCCTTGTCCTGAGTTTGAGGGATTCTTATAAGCAGGAAGAACAAGGACAAGATTCCTACCCTAGTAAGACTCACCACCAAAATCGAAACATGAAAGACCTCACAGCCACGGGTAAGCCTACATTCAAGGAAATTGTACTATCTACGAGCAGCAACAAACATTCAAGCAAATTCTTGGGTAGCAAGGAAACCAACTTCATATCCAATCTACCTTCTCCCCAACAACCAAAGTTTAAATCAATTGATGATTCCGTCATGCTGAATGATAAGGTGTTGGCAAAACAAACTTGCTACATTTCTTTTGGGATGATAATGAATCTCCTAATGGCCGGGATGTGCACCCAATCCAATAATTGGACATTCTCATCCCAAAAAGGAAAGGAAGACGTAAGAGGACATACCATATGCTAAGAGCAATGCGAACTAGGATGACTTCCAAACCCCTTTCTCTAATTTAGTTCTAATATGTAAAAGTCAAATTCATAAAATTAGAGGATGTTACTACTCTAAATCGTTGATTATGTTCTAAAGTGTAGTGGGAGTTAGTATCCTAGATCTTACAAGATGCTGAAATTCAAAGGGTATGTCTTTGAATTCATTCTCTCATTGGAGAGTTAGACTTCAAAGTAGCCTCCATGTATCTTTTCTTTTTTTAATAATAAAAATGGACTACCCAAAAAAAATATATAAACATATACAGAAAGCAATTGGTGAATGGATAGAGTATGAGGATGTTAGCAAGACAATATAGAGGCAGAGCAAAAATGAACTTGATGAGCAAAGAAGGGAGCAAGTGTGAGACTACCATCTTGCTTGAAGAATCATACAGATTAATACAGATGCTACCTTAAGCATTCTAAATTCTAAAGTAGGAATGGGGCAGTTGAAAGAGGTTGTGATTTTGACATGGGCTTGGCCTGAGATGCTAAAAGGAGGAGCTGATGTTGAAGAAACCTTGGCAATTAGACAAGCTTTAGCTGCTGCGATAAGTAAGCGTTGGAAGGCAATTGAAGTACAATCAGATTGCAAATCTATTGTTGATAAACTGCAGCTGGGAGTGACAAGGGATAATTTGGCAGCAAATGTCCTGAAAGATATTTTAGATCTATGCTCAAAGTTTGATTATTGCTTGTTTTCTCATATAGGTAGAAAAGGTAATATTTTGAGTCATTGTATAGAAAAATTTTATCTAAACTAAGTGGATTATGTTGAGTGGGAGTCAAACTTCCCTCTTTAGCTAGAAAAAATAGCAAGGCCGACAAAAGGCAGTGGTGGAAAATGCTATCTTAGGAACCCCAAAATTAAACAATCTCTCACTAAGTACTAATAATGTAGTAGCGGTGAGTCAAGTTTGACCCACAGAGAACGGCGTTTATTCTTACGCTAAATAGGAAAAAATAGAGGTTTTAAATGATTTTAAACCAAACTAAAACAAGAAAATAATTGACGAAAATTCGGTGTAAGAAAAGTCTTGGTTTAGGTCATATCCACCATGGCAATTTTACTAGTCGATCCTTAACACACAAGATAATTCAAATATCATGTCAAGCACTAATTGAAGAATTAACCCGAATTCCAATTCAAAGTTGATTCTTATTTCTTTCTAATGTTGGTTAATTTTCAACATGCAATTCAATTAACCCTAACTATTAGTTTACCCAGACACGCGCCAAAGATCAATGAATAGAAGCATTAAAATTAACAAGATACAATCAGGCTAATTAAACATAGACACACGTGGTTATGCCAATTAGTTAATTAAATTCTCTAAATTCAATAACATTAATCATGTAATTATCAAATTTTGTTGCTTCACAGATTGAGATCAAGCACAAGCAGTTAAAATAATCTAACAGTAGATAATTCTAATAACTTAATTATTCTACAGCAATAATAAGTTAAAAAGAATAATCATAAAATTAATCATAGGAAAGTAATCAATACTTGATATAAAATTGAATAAATTGAAGAATAAAAGTCTCACAACATTTTAGAATTGATCATGGCTTCAATCCCTCGACCAAGAAAAGGTTTTTAGGCACTAAGTGCCATAAAAGAATAAACAAGAATTTTCTCTGCTAAAAACCCTAGCTAGACAGAAAATAAAAAGTGTCAATCCTTTTTCTCACCCTACATGGGGTATTTATAATGAGCATTAGGGTTACAATCAAGGTCTAAGGATAACAACATGAAATCAGCTAAAAAAGAGTCCAACCGAGCGAAGAAATCTGCCAAAAATCCAAAAATGTGCAACACTACTATTTCAGGTGCACATACGCTGCCTATTTTGGGTGCATGTGCACCGTAGGCAGTGCTGAAAATTCCCAGTTCTAGACATAGCGCATATGCGTTGCTCAAACCCAATGCATGTGAGTTGGTGCTTTCCTATCGGCTTCAATTTTGACCTTGATGCGTTTAGAATTTACGAAAACTCAAAACATAAAAGTTGTAGTTCTATGTCTTATCTTTCCAAAACATATTAAATCATTTCAATTGGAGTTCATATAAAAATGTTATGCCCAATCTATCAAACTGTGTCAGAATCACTCCTCGCCGGTATACATTTTCCAACTTTGTAATTTTGAGCAAGATGACTATAGAATCTTGGAAAACTCAAAACATGAAAGTTGTACAACTCTTAAATATCTTTCTAAATCATCAAATCACAGCAATTGGAGCTTGAATAGGAGAGTTATGCCTGATCTACCAAACTATATCCGATTTGCTCCATGCCGGTGAATGTTTTCCTCCAATATTGTGATCCATTTTAACTCATTCTTCACTCAAACCCTACAAAACTCAAAATAAACTATTTTAGCTCATAATTACTCAAATTCTTGCTCAAATTACGCTAAAAACGGAGGTAAATGACACATAAAATATGTGACATTTATGAGCTTATCAAATACCCCACACTTACTTTTTGATCGTCTTCGAGCAAAACATAGAAATAAACATTTAAGCATAACAAAATTCCACCCGGCATATTCTCTCAAGTATCCACATAAATAATCAATAATCAATCCACCTATCAGAGTAGTCCAAGAACCCAAGAGCTTAAATGCTAATAAAAACCAAAACGTGAAAATCGTGTGTATGTATATATAGCCATTCAAAAATTTAGATTTGAAAATATTTAGATTAAATCATGAAGACCCTCAAAATTTTTCTAAATATCCTATAGCTCACTCTTCTTACACTCCTCCATTAATCTAGACAACTGATTCTATTTAAATTAGGTAAGACTTTTAACTCGAACTATAGGTTATGATATTAGTTAGCCAAAGAAAGGAAAGGATATAAAAAATGAAAACAAGAGCTTTATAATAATGGTGCTGCCACACATTAAAATAAAACTTCTTTTCACATGCGAAATATCATATATCCACAACCCCACACTTGAGTAATAAACCCCCATGAAAAATTCTAAACAATCAACAAGCATAGCCAAACATGCCAACATCCCTTATCACCACATCATTATTTTATTTTTATGTCCGCTGTTGGTACGGGTACCAGTGGTAGGCACTACCCATAATTATCAACACCCAGGTACTAGAAATGGGCACTACCTACAAATACAGGTACAAGAGATACGCATTACCTATATATATCAAAAATACGCAGGTACCAGTGATGGGCACTATCTGTAACTACAGAAACTTCCATATTTATTTTTTTGTCAATAATTTTTTTTCAATACCCCATTTTGCTCCATAAACATACATCACTCACTTCTCACAAACTTCTACCCTTATATCTCTTTAACATATAATATGCACCATAAAACTCTTACAGGAAATAATTTATGATAAAACAATTAGAAATATTAAACTCAATAAGGGTCAAGGTAAATTGAGTTTAAGTGAAAGAAGGAGAATGATGTTTCTCTTCACAAAAATCCGGCTCAAATAAGGTAGTTGGAAATAAATTGTTAAAATGGTTGGCTAGAAAAGCTTTACAAACAAAGAAGGCATTACCCTCATTTTTAAACTAAATCTGATCATCTAAGAATTAGCTTGAAAAATGTAATAAATCAAAATTTTGGGATGCAACATAATTAGATACATATACACATCTAGATGTGTATAAAAAATTAAATTATGGCTTAGTGTTCAAAAGTCTTGATAATCATGAATGAAAAATATTAACACTGACTACTCATTCATAAATGGTTCAATTAATGCCTTATTATGTAGAAAAATGGAAAAATACGTTAAGCAAAAATTTTCAAAAATTTTCAAAAAATAATGGTCAATTAATCCAAAAAATTTTCAAAAATTTTGACAAACTCTCAGATCAAAAGAAAAGTTAAAATATTGTAGCAAAATTGAGTAAAATACACCACAAACCACTTAAAAAAAATCCAAATAACTTTCCCACCCTACACTTAAAATGAAGCATTGTCCTGAATGCAAAAATAAAAGCAAAAAATAGGATAAAGAAAAACTTCTCTGGATTTAATTCGCATTTGGAGTAGTATCTGGTATAAATAACCCCTTGCTGCAAATGAAAGCTGGAGAACACTAAATAAAATAGAACAACTCAAATAATTTCCTTGAGACAATAAGAAAAACAAGAATATTGTAGAAAAGGATCCTATAATAATCAGGAAAAAAACTCCCTTAAGGGAATACATGAAAAAAATAAACAAAAACACCATGTCGAAAATAAAACCTAACTAAGAGGAAAGTAACAAACTAAAATGTCTAATAGAATAACAACTAAAATTGTTTGCAAAATCAATTGCAAGAACGGAATAAAATTTAAATGAACATGGGTTGCCTCCCATGAAACGCCTTTGTTTATTATCATTGGCTCGACTTGATGCTCATCCTCACAAATCAAGTAACTCCCATGTTGAGGAGTCCAAGGATCTTTGGCGTCACTGTTTTCACAAATGATGGATTCAATCTCCTTAGTTCTTTTAGAACCTGAACAAGTTGCTCTTCTTCCAAGTTGCTAAGTTGATTTGAGATGAGAACAACTCTCCATATCCTTCAAAGTGTATATATTTAAGGTGACCAAGAAGGTGATTGTAATCCAACAATTGTTCCTTGCACAACAGATAACTTTAATTCCTTGTTAGAAAGTGGTAAAGCATTAAGACCTCCATTACTTGTTCTTTGCAACAAGTCCTTATTCTTTTCCTTGAGAGGTTCTTCACGATTCGTGTCCACCTCCTGATTATTGGTATATCCATGAATTTCTTGTATCAGAGGCTTACACACATCAATTATAGAAACAAGTTTAGTATGGTCAGACGGTTCAACATCATCATAAATGCTAAACTTAACACTTGTATCACCAAATTCCATACTAAGAGTGCCATTAAGAACATCTATCTTGGTTTGGGAAGTGGCTAGAAACGGTCTTCCTGACAAAATAGAAGCATTAGAATCACCTTATTTCATTTCGAGAACATAAAAATCAGCAGAAAAAACTAAACTTCCCACTTGAACTAAGATATCCTCTACAATTCCCTTAGGATAGGCTAAAGATCTGTCAGCCAGCTAAATTAGCATACCAGTTTTATTCAGTGGACGAATTTTTGATACATCATACACAGAATATGGCATTATGTTAATAGATGCACCTAAATCCAGCATGGTCTTTTCAAAGTGTGTATTTCTTATCTTACAAGGAATAGAGAACATATCTAGGTCCTTTCGCTTTTCTAGTAAGGATTTTTGAATAATAGACGATACATTTTTCCCAATCTCTACCTTTCTAACTTTCTTCTCTTTTTGCTTTCGTTTGAGGGTACACAATTCCTTCAAAAACTTAGAATAGCGAGGTATTTGTTTAATAGCATCTAATAAAGGAATATTTACCTCGCAGTTACGAAATGTACCATACAACTCTTTGTCGGGATCCTCCTTTGAAAACTCTTTCAATGCCTCAGAAACGGGGGTTTGGGCTTATATTCTGGCCATATAGGAACACTTTTGTCTTCACTACCATTTCTTCTCTTCTCGCTTGGGACAACCTCTTTTTCAGCTTTGGTCTCCTTCTCCTCGGCCTTAACAGATTCAGGAACTATGTTGCGTTGCACTTCAACCTCTTTCCCACTCCTCAACATAATTGCACTCACGTTCTCCTTGGGGTTGATGATTGTTTAAGATGACAACTTTTCGGAATTCTGCAATTCCAACCTACTAATTTGTCGTAATTTGTCCCATTGGGTGCTACAACTGCTGAATACTGGCCTTGGTATCCTGTTGGAATTACGTAGTATTAGCAGTTAAAGCATTCAACATTTTCTCTAAAGACTTACCAAACTGATTATTCAAATTAGCTTGTTGTCTTTGAACAAATGGGGGCCTATATGATTAGAAATTCTACCGATTCTGTTGAGCTTGAGGTTGTGCCCTGGATTTTCATATCTCAGATTAGGATGATCCTTCCATCCAGGATTATACGTGTTAAAGTAGGGATCATAATTTATTCGTGGTTGCCCCAGAAATCCTCCCGTCGCATTTACTTGCTCTTGGGCTTTCTCTTGTAATGTGGGGCACATATCTATTGAGTGTCCCTCGTTTGAACAAATGCCACATAGTTGTGTTGTCTGTGCAGTTTCTGAAGCTAATTGTCGTACAAAAGAAGTCAGACTAGCATTTGTTTTTTTAAAGATAAAACATTTACCTCATTCACACATTTGAGAGGTTGATCACGTCGTGTCCCGAACTTTTGAGAACGTGCAGTCATATTCAATATAAGCTCACGAGCAACGTCTATGGTCAAATTGTCTAACGCCCCTCCTCTTGCGGCGTCAATCATGTTCCTTTCATTCGACAACAAACCTTCATAAAAAATTTGAATTTATAAGGAGTCACATATCTAATGATGTGGACAACTTGCACACAATTTCTTGAAGCGACTCCCAGTACTCATACAAAGACTCGTCAATGAATTGCCTTACGCCAAAAATTTCCATTCAAATATTTGCAGTTCGAGAGGCTGAAAAGTATTTAGCCAAAAATAGTTTGTTCATCTATTCCCAAGTTATAATACTGCCTGAAGGTAAATATAACAGCCAATCCTTTGCCTCATCCTTGAGCGAGAAGGGAAATGCTTTTAATTTAATATGCTCCTCTTTACTCTAGTGGGTCTCATACTTGTGCAAACTACATGGGTACTCCTTAAGATGCTTATTCGGATCTTCACCTGGCAATCCATGAAAAGAAGGTAATTGATGGATTAGTCCAGATTTTAATTCAAACGTGACATTTGCACCTAATTTTGGATATGTAATGCATAAAGGTTGTTGGTTTAAAGCGGGCGTTGCTAATTAGAGTAAGAGTTCATTGCGCCATGTTCATCTCTTCTTGTTGTTCCTTGTTACCAGCAAAGATAAAATAGAATAACTATTCTTCCCGTAACATTGTCTTTCTCTTATTTCTTTCCCCAATTTGCGTAACGTTCTCTGTATTTTCAGATCAAATTCAAATTCAACTTGTCCAGTAGATCGTGTCACTGGCATACACAATTAGCGGAAGAATAATAATAAAAAGAAAGAAAAGAAAAGAAAAAATGAAATAAATAGCACAAAAATAATTCAAACCGCTCCCCGGCAACGGCACCAAAATTTTGGTGAAAAATGCTGTTGTAAGCACCCCAAAATTAAACAATCTCTCACTAACTAATAATGTAGTAGCGGTGAGTCAAGTTCATCCCACAGACAACGGGACTTATTCTTGTGCTAAACGGGAAAAAATGCTGTTTTAAAATGATTTTAAACTAAACTAAACCAAGAAAATAATTGAAGAAAGTTCGATGTAAGAAAAGTGTTGGTTTTGGTCATATCTACCATGGCAATTTTATTAGTCGATCCTCGACACACAAGATAATTCAAATTTCATGTCAAGCACTAATTGAACAATTCACCTGAATTCCAATTAAAATTCTTATTTCTTCTATTGTTGATTAATTTTCAACATGTGATCCAATTAATTTCCTAAATATTAAATTAACCTAGACATGCACCAAAGATCAATTAATAGAAGTATTAAAATCAACTAGAACATTTAGGCTAATTAAATATAGACACACGCGGTTACGCCAATTAGTTGATTAAATTCTCTAACTTCAATAACACTAATTGAGTAATTATCAAATTTAGTTGCTTCACAGATTGAATCAAGCACACGCAGTTAAAACAATCTAGTAGTAGATAATTCTAATAACTTTATTATTTTGCAGCAATAACAAGTTAGAAAGAACAATCATAAAGTTAATCGCAGGAAAGTAATCAATACTTGATCTAAAATTCAATAAATTGAAGTGTAAAAGGTTTCACAACATTGTAGAATTGATACATGGCTTCAATCCCTTGACCAACAAAAGGTTTTTAGGCACTAAGTGTTATAAAAGAATAAACAAGAATTTTCTCTGCTAAAACATAACCCTAGCTAGACAGCAAATAAAAAGTGTCAATCCTTTTTCTCACCCTACATGGCGTATTTATAATGAGTATTTGGGGTTACAGTCAAGATCTAAGGATAAGAATATGAAATCGGCTGAAAAAGAGTCCAATCGGGCGAAAAAATCTGTCAAAAATCCAAAATATGCAATACTGCTGTTTCGGGTGCACATGTGCTGCCCTAGGCAGTGCTGAAAAGTTCCTAGCTAGACACAGCGCACATGCGCTGCTCAAACCCAGCACATGTGTGCTGGTGCTTCACTTTCGACTTCAATTTTGACCTTGATGCGTTTAGAATTTGGGAAAATTCAAAACATAACCGTTGTAGCACTATGTCTTAGCTTTCCAAAACAACTTAAATAATCTCAATTAGAGTTCATATAGGAAAGTTATGTTCAATCTATCAAACTATATCAGCATCACTCCTTGCCGGTGTACATTTTCCAACTTTGTAGTTTTGAACAAGATGTTTATAGAATCTTGCAGGAAAACTCAAAACATGAAAGTTGCACAACTCTTCATTATCTTTCTAAATCATAAAAAAATCACAGCAATCAGAGCTCGAAAAAGAGAGTTATACTTGATCTGCCAAACTATATCCGATTTGCTCCATGCCAGTGAATGTTTTCCTTTCAATATTGTGATCCATTTTAACTTATTCTTCACTCAAACCCTACAAAATTGAAAACAAACTATTTTAGCTCATAATTACTCAATTCTTGCTCAAATTACATTAAAAACAGAGGTAAACGATACATAAAATATATGACATTTACGACCTTATCAGGCAGTGTCCCTAAATTGTAATTATCTTTTGTAGCTATCCATTACTAATGAATTTATCGTTTCTTGAAAAAAAAGCTAGATATGCAATTGGAAAAAAAGGTACCCAAAAAGAATGCATCTGAAAAGCCAGATATACAGTTCGAAACAATGGAGCTCGAAGAAAATGAAACTCAAAAGCCATACATCCCTAGTACTGTACCAGCCAACCTTAGGGTAATGATTTTTAAAATCAAATGAAGCACAATATTTCTTGTTATATTTGCATTCCAAATAAGCAAATATGAATCTTTTATACCTTTATTTTGTTTAGGAAAGAGTGGAAAGACAGACAAACACATTTGTCAGCAAGGGGTTTCATCACTCTTCTACTATGTTGCCTGACATTCAATCCATTTTGTAATTTCATTTTGATGGTCATTCTATTCCTAGATTTTGTAATGGCCTTTTTAGACTAGATTAGCTTGAACGTGCTCATTTACGTAAGACTGGAACTTGTAAGGTGGATTTTCTTCTCTCTTCTTTCGGTTAAAAAAAAAAAAAAAAAAAAAAACTTGGAGAAACATACCAAACACAAACGAGAACTGGTAATTGAGTTTGGCTTGAAATTTCTCTCAAAATATTTCCTTAGCTTGCTGATGATATGTAGCTTTTGTAGTTTTGGCCTTTGGGATCTTTGTTTCTAATATGTAATAAGATAAGGAGCGGTTTTAAGGGGGGTTAAATGTAAGATTTAGAAATATGTTTTTCTACGCCTTAAATATTTAGAAAATTTATTCACAAAATTTGCATTTGGACCCGCTAAAATTTTGCAAAAAAAAAAAAAAAATTAGTCCCTATAAATATATATATATATATATATATATATATATATATATATATATATATTGTATTTTGTCACATCAAGATGTGTATTCTATGTCCATTCTTGACTTGTTATTATACACCTGGTGTATAATAACATAACATGCTCTAGATTGTTATCCGTTATACTGGAGAAAACTTATTGCTAATCAATAAAATCTTTCACAGCTTTATGTAACAAAAAGTGTTCACTTACGTTTTATGTAATATTTCTTTTGCATCTCATTACTCGTCAAGGGAGTTTTGTTTTTTCGTATTTCTGGTTTGTCCTAAAAATCTTTTTTTGCATCATAGTCGTCCTAAATAGACTCATTGTGTGGAGTATTTTGGGAACTAAAACCATGTACATTTTCTTTTTGTGTACTAGGGTATAAACAAAAATCATGTATGATTTTCCCAAACATAAATGAGCTGATTTTTTTTTAAAAAAAAAAGAGCAAATCTTTCCAACAACTATGTAAAAATTTATTTACACATCAGGATATAGAACATGTTACATGTGCATTGTATTTCAGAAGTTATTTTTGCTCATGTAGCATACATCTTCCCGATGATGTAAATTTTTCTTTATACTAACGACAGAGGAAAATTAATCCGCAAAAGAATTATGGGTCCATTTGGATTGCAAATGGTGAGTAATTAATATTTAGTTTTTGACTTTAGTGGTTGTGGAAAAATAATGTTGACTTTTGGAATAATGAAATAACTGTTTGGATACAAAACAATATTTCGAAATAACCATTTGAATTGAAAATAATGAATGCCTAGTAATTGAATGACCCATTTAAAAATACAAACTGTTGTCATATAAATCAAACTCTATAATAATAGAAGTTTTTTAAAAATAGATTTATAGTAGTTTCTATGGTTTAAGTTAATAATTATTGGTTAGTTTCCTAATTCAATTGAATTTCCTATTTCAATTAGATTTCTTGATAGTCAAGTTTGTTAACTTATAAATAAAGGGTTTGCTAGATTATTCAAGTGAGAAGAGTTGAGTTGAGAGTCTAAAATAGGAACACTCTAGTGTGAAATAAAGGCTATTATATCGTGGATTTATGCGGCTCTGAATACGAGAGTCTGATGTGCTTTATTTTGTAACTCTTCTTAATCTCATATATTTTTTTATGTGTGGAATAAATTTATTTTCCTGTTCGTGTTTATATAGATATAAGAAGCAAACCACATTGATATTATTGTGTGGTGTTAGGCAATGATGGAGATTAAAAATCCTATCAAGTAACCCCATTATCATCAACGGAGGAAGTTGATAAATTGAAGAAAAAAGTGAGCGATGAAGATTATTTATCAAAATAAGTAGATCATTTCAAAAATTCCGAATATGAGATCAAGTCAAATTGACGGTGCCCTATTGCATGGGAGAGAAAGGCGAAGCCAATAAAAAAAATTCTTGTTCATGGATAACGTGGATTGCTTCGTGGAGAGTTTGATTTAATGGAGATACTGTTGTTATATAAATCAAACTCTGTAATACAAGAAGTTTATGAAAAATAGGTTTATAGTAATTTCCTATAGTTTAGAGTTTAGGTAATAATTATTTGTTAGTATCCTAATTCAATTGGATTTCCTATTTTAATTAGATATCTTGGTAGTCAATTTTGTTAACTTATAAATAGAGGGCTTGCTAGATTATTCAAGTGAGAAAAGTTGAGTTGAGAGTCTAACAAGGTACGGGAAATTTTAGTGTGAGATAAAGGCTATTATCCCGTAAGTATGCAGGTCTCAATGTGAGGGAGAGCCCAATGTGCTTTCTTTTGTAACTCTTCTTCTTTTCATATATGTATTGAATAAATTTATCTTTCACTACGTATTTTTTATGTGCTAACACAAACAATTCCACAACTAATTAAATAACTATTTATGCATTTTTTTTTTCAGTATGTTTTAAGAAGTCGCTTTTACAGTGATGTAGAAACCTTAATGAAGAGAATCTATCAGATCGTTCGGACGTTGTCATCGAACCAAGAAAAATATCGGAGTCTCTTATACACATCTAATTAATTATAAATTAACTACACATTTAAACTAATGTTTGGGTATTGTATTTCTGAATTTGAAGCATTCAACATTCTGAACCCAAGTATGTATACTAGCTACAATGTAATGTCGTGTACTATTTGTAGCTTTTTTTTTTTTTATTTTTATTGTCATTCATGTACACAATTAATTCAACTTGGGGCAAGGAATAGTTTTTGAGTTAACTTGTTAAATTTAGTTCACTTACGTTTCCAAGCAGAGTATAAATTTAAAAAAAAAAAAAAAAAAACTTAAATAATCTTTAATTTGACTGATTAAAGAAATAACCATTAAATTATTTAGAGAATCGAAATAATGAACAAGATAAAAACATGAATAGTATAAAATATTATTTGAGAAATAATATTTATTGACTAAATATTATTTGACAAATAATGACAATTATTTGCAATCTAAACGAACTTTATGTTATTTCTAGTGCCTTAAAGGAGCAAACGGCTTGATATATATAAACCAATGGGTTACACTTCTATTTCTTGAAGGGTAAACTATGTACAAATATTAGAGTACTTTGGCTAACTTTTTAGCAAATATTTATATGGAATCAGACTTTGGTTCTACTTTTGGACTGTGTAGTTGATAGAATTAATGGAGGAAACATCCGGACAATCGAATTGTAGATTAAATTTTATGCAATTTACTAATATTAGATAACTTCATACAACAAGACTTACGACGGGTTCTGCTAAAGTATTTTGCTTACCTTCTATAATTTTGCCATATGCGAAACTTGTTGGAAAAAAAAAATATGTTCCTCATAATCTATCATATACAGGGGTCTTATAATATCACTCAAAACTTATTGGTAAATTGTAAACATAGTCCCATACACTAGGGTTTTAGCATAATCAAAGAAAACCTTCAGCCACGAAATTCAAATATCTATGAATGAATTACAAAAACATATTGATTATCATCAAAATTGTATTAAATATCACTAGAAATTTTATCAAAAAACAAAATCCTCAAACGACCTAGACTCGCAATTAATTTAAGCAATCAATTTCTAATGATGATGAAGAAGCTTTTTCATCCTTGTTAAACAAGTCATCTCCAACAATTCAGAAGGATATTCGACAGTTCCATATTGAAGATTGGATACGGTCAAATATACAAGAAAATTATCTTCTCCTATATTTGCAAGAGCAAGGCCTTATATTGTTGTACGGCGTTGCTTGAATCAGAAAAAGAGGATCTTGTTGAGAACTTCAATGATAATATTCCGTGGCAAAAGGAATTGGGAGTTTTCAAACAATTGCACATGAAACCACGCTCTTGAATTGGACTGCAGCAAAATTGTGTCGTGAGTTTACAACGTTTTCTCTCAAGCAAGGGTTTTGCTCTAATATATCTCACCTTATGATCAGAATTCAGGTGCTAAGGTACAAATTAAGTTTCTTTGTTAACATTGATTGTTAGTTATCGTATGACTTAACTAATAATTGTATCTTCTCTAGTTTAATCCTGTTCTTAAATTTATAGATTGATATTTGTGGCAACTAAAATTGTTTTGTTTTTTTTTGAAAATATACGTTTGGTTGTGTGATTTTGTCACAAAGATGTTCATGTTAGATGTTGTTTTGTTTGGGAATTACTCCACTTCAAACCCCGTAACATGTAACCGATTTCATTTATTTTGCATTCTAAACTCTTATATTTATTCCATTTCAATCCATCTGTTAACGCTATTACAAAAATAATACATATTCCAATCGTGCACACCATGTGCCTAAACAAGAAGATTTGTCATTTTTTTTAAAATCGGTTAAAAATTTGACCGAAACAGAGTTACGGATACAATGTTTCATGAAATTTAGAATTTGGGGTACAAAGTGAAAATTAATCTTAAGTTAATGAGTGTAAAGTGGAGTTAGTCATGAGTCAGGACCACTTCCATTGGTATGATATGTCCCTAAATAAGTGTAACGTGCACATATCGAACATTAGTTGATTCTAGCAACAGTGATAAAATTGGACTAAATTACAATAAATTTTGTGAGTTTGGAGCACAATATGTCCTAATTTGAAATATAGGGTGTAAAGTGAGGATTGGCTATATATTTGGGGATAGAAAATAGAGTATCCTTCTGATTATTTTGTTGATAGAATGGAGTGAAGAGGCATACCTTGGATTACATTGTACTTACAAAAGGATATTACTCTCTTAATTGTTTTAAGAAGCAATCAGGTATATAATTAGTCACATAAGTTTCCCCAACATCTGAACAGAATTAGACTTAAGAAGATAATCCTACAACTTTCTATATGTCATTTAATTAGGAATAATTCTAATGCTTAAAGAAAATACTATCAGACATTCACTACAAAGAAGTCTGTTGATACTACTTCTGGTTGTTTATAAGCACGTTGACCAGGCTCTTGACCACATCTACCTTATTTATCATAAATTGATATTGGTTTATAAGGTCTAAAACTTTAATAACTACTTTGTGTATTAAGTTTCTATTGCTAAGGGGCTTGGCGGTTCAGAAATATTTTTGGTCTAGTAGTTACTCCTAAATCATTGGACACTCTATTTGAAGCGGGGGCCAATTTTTTTTGAAAAAATGGGGTCATTTATTAACCTAATGTACAAAGTAGGAAGTGGTTTGGCCACAAATATTCGTCATCCTCCTCCAAATTCTGTGAGAAGCATGTGACTTTTTTATATTATTAATACAAATATAAAAAAGTAAGTAGTTTACAATTTGAAAACAGTTTTTTAGGATTTGCAATTCCTCAGACACATGAATATCTTCTCTTCTCTTCATCATCATGAATGACATATGTTGGGTTGTTGAGCTTTTGCCAGGTGCCTAGGTCAACATCATTTGTAATTACTAATTTATCATATTCTTATTCAGTATTTCTGGTTAAAAAAATACAAAAACTGAATTTGTAAATTCATACTATGTGTATACTTTTGCTTGCTAGCTTTTTACTATCCTTTTGTTTGCTTCTTGACACGTTTCCAACTTTATGACAAAAGAGTAGAATGTAAATTTCTTTCCCCCTTTTTTCCATTGAATAATACTATTAATGGCCAAAACTTCTATGTTATT
This sequence comes from Cinchona pubescens, assembly GCA_025175665.1. NCBI lineage: Eukaryota > Viridiplantae > Streptophyta > Magnoliopsida > Gentianales > Rubiaceae > Cinchona > Cinchona pubescens. The sequence continues at coordinate 232,565 of JANKKI010000315.1, forward strand.
AGCTTTCTAACTTTGCAACTTTCATTTTTGTTCTTCTCTTTTCTTCTTCAACTCTTGTTCTTCTTAGCTTTTGTATTCTTCTGTTCTCATCTCTTATTTATTTTTTTGTTCTTTAACTTCTACATTTCTACCTATTTTCAGGAGCTTTAAGCTCCTGTTAATCCTTCTATTTGTCCTTGGATAGTTATTCTTCAACACCTAATTTAAGCTTCCTATTTTTATTTATTTAGTATTTTTTACTAATTATTATGCTTTACACCTTTAACATTTTGCTACACATTCTAGTTTACTCTTGTTTCAGGTTGTTGGTAGTACTGGTTTGTATGTTCAGGTTGCTTGTGTTTCTTCTCGATATGTCTATGTTTTTTGCTTTTGGTCCCTCTTTTCAAAAATTACTTCTAAAATTACATCATCTGCATGTGTATATGCATGCCTTCTGTTTACACATCTTATCTTTTTTTAGGTTGATGCAGCCTTTCTTTCTTTTTTTACATCTTGTTAAAAAAATAAAATAAAACAAGACCATAGATCTTCGTTGTGTCTTGTTTGCTTTTAAGATCTTCAAGTTGACAATTTCATAAGGTTAGTGTCACGCTTCTTTCTTTATTTGCAAAACTTCACATGAAATAATATACTCTTTCTTTGACTTATTTACTTACTATTAATTTTTTTTATTTCCTCTTTTATTTGCAAAACATTGTCATGTTTCATGCTTATGGAATAGTATACTACAATATCGAATTCGATACTACATCTTTCTGATACTTTTACTTGCTATTATAGTTGTATCCTTAATGTTGTTAGTTTAAACTTGTTTACTTTCTATTATCGCTTTTATCCTTAATGTTGCTTGTTTATACTTATTTGCTATTGTAGTTTTTTTATCCTTAAAGCTCTTTGTTTATACTTGTTTACTTGCTATTATAATTTTTACTCTTTAGATTGTACCCGTTTACTTTTTATATTTTTATGAATCCTTAAGGTTACTTGTTTATTATGTAAAAGATTTTTCATAGTTACCCAGTGTTAGACCCTTTGATCCTTCTATCGGGCAAAACGAGTGTGCTTTCCCAACACACAATACACTCTGGTAGAGGTCAAGTGCAAACGGTAGTGGTCGGCACCAAAATGTACAACCAGGCAACACTTGGGGTATTGGCAAAGTTCACACGCATTGACAAAATATTCAGCATACTTAGATAGCATGGGGATACTTGCCTTGGGGCAAATATGTGGTTTAATGATGGCATTTGGGTGTTGGCACAATAACCTTAGGGTTTATTATGGGCACAAAAGGCACACACATTGCCGTTAACTAGGCAACGTGCTGTTAGTGGGTAACCGGTGGGTAAAAACAGTACACTTGGGAATAGGGATTGCGAAGTATTAGTCTATGTAAACGAGTGATTAAGGGAGGTTTAATACTCATGAAAAAGAGGTTTAGGAAACTTGGTGCACCCTTTGGGGCATCTCAGAGCTGTCTTGTTGGTTTCGCTGATTTTATATAAAGTAGTGTCAACTCTTATCACTTAGGGTTTTACTTTTTCAGACATATATAGGGAAGGTGTGATAGTCACACATCCTTGGCTAGGAGCGTGTAGGGCTAGCCTAGGGGGTATTGCTAGGAACTCTCTCCTACACATGATCAGAGGGCAAGGCATGGCTTGTTGTCTAAAACAACAATGTTGGCTTGGGTTAGTTGTTGGCATCGGGCAGTGGACATAAACGGACCCGTGCACACACGCACATGAGTTGGGCATATCTTGTGTCATATCTTGGGCATTGTTGGGAGCTCAAGAATAGTCTTGTAGGTGACTCATTGGCTAATAATTGGCTAACAAACGTGGGTATCAGGCTGCATACGTGCTGGACGATTTTGGCATCAATAAAGCTATGTGCACAAACGGACATCTGCACATGCATAATAGTTGGCCGTGAGTAGTCATGTCATTTTGGGTTTGGACAAAGGTGGTTCGCTAAGTTTGGTCCCTATTGGTTGGTTCATGTTTGGGAAAATAGCTGAATGGATTTGGAGGCACGTTGGGTAGTTGCTTATAGGCGGTTACGGCGTTATCACCTTTCCAGGCATGTTCATGCCATCTACGCTGCCAGATGGCTATTGTGCTACCTTTTTAGCCTTACCAATTCTCGAATGTTTAGCCCACCCAATATAGGTGTTTGATCCCTCACAAACACTCATTAAACACAAGCACAAAAAAAGTATAAAACAACCATCAAGAACGTTAAAGTAACCACACGAATGTAAAGCACATACTAGCAATTTGTAGCCCGAAGGCCATAACTTCGTAAATCGTTATTCTGTCAAAGATTACAACATGACTTTCCACAAACTGGTGGTGTACAGAACAACTCTTGGCCTATACCTCTCTCTCTCAAGTTTCCAAATACTGCCCTTTTCTGGGTTATTACAGTTGACAAGCCAACTGTCTAGTTTTGTTGAACAAATTTGGTGCCATCATAGGTTTCTTATTCTACCTTGCATGTTATGTTCGTGTCAAGTAGAAATTTTGTAACACCTAGGTTTCTAATCAAATATAATCACCTACATTTATATTGAAAGGAAATTATTTACCTAAATTTTGTGAATCTACAAATTAAATATTGAGAAACTGTAGCCTCATTGGATTTTTTTAATAGGTTACCTTGTAATCTAGGCTACAATAATTGAAGTTTACAAGGTTTATACTTCTATATTTTCTTGCTTCTTATACACATTACATGTGTATAAGAGACAGGTCTACAACACCGAACATTGGTTGTTGAAACTCTAAGGGTAAGCCCGATATTACTGTCTTAAGCACATTGTTGGTTTATATGTTATGGGTTTCACTACACTTTGGGCCTGGACAAAGGTTGTAAATTCTAGTTTGTATTTCACATTTATGTGGTTGCTATTAACATGGTTGCTAGTTGCTTTATACCTCTTGTGTGCTTGTGTTTGGTAAGTATTTGTTAGGGATCAAGAACCTATACTGGGTGGGCTAAACACGAGTATTGGTAAAGTTAATCAAAATTCTAGGGTGAGTTTTGGTGCCATCACAGGTTTCTTATTTCACCTTGCACATTGGGTTCGTGTCAAGTAGAAATCCTATGACTGTTTTGGTATCAGAGCATCAGGTTAAGGTGTTTTGGTTACTACCATGGCTAGTGGAATGAGTGAACCATGCAAAGACTGGAAGCATCATTCGAGCAACTCATGGAACGGTTGAGGACTTTCTAGAGGTGTACATACTACGTAGTTCCTTGGACGAGACTAGGCACACATTTGAGGCATGCAATGTTCATTTCCAGCAAATGGAATAGACATGCAATGCCAAATTTGAGGCTTTCACAAGATTGCAAGAGGAGGTAGCTGTATTGAAGATGATAGCTGTTGTGGGTTCGGGAGAATCCACTAGATCTTCCAAAATGAAGGTCAGAGTTCTAGATCCAAAGCATTTTGATGGTGTTCGAAATGCCAAGGAGTTAGAGAACATCCTTTGCGGCATGGAACAATATTTCAGGGTATTGGGTGTGCCTAAATAGGAAAATGTATCTATCTCAAGCATGAACCTTACTGGCGATGCAAACTTTGGTAGAGAACACGTGTTGCTAATGACACTACTCCACAAATCTCAATGTGGGAGGCATTGAGGATGAAATTGAAGAAGCAATTGCTTCCTTTCTACCAACACTTTGTGGCTTGCAAAAGAGGCACTATGAAGGCTAAAACACACGTGTAGTGTTTATATGTGCAGGAGCTCAGTTCCTTGATGTTGGATGTTCAGGGAATGTCTGAGGATAACACGTTTGCTCAACTTCATGGCTGGTTTGTAGAAGTGGGTTCAAATAGAGCTGCAAAGGCAAGGTGTCCAAAACTTGCAACAAGTCATTACTGCAGTGGACAGGTTGATTGATTTTTAAGAGATCATCACCAGCAAGGCTGGTAAAAGTGGGAACAACTTGAATAAGGATCCAAAGAATGGCAATGGCAAATACAAGATGAAAAGATGGCTGTGGTGACAAAGATCGAGACCAGTAAGGCTCCTTTCAATTATTATAAAACTAACAAGTTCAGCGGGTGCTTTATCTATTAGGGGGCTCATAAGGCTAGAGAATGTCCTAAACAGGAACTGGCAGTGTCGTTCTAGCTAACGAGGACGATCCATCTTGTGCTAGGATGGGTTACTTTGTAGTTGGTTTGCCACACCAGCAAAAACTAAGTCTATTTTGTAGTGAAAAGGGGAATGCTTCTTCAGGGAAAAGAGTGGGTAGTGGGTAGGCTATTAGGTGCTAGACAGTGGGCAACTATGGAGAGATTGAGCATGGTGTATGCTTATTGGGGCAGCGAGGGTAAGTACATAGCAAACAAACACTACAAAACTTGGACAAAATTAGTCAGACATGGGGTCTTGCTGATTGTGGTGGTTGAAAAACAAATAGAGGAGTGTACTACATGGCTACGTGTGTATTGGTTTCAGGGGAAATCATGACAAGTTCTTTGGGGACAAAGGGCAGGCATTGTGCATGATGCCTAGGGCCATGTATTGGGCCATCAACAAGGTTACCCAATAAAGCCTGAAGCGGTTATACACATCTAATTTTTACCAAGTCGCAAAGACTAATGATAACGATTTTACAATGTTGCAATAGGCAATTCTTAGGGTAGAACGCTGGGTAATGCTTCTATTCTTGTTGTTCAAATTATTCAGGTTAGTTGTTAATGCTTGTTTAATTTTGTGGCACGGGTGCTTGTCTACTAGCTAATGTTATTGCTAAGTGTTGGTAGAGTACATGTGTATACTTTATAAGTTGCCTATGTACATTGTCAATGTAAAGTAGAGTTGGCTGGACAATGGGATTGAATTTGACAAGGATCAAAGTTATGGCAACTAATGTAACTTAAATGAAGCCTAGATGATGAAAAGAGGCTTGCAATCACAAACTTAGCCAAAAGAATGGAATTTTATTGTGACCTTCTAGGGGCGCAATGGGTAAGTACAGTGGTAGAGTCACTAGTACAATTTTAGCAGTGTTAGTGTGTTCCGTTCGAGTTGGCAGAGGCTACTTAGGTAGTGTGGCCTAACTTGGCAACTTACTATTAAAGGATCAGTAGTTGGCATTGATGAGAACACAATCTATTCAAGTGAAAAACATTTGTTAGACCTTTTGTTTCATCTGTTTTGCAAAATGAGTATGTAGAGGTTTTCCCAACACACGATACACTCGGCCATAGATTAATTGCAAATAATAGTATGTCGGCATTAAAACATGTTGCCAGATAGCATTTGGGGTGTTGGTAAGGTTGGAACGCATTGGCAAAGCATTCGATAGCATGGGGATGCTTTTCTTGAGTCAAATATATGGGTGAATGATGGCATTTGGGTTTTGGCACAAGAGTATTGGGGCTTAGTATAGGCAGACTAGGCACACATGTTGCCGTCAACTAGGCAAATTGCTATTAGTTGGCAACCGGTGGGCAGAAATAGTGCACTTAGGTACGGGTTGCTGAGAGTTAGTTTTTGGGTAAACGAGTGACTGACAGAGGTTTAATACTTGTGGAAAGGGGTTTGATAACTTTGGTGAAACCTTTAGGGCACCTCTGAGGTGCCTTGTGCAATTGACTGATTTTCAATAAAGTAGTGTCTACTTCTTTCACTTAGAGTTTTACTTTTTAGACATATATAGGGAAGGTACGAAATCACACATCCTTGGTTGGGTGCTATGTAGGGCTAGGATATGGCATTCTTGGGCATTATATAAGCATTGCTAGGGACTCTGCTCTATGCATTGAAAGGGCAAGGCATGGCTTGTTAGCTAAAATGATGATGTTGGCTTCGGTTGGTTGCTAGCATTGGGCAGTGGGCATGAACGGACCCGTGCACATGTGCAAATGAACTAGACATAGTATGTGGCACATCTTGGGTACTGTTGGGAGCTCAAGAAAATTCTTGTGGATGAAAAGGCTCATTGGCTAACAAACGTGGGAATCATGTTACACAATGCCAGATGGTTTTGGCATCGGCAAGGCCGTGTGCACAAATGGACATGTCCATATTCAGGAAAGTTGCTCATGAGCTAGGTATGTCATTTTGGGTCTGGACAAAGGTGTTTGACCAAGCTTGGTCTTTATGAATTTGCTTCATGCTCAGGAAAATACCTAAGTGGGGTCTGGTGGCACATTGGGTAGCCGCTTATGGGTGGTTATGGGTGGTTGTCAACCACCTTTTCAAGCATGTTAGTGCCATGTGTGCTACTAGATGGCTATTTTGTCTTGTTATATGTTTTTATTGTCCAAAAAAACTAGACAATTGTGTTTTGTTAACCGTAATGTCCAATAAAGAGTAGAAGTCAGAAACTTAACAGAGAAATATATATATATAGAGAGAGAGAGAGATAGAGAAATATAGGCCAAGAGTTGTTTCACATACCACCTGTTTGTGACAAGTGAAAACTAATTTCAATGTGAGGCCTTTTTATTCTCTTAGTAAAATAAGTATAAACCTCATACAAAATTTATTTTTCTAGTTTTTCGAGATGCAAAATCACTAATTAAACTTTTATAATCAATTTCATCTAATAATTCTTTTATAATTGATAATGTAGCTAACCCATTTAATTTATTCGTCTAGATATTTCATTATCATTCAATTCAACACCATTACTAACTTTTTCATTCAAAGAAATGGTCTTTAATATTTTCTAATTCATTTTTTATTACTTGTTCGAATAAAAAATTAACAAGATCTTCCTTTTGAGATATACTAAAATTTCAATTCTGGTTTTTTTTTCTTAAGTTTTGCATAACTAGATTCATATTTTCTAGTTGACATATTTAAATTATTAAAAATCACAAACAATAAAATATACCTACAAAAAATATCAATTTAACAAATTAAAATATGGAGTAAAGAATATTAAAAGGTTAAAAAAATAAAACTTGATATGAGATTGGTTCAAACCTTTAATATTGGTTGCTAGATAGAGTGTCTCGTGGTAGAATTGAAATGGAATTTGGTAGCAAAAGAGTAGAAGTTATTACTGCTAATAGTAGATGAGTACAACTAAACTATTAAGGAGAAAATAGTAATAGATAAGTACAACTAAAATAATAAGTTTATAGAGGAAAAAATAACGTCAAAATAAATAATCGTAGAAAAAGCAATGTTAGCCAGTGAAAATGACAAAGATGGAAAAGTAAGAGTTGAGGGGAAGTTGGAAAGTTATTAGATGATAGTTAGTTTTATTAATATGGAGTTTTAATCCTGTTTTTTCTAAGAAAAAAAGCCTCTTATAAATTCAATAAGGCCAAAAATTTTGCGGCATAAACTTTTTCATCAATTAATAGGGGTTTTAATTAAATTTCTTTCTAAAAAATTATTTTTTATAATTATATTTACAATTTTAACGAGGCATAAATTTTGGGGCCGAAATAAATAGGTAGTTTTGATTAGATTTTCTAACAACAATTTTTTTTTTTGTAATTATTATTACCAATATAATAAAGCCTAAAATTTCAGGATCTAAATTTTTGGGGTCTAAAGTGGTGGGTTTAGTTGTCTTACTCTTTAACCACCCCTGCTTCTCCTTGTAATACTGTGTTAGATACTGAATTAGTTAGTAGTGAAAACTACTTTGCCACTTATTGTACAAAACATAGGTTTAGTGAACAGCGACATCCTTCTTTGTCGTCTTTAGTAGGGTACTATTGCATTATGCTATGGCTGGCTAGATTGTTATGCTTGCACCCGGTGTTTTGACTCATTTGGCCAAATATATTCTCAAATAGTTAGTACACAATTGAAATCCTATAGTGGCAAACAATATATTGATTTTAGCAGCTTACCTTTTAGAACAAATAGAGAAAAAAAACTTATTTTTATACATTGTAACTGTTGTTTCTCAATATATTCAAATATGAAAGTGCATCCATCCATTTTAACCATTTCTAAAATATATGTAAATGATTAAGAAACAAATTCAATCCTTTTGCTAAACAACTGTTCACGTAACTAAACAAAATTAAAAACTTTAATAGGTCAAATTATAACAGCAATGCTTATATGTCATTCTAGAAGGATCTTCCATATATCTAAGTACTTTTCACAATATTTATCAACTCAGCTATCTTTTCTAATAAATTTATGCAATTACAACTCTCATAACATATAAAGCTAAATCAATTTATGAAGATATTTACTCTCCACATAGCTGTCATACTAAGCAATGCATTGAAAAGATACTTGGTTACTGAGTAAGAAACTAGAATTAGATTCTAGGAGGAGAGAGAAAGTGGAAGAGCTGAATGTCAAGAGTGTATTTGATTATCTGAGTTTCGGTCATTTTTTAATAGCACCCAAGCCCCATATTTATAGAATTGCATAAGGAGACATAAAGCTATCTCTATGCTAGTCCAGCTGAAGCTGAATTACATAATTGCCCTTAATAAGGATGCCATGTAGGCACTTCTACAAATCTAGGTAAGATGTTATGTGCCACTAATCCACATCATCAATAGTCCCCTCGACTTGGTGACAAGCCTCACGGATAGGGGCCGAGCCGAAAACGACTGTCTGCAGTCCCCGATCGATGACAACCGAGCCGAGGTGTAGAACTTCGGAGCACTATCGTACCGCACCTGCCGATCCGAGGTCATAACGACTCTTGGGATCCTCGGCGGGGCGTAACTGCAACATTAACTCAAGGGTGACATTTTTGCTGAGTCCCCGTGCACTGAATTAGCAATTATTGCACTGCATTATTCGCTCTCCCAATTTTGCTGCAAAAGGCCTCATTTTATGCGCTGTAACTCCCGTACCATGTCTCATTTTTCACGTCATATCTCGTTTGTCACGCCATAACGCCTTGCTTTTCATGCCTAAATGCCTTTTTTCATCTCGAAACCGTCAATTTTTCCCCCCAAAACCATTGAACATTCTGGAAGAAAACCCTCCTATTCATACCCCCATCTATCCCCAAATCATTTTTTTTCCCTTACTCACTTTACTCTATTTCCCCCAACCTATTTTTCTTTCCCTTACTCACTTTACTCCATTACTTCCCCAGAGACTCACACACTTTCCCCCCTTCACTCTCATCCTCCAGTCCCCTTTCTTCCGTCTTCTGCCGTTCTTAGTTGTCGATTTCCGACCGCTGCTCTACGCCACCACCAGACACCACTAGGAGTTATGTAAAAACATCCACACGCCCTCAAAACAGAAGACCATGGCTGTCTCGTTTACTCACACTTCTCTTATTAGCACGCCGGTTCCCCCTTCCCCCTGTAAACGCTGTTGACAGGATGTTAAATCCTTTCAACGAAGCCCTTCTGGCAGCAGTGCCATTAAATTTTCCTCCCGATCCTCTCTTTACGGAACCTCCACAAAACGACCACCGTAACCTCCAAACACAAAATTTATCAAACTCCCTCGACCCCGAGGATATCAAAATTCTTAGGGATAGATGCCGTTTTCCCAAGAATGTGCACATCAAACTCCCGACTCTCGAGGACTGAGGCCACCTGCCACCTCCTGGTTACTTAACAGTCTACCAGGAACAACTCGAGGCAGGGCTGAGGCTCCTCATAGCGCCTCTCCTCGTTAACCTATCCAACCACTAGGATATCAGCATATCCCAGCTGACCCCGAACGCACTTCGGGTGATTGCCGGCTTCACCTTTTTATTAAATTACACAACATCCCCCTCTCTTTAGACACCTTTAGGATGATGTTGAAATTATCCCCTACAAAGGGATTCTTTTACATCTTTTCCCGAACCGCGGGCAAACAGCTCACTTCATATATACGAAACCCTTCATCTATTCACGACTGGAAAAAGTCATTTTTCTTCATCCGATACCTCGACCCTCCTATGCCCCGGGGTCCATGGAACCTTATTAAAGAGAACCTAAAAACCAAAAACGCCTCTCCCCCGGACTCCATCCACGCTCGGAGGCTCGTCGAATCCAACCTCCGAATAAACTTCAATTAACAACCTGCCATCCTATCAAACAACATTCTGGCCTGGGCAGGACTGTTTTCTAGCCACAACATCCTCCTGAGCTACGACCCTCAACAATGTCATCATCACCTCTTTTTTTTTTTTTTTTTTTCTTCTTCTTATTTTATTTTATTTTTTTTATATATCATAATTTTTTCCTGACCTTTCATCTTATGCAGAGGTCGGAGCATTCCTCAGGGGGTTGGTGTCCACCACGGCTACCACTGGTGCGGGCACTTCAAACCAGCCCTCTGTGTCAACAAGCGGATCCTCATTCGCCACCATCAACACGCCATCAGGGAGTGCCGAGGCTACACCTTCTTCCAACCTCTGCGCCCCTGAATCAATCCGAGGCAGTCAGTCTATCGGAGAGACCAGCTGGAGGGGTAACTCTGGCTCTTCGGCCCACCGAACCCGAGCCAACTCGGGTTACGAGGAAACGGACTAGGGAGGCTGCTGGCCTCAGGGAGGGTCCTTTTTCAGCCATGACCCTCTCATCCACGTCATCGTCCCTGAGGCCCTCCATTCCAGTAGCGAGGGTTCGGACCCTAGGGATAGGTTCTGGAAACATCCCTATATCCAAACAACTTATCACTTCAGAGCTGAATGTCAAGAGTGTATTTGATTATCTAAGTTTTGATCCTTTTTTAGTAGCACCCAAGCCCCTTATTTATAGAATTGCAGAAGGAGACATAAGGCTATCTCTATGCTAGTCCAGCTGAAGCTTAATTACATAATTGCCCTTAATGAGGCTGCCACGTAGACACTTCTAGAACAATCTAGGTAAGATGATATGTGTCACTAATCCACATCATCAGTTACAAATACTTCAAGCCAAGATATAGTTAACTGTCCAAAACTCAGGTTCCAAAAGTTTTCAATTTATTCACTACTGCCACTACTCCAAAATAGGTTGTAAACATTATACCTTATTCAATACTACTGCTACATAAATTTTACAGTTTTTAACTTTCAATCTCAATGGAATATCTTGCAAGCATAGATTCATCCAACTATCCACTAATAAATCAGAAATTTCATGAATGTTGTTTTCTCTTTTAAGTTTAGCACTAAGGAAAAAGGTCAGTTCTTATTCATCGACATGATAGAAAACTTTAAACTCATAATAATCATTATTTTTTACTAATTATTATTGCAAGTATATGGAATGCACAGACTTTGGCCAAGGATTTAGCTGCTTATTGGAGTACAACTAGAAAGACGCAACTGCAATCGTATCAGGTGAAATAAAAAGGGACATTCAAATCGAAGATGGTTCTTTTGTAGAAGGATTGAAAGTATTTGTTATGAAAAACAACATTAAAAGAAAAGATTTACTGTTGTTGGGGCACAAATGAAAATTTACTATTTGACATGATATATTCCACTGAGTCAAAAAAGCAAAACTATATGCCATGAGCAATGCCATTGTCAAATATTTCACAGCCACAAATTCCAATACGCTCAAACGGTATGTACTTAGCAAATGAGATACACTAAAATTTCATAGAACAATCTTTAGTAACATACGTTCTCACTGGATTTCTATAGCAGGATGGTTCATCATTAATAAAGCCAAATTTTATACAAGATCTTGCAGATTCACTTTGCTTTTATGAAGTCTATACAAATAAAAATCAACAAAATTTTGTAAGTAGTACTTTGCTCAGTTTATTATCCATATAACTGTAACTTACTTTTCCTATTCTATATATAAAACTAGCTAATACTTGTGTTTATAAAAATAGAAAGTTCCTCCATTTGTAGATCTTTTCTTAAAAGAGACAAGACTCTAGCTATAACTCTATGAACTGGAAAAAAATGATAGAAATTATAATGCATGGAAATACGTTCATCGAGAATTGGAATACATTTGTTGAAGAACATTGCATATAGCTAAAGGATACCTTGGTTTTTATTCCAGAATCTAAAGACACCTTCATAGTCCAAAATTTCAAGTGAAATGGAGTGAAAAAATTGTTCCCTTGGTATTACAAATACTCTTTGTATTCTAGCATATAGAGTTATCATGGAAAAATGGATGTCAAGCAATTATTTTGAATCTGATCTATTTATGCTTCTTCCAATACATAAGTGTATCCAAACTACCACGTTAAATAGAAAAAGAAACATAGATATTATATCTTTTGTATGACTCAACTCCTTGTAATTATTGATAGTAATGTATTAGGACATTCAATTATCAATGCTATTAATTAAGCTTTGAAACAAGATTAAACACCTGGATGTCAAATTTAATATTATTCAACATTTTAATTTATTGATTTTTTAAAATTACATTCAATTTTATTTATAAATTGCATAAGCTTAAAATGTTGAATCATGACATTACCCTATTATGAAATTATAATAAATATTCCAATAATATCGAATTGCATACAATCAATGTTAAACAACAAATTTTGGGAGAACAATGAATTATGAAAATTTTGCCTTTGCAACTTTTATAAACTTTTATTTTCAAAATTATAATGTCAAAAATTGAAAGTATTCTAATGGTGAAAAATAATATTTTATCAGTAAATACTAATGCAAAAATGTTATACAATCTTATCACCTTTTAAATCTTATAGATCAAATTTACAATTTTACTACTTAAAAAATAGAGAAAATAATGCACTCAAATCCTTTTTCTATATCAGATTTAATTTTCATGTTAAACACCATAACTTTAACCTACCTATTAATTATGCATTTTACAATTTAAATTTTGGAACTAATCTATTGTAAAATCTCTATTTGATTACATTTGATATTTTAAATATTTATCGTACATAATAATTAAAATAAAAATTCATTTTAAAGAAAATACACAAGTAGTTGTAACTCTATTATTCCACATTAACTTTTAAAACTTTTTTAATTTCTTTAACCTTTACAAAAATTTAGATGCCAAATATGCCACTTCTTAGAAAGTACTTCATCAATCCTTGGATATACCTAGTAAAATTCCTATTAATACATAAAACTTTTTAATTTTCTTACCATTTCTACCACGTGATGCGTGGTATATGCTATCTAGTTTCACAAAAATGGGGCCATACACTAAAAATAGAGGACTCCCATTGGTTGAGAAGCAACTAGTACTAGTTAGGCATTTAGAGAGTAGTTGTTTCTATCAAAAAAAAAAAGAAAAAAAAAGAAAAGAAAATTTCAGGACCAAGAATGCTCTAAATTTATAATCAATGGTCAAGTCTCGAGATTAAATCTATACAACTCTTCAACCAAATTATATCTATTGACTGCAATTCCTGAAAACATCCAATTAGTAGACATAAATGGTGAAAAACTTATTTACTTTTCTTCTTGGGCAATTAATATTTCTAGGCATTACTAGATTCATTTACAAATAATTTGCCAACATCTACGAAATGCTCATCTTGTAGAAACAAACTGAAGTGGCGAAGGGGTCATCCAGCGTCAACTTCCTTGAAGATTTGTGCCTCCAAAGAACGGTTTGCTTTTTTCTTTCTTTTTTCAATTTTTCTAATGAAAGTGAAAGAAAATTCTACTTGCAGAAAGATGATAATGACACCATTAAGTTGCTCAACCCAGACAAAGAGGCAATCCTCCAAACTTTCTTCTGTGACCCTATTTCAGTCAGGATGTGGCCATTCTATCTTGAGTTGCCAGGATAAAATCTTTTATTATCACAAATGTGTATAAATGTGTTGAGGAACTCAGACATACTGATTCACACATTTCGGCAAAAAGATGATTATAATACAATTTGTTCTTTACGATAAGTGAGAGTCTTGCTTATGCTGAAGGAAACCTTCTATCGAAGTATCCAAATGTAAGTTATATTTTTCTAATTTGTTATGGTATTATGCACCTGCTCATCTTTATGCATAGGTTTGTTGACATGGGCGGACGTATTCGGGAGTAGGAAGCGGTCGGCCGCACCCACAATAGTTTGAAATTTGTATTTTATCTCTTGGAGATTTTATAAAATTTTTTGTTAATTACACTTTATCCAATGAACTCCCCAGTTGCACTTTGCCCCGGAACCAAAACAATAAACATTTGCTCTTCTGAAAGATTCCCTAATATAAGTAAATATAAAAGGTTGTGGTAATATATTTTGACAAAAAAAAAACACCTAGAAAATTTGAGGGAAAAGTTACTGTCTATTTATTTAATTATTAATTGATTTCGTATTACCATTTTCCTAAATTTTTCTATGAAGTAGTTTTATTTTTATAGTAACTAAACTACTAAAAATTAAATTTAGTAAGTAAAATCTATTTACTTAGTAATTTTATTTTTATTATGTTTAGTTACTGTAAGATGAAAATGAACAAAAAGTTTTTTAAAAAATTCTTCTTTTTGTGCTTACTTTTAAAAATGCCAATAAAATAATATATAAGTTAATTAAGGATAATGTGACAATTTATAAAACATATAATGTAGAATCATTAAAAAATAAATCAATGGAAAGCAACATTATTAACAATTTTTTGGAGGGTATTTCATCAAAACAAATTTTCACATCATTCTTTTATATTACTTATATTAGGGAATATTTCAGAGGGGACAAAAAGTATATTATTTGAGTTCATGGGGCAAAGTGCAATTGGGATGTGAGTTAAGGGGCATAGAGTAATTAACCCTAAAATTTTTATTATACTCTTCTATAAACTAGATTTTGCACCCCTTAAAATTTTAAAAAATATAGAACTATCCTTTAATATATGTTTACATAGTCTTAATTGTCCCTCAAGAGTTTCAAAACTATTAATTCTTCTTGAAATTTTTTTAAGAATTTAATTATAGTCTCATAAAAATTAGAATTTACATTTACTAATTTTCAACAAAATTATAAAAAAAAAAAAAAAATCCCTCAAAAGATATGTCAATATAATCTTGCCCTCAATGTTCAACTCCTTTGTCCGTAAATAATTAAAGCTTAAGATAGATCTATTCCTATACTTAACCTACACCTAAAATTTTATCTTTTTTTATTTTTTTAACTTTTAGCATAGTAGTTCTTGATACGGAAAAAATCTAACATGTTAAATGACCTTGCTGTGAAACATTAGATAAATATTTGCTTTTTTCTACTTTTAAAAAATTCCTTCCAAAATTACCAACACATTTATGAAATTCTACCAAATGATCTCTTGCTCCATAGTAGTGCCATTTGCTTAGATTTCTGCAGAATATGAAAACATAGTTGGATAAATAAAATCAAAATTTAATTTGTACAAATGATGAAGGATCCGATGTGAACTATAAAAAGAGTAGATTAAATGGCAGTTTGGACCAGTTTGTCTCAAAAAAAAAAAAAAAAAAAATCTCAAGGAGAATGCATTGCACAAGCCAGACATTCAATTGGAGCGTGACAACTCTAGAAAACTAAGAGTTATATGTCCTGTATCTTATATTTATCGATTTTGGTACTAGTTTCGAACATTTTTAGTTTTAATTGTTGTTAGTGTTAATCTTGGAGTAGAAGTATGTTTAGTAGTGTTTATATAATAACTTAGCATATTAGTATATTTTATAGCTGAAAAATACACGAACACTACAGGAAAATGAGACTTTAATGACGAAAAGCATAGTGACGACATGAAATCTCTTCAATAAAGGGTGTTATTAGTGATGACTTTTGACTTGGTCACTACAAAATGGAAGGATTTGCCTTTTAGTGACGAAATACAAAAAGTCGTCACTAAATAGTCATTACGTCATCACTAAAGACTAGGCGAAAAATTGCGCGAAAATATTTAGGATTTAGTTACGATATTTTGTTGTCACTAATATTTTCAGTGTTAGTGACGATATTTGATTGTCGCTAATATTTTAAGAGTATTCTAAGATTTAGTGAGGATTATTCATCATTGATATTTTTAGTATTAGTCATTGGTTTTAGTTATCAGTATTGACTTTACATATAGAAAGTAAATGTTTGAAAATTTTTCTATGTGGGTTTTGCAAGATTGTGTTCAAAAAAGTTAGCTATTTGTGTAATTATTTTTTTAGATATTAATTTTGGATTATAGTAATTAAAGACTTTAGAAGTGTTATTTTAAATGAAAATAATAAAATAAATATTGAGTTACAGAAAAATAAAAAATATATTGTTTCTGATATATATTTTTAAATTATATATTTGTAAAGATTATAAATTTTATTAATGTAAATTCTAATACAACATTTGTAACTGAAGGGGAAAAAATTGTCTTTTCCCTAATATGATGGCCCCATTAAATAAACTAAATATTAAAGAAATTAATTAGTATTTTGTAACTATCAGTATGGTGGCCCAAATGAGGTGAAAAAAATTAATTAGACTACCATATTGGATGCTTACCCAACAAGTAAATTAATTATAATTCGAAAGTCCAATTATATATAAAAATGCCCAAATAATTTGTTGCCATCATAACAGGCCAATTATGCATTTATGAGACAAATAAGCCATTCATAGTCAACACTTGTGTTAGTATGTTATAGCCCAAGTGGGTAGATAACACATTAAGAGAGAGAGAGAGAGAGAGAGATATATATATATATATATATATATATATATATATTGACCCATTAGATAACAAATTAGGAAATATAATGTAACTAATTGGGATTGGACTTGGTAGCCCAATTAGAAGTACATATATATTATTATCTTAAGATGGTTTCCATATAAAGTTTAATTTGGTGGTTCATAAATTTATTATGTGATACTTACGTTTAATCAATTTTTTTTGACTCTCTAGTATTCTAATTTTGTCCTAAACATTAAATTAATGCATGATATTTATACACATGAAGTGTGTATAAATTATACTAGATATTTATTTCTATGAACAGCATTAAAGTAGATCCATTTCATAATTAATTAATAAAATACTTATTATTTTGTTAATTAATTTGTTAATAAATCATTATTTAACAACATGTTCTAATTTGAGTCATATATAACTATTAATTTAAAATAATTGCAAGTTCCTAGTTTAATCTAAAAACAACGTGTTTCTTTTTTGACTTGTTAATTTGATACTTTGTAAGAAGGACAACAATAAGTATTTTATTCCTTAATTTATAATAAACAAACTTTTACATGTACAATGATTTACCAACAAAATTTTAGTACTTCAGTAACAATTAGTATTGTTATTATTATAATATTTTTGTTTTATTAACTCAGAAAAACATATTTTTATTAAAAATTTAATATGTATTCAATTGACTTATAACTACTTATTTACTATTTTTGCAAGTATTTAGTACAATAAACTTAATATTTTTGTTTTATTAACTCTACAAACCGAATGATGCACATTGGCATCTTTTAAATAGTCTAAATGGGCTACTACAGATGCAATGAAGACCACCATTGCTACATCCACAAAAAATATTAAGAGCATCTGTATTGCCCTACGATATATTGCCACTACAGAGGGGTGTCCCCCTGGGCGGTGAGGTTTAACATCAAATTTCAAATTAAGAACTTTACTATTAAAAGAATCTATTCAAATTAACTATTATTGATCTTTTGACCAAAGTAATGTACCACACATTAACCCAATTGCGAGTTAACCTACAATAAATTCATACACTTTTATTGACCTTCATTTTATTTATATATTTAATGAAACCAAGTTTAATTTCAAATTAAAATATTTTATCAAAATATAATTTTAAAATTAATCACATTCGATACCATTCAAGATGAATAGAAGAGTCTAGAATATCAATATTATCATAAGGTTAACAAACATGAAAAATCAATATATTCTCTCTCTCTATATAGCTAATTAATTTACACAATATGTTAAAAAATGCGAGATTTAACATCAAATTTAAAATTTACACATTAACCCATAAGCGGTTTAATGTATTGACATTTTTACACATTAACCTGATAGCAGGTTAACCTATAATAAATTCATACACTTTTTCTTGACCTTTATTTTATTTATATATTTAATGAAACCAAATTTAATTTCAAATTAAAAAATTTTATCAAAATATAATTTTAAAATTAATCACATTCAATACCATTCAGGATGAATAGAAGAGTCTATAATATCAATATTATCAAGAGTTTAAGAAACATGAAAAATATCAATATATTCTCTCTCTATATAACTAATTAATTTACACAATATGTCAAAAAAATGCGAGATTTAACATCAAATTTCAAATTTACACATTAACCCGCAAGCGGTTTAATGTATTGACATTTTTATACATTAACCCGATTGCGGGTTAACCTGCAATAAATTCATACATTTTTATTGACATTTTTTATTTATATATTTAATGAAATCAAATTTAATTTCAAATTAAAATATTTTATCAAAATATAATTTTGAAATTAATCGCATTCGATACCATTCAGGATAAATAGAAAAGTCTAGAATATCAATATTATCATAAGGTTAAGAAACATGAAAAATGTTTTGTATATCAATATATTCTTTCTCTATATAACTAACTAATTTACACAATATGTTAAAAAATGAGAGATTTAACATCAAATTTCAAATTTACATATTAACCCGCAAGCGGTTTAATGTATTGATATTTTTACACATTAACCCGAACCCGAACTAGAACCCGGTCCTTGACCCGAATCAGAATTCCGCGTCATATACATCACTGCAGCGGGAAAACGACGTGGTCGAGACTCAGAAAGTGAAAATCCACCTTTTCCCCTTCCTAATTCACCCTCTTAACAAAAAATCCCCTAACTTCTTCTCGGCCCACCATCTTCCTTTAAAACACTGCCATCCCACACTGCTCCACACTGCATCATCTACCACCATCCGCCCTCTTGCACACACCCTTTTTTCTTCAAACTTCCACCTGATTCACACCACCCACTCAAACCTCCACCCCGATTCACACCATCCCTTGAAGCCGCACCACCAATTTCGAAGTAACTCCTCAAGTCACCGCTGCCGCCACCACATGCACTAATCAGGTAAAATCCCTCTCTGATTTGTACTAATTTTAAGTTTCAAGCCACACCCCCCCTTCTTGAGTTAGGGTTTTTGATTTTGTTATATGTGATTTCTAGTTATTTTTTGTACGAATTTAAATTTGTTAATCCTTGTCCGAATTTGGGTAGTTGGAGGGATTATTTTTTTAGATCCATTTTTTTTTTTGTGAATTATCCAAAAAAAAAAATTTACCATGGGATCTTTTATAGAATAATTTTTTAGAGAATTTGCTGGAGAATGTAATTTAAATAACATGCTCTAGATTCATTTGGTCTTAGATTAACCAGAGTTACCCTTATCACTATTTTTCTTTTCCACAGTTGAGATCTCATTATGTCATAAAACCTTAAACAGAAGTTGCGTACTTGATTGAGTTCTCTCTGCTTCAGCATTGTGTTACTATCACGAAATTTGATTTTGAATCAAAAATTTGAAATGAAGGTATTGTAGAAATTTCTTGATTCCTCTACTAGTTGGTGATTTGAATCTTTCAAACTCTTCCTATTGAACTTCTATTTAGTCTATTGATGTCATTTCTGCATATTCGAGGAGACAGAGTTCATGATATTTATGTCTAAGGCAGTTTGCTTTTTGGATACTTGTGTAGTCTTTAAGGAATTTATTGGTGAACAGTTGTATGCATTAGACCTTGCTTCCGTGATCACTTCATGGATGACTAAGGTAGTAGGATGTGTGGTTCTAATTCTTGTGATTGGGCAGATTCTGTGTATTTCTGGCATCTAGCTTGTATAATTTTGGAAAACATGTATCTTGCATTCCAATAATAATTAAAATGTCAAAACAAGCAATAACAAGTTTTTCTAGCAAGTTTTGTGGTAGTTATATTTCCTGAATCTCCTGGTGAATATTTACTAATTACAGATAATGATGCCCATTATTGGAGGAACTCTTTGTGACTGCTAGAGCTTGTGAATTCGTGACAAGTAGCTTCTACACAAAATAACATTGTAAGTGCTATTTAGTACCTTTATAATTATACCAACTATTTTTAGCAAGTACTTGATTATTTTACTACAAAACATGAGTTGATGATAGGAATTTAGTTAAGTTGTTTTGTGTTATATTATGAAGATGTCCTTGGAAAGATGTAAACATGTTTTAGTGATGATTTTCCATCAATATGTGAAAGTATTTTTTTTGTCTTTATTGGTTATTGAATGTTTGACTTCATTAATTTTGAAGTTATTGAACTTATACAAAAATTATTTTCTGTTTCGAAGTGTTGGAATGAAATTAAGTTTTTTAATTAGTTTAGTGGCTAATGCTGCATATTTAGCGGTTGATTTTAAGTAACTTGTCTAATTTTTAAGAAAATAATATTTAAGATATGGACAAGAGTTGGATGATAATTGACAAGAGGAGGGACGAGCAATATGCATTAGGTGTTCAGGGGTTTTTAAAATTTACATATTCTAATAAAGATCAGTCCACTAAAATTTCATATCCTTGCAAATCTTGCAATAACTTTCGTAATCAATCAAAAGGAATGAGCTGTGCAGCATCATTTGATGGTGCATGGAATTAGTAAAGATTATGTCACATGAGTATATCATGGTGAGTCATATCACGATGATTCAGATGAGGAGCATATACTGCATGAAGGGTTCCATGATGAAGATGAGGATGATGACCTAGATGACATGTTAAATGAACTTTCTCATGCTAATTGTGGGGAGGGTTGGCAGGATATTGGTTGTTCTTCAAGTAATCTATATTGCAAAGCAGATGCATATTTAAGATTGTTAGATGATGCTAAACAACACCTTTACAGGGTTAAGTCATTCTCTAAATTGTCATTCATGTCTCTCTACTTCACCTAAAGACCATGAGTGGTTAAACTATCAAATCATTTGATGGTTTGCTTGAAATTTTCATAAAAGCTCTTCCAAATAGTGCTTCTGTGCCTAAATCTTTCTATGAATGCAAAAAGATTGTTCAAGATTTGGGATTCAAATATGAAAAAATTCATGCATGCGTGAATGATTGTGTTCATATCTTTTCATAAAGAATATGCATCCAATATCACCTATCCTAATGATAAATGCAAAGAGCCACGTTTTAAGGAAGAAGGTCACAAGGTGCCTAGAAAAGTTCTTCGCTACTTTCCTTTAAAACCAAGGTTGCAGAGATTGTCTGTCAATGATGAGGTAGCGAATGACATGAGATGGCACAAGGAGAAGTGTGTTGATGATAATAACATCATGAGGCATCCGGCTAACAGTGAAGCATGGAAACATTTTGATAGAGTTCATCCTTCCTTTGCTCATGACCTAAGAAGTGTTAGGTTAGGCCTTGCAACTGATGGATTCAACCCATTTGGTAATCTTAGTAATGCTTATAGTATATGGCTTGTTTTCCTTGTCCCTCACAACCTGCCCCCTTGGAAGTGCATGAGAGATCCTTTTATCATTATGTCAATGTTAATTCCAGGACCTAAATCACCAGGAAAGGATATATATGTGTATTTTCAACCCTTGATTGATGAATTGAATGAGTTGTGCATGGAAAGGTGTAGAGGCTTACGATGCACACAAGGGAGAAAAATTCAAGTTACGTTCTGCTCTTTTATGGACTATAAATGACTTTCCAACTTATGCAATGTTATCTAGGTAGAGCACCAAAGGACATTTTGCAAGCCCTGTTTGCATGAATGAAACATTTTCTGAATACTTACCTTTTAGCAGGAAATTATGTTACATGGGGCATTGTAGATTTCTATCCTCTAACCATCAGTGGAGAAAGGATAAGACAATTTTCAATGGCAAAATAGAAATTCGAGGGCCTGTTATGCCAAAATCTAGATATGAAATTTTAAATGAGGTTCAAATGTTGAATGATGCCATGAACTCTTTCGGTAAATCTTTAGAAAGGTGCATCTAAGAAAGAGAAAGCGGAATGCCGATGGGTTATATTGGACCAACAAAAGTGTGTTCTTCAATCTTCCTTATTGGGTAGACCTTAAATTATGGGACAACCTAGATATCATGCATGTTGTCAAAAATAGTTTACTGAAAGCTTATTAGCTACCTTAATGGATATTAATGGAATGTCCAAGGACACGTGAAACTCACATAAGGATTTAATGTAGTTGAATTTGAAAAAGGAGTTGCACTTGAAACAAAATGGAGATTCTTTCACCATGTCGATGCCTTGCTACCATCTAACCAATAAGGAAAAGAGGAAAGTGCTTCAATTCATGACATCAATTAAGTTCCCTGATGGTTTTGCTTCAAATGTCTCTCGCTACATAAAAGGTGATTGTCTCTTAACAATCTGTGTGTATAATGACAAGTCATGATTTTTATGTTTTCATACAACGGATTCTCACAATTGCTAGAGGATGTTTGACAAAAGACACAGTTCGAGTTTAGTGAATTCTTCAAGAAGTTGTGTTCAAAAACTTCTTTTTTAGATGTTCTACAGGAAGAAGAGAGGAACATTGCTCTCATTCTGTGCAAGTTGGAACGAATTTTTCCACCTTCCTTCTTTGACATAATGTTCATCTTATGGTTCACTCATCTTACCATAGGAATCAAAAATTGTCGGTTCATCGCAATATCGTTGGATGTTTCCATTCGAGAGATAACCGATGACATATTAGTTTCATATGTGCTTTTCACACAAAATTTGCAATTAAAAGCTAAACATTTTAAGTATGTACAGGAATATGAGGACATTGAAAGGATATGTCCATAATAAAGCTCGCCCAGAAGGTTGCATTGCCGAGCGGTACATAGACAAGGAGTGCCTAACTTTTTGTAGTATGTACTTGCATGATCTTATACAATTCAGATACAAGTTTAGACAATAATGAATTGACAGAAGCATACTGTGTATTATCTATTTTTTTCATCCTTGGTCGTACCATTATGGTGGATATAAAGTAGGTGTTTTAAGTTCACTGAACTGGAGATGCTTCATACATTTGTACTGAACAATTGTGATGAATTAGAAGAACACATACAGTAAGTTTTTTCTCTAATTTGTTTACAACATTATGCGCTTCAGAATTTTACGATCAAAATATATAGTATATTTTTAGGCCGAAGGATTACATTATAATACTTTCATTCATTTAGGGAGCACAAAGAAAAGTTGTAGTAGAATACTTATACACATCTGGATGACATGATAAGCAATTTGCTTCATGGTTTCGTCAAGATGTGTATAAGATCAAAACAGTACCTTGTTTTGTTACAAAATTTAAAATTCATAAATTACTCATTGTTCTACTAAATGCAGGTTTTATCTTGTCCTGAAACCTGTAACGATGAAATAAGATCTTTGGCATTGGGACCAGACAATAGAGTTAGTCGGTACACTGGTTGCATGGTAAATGGCTACCGATTTCATACAACGAGTAGGAAAAAGGGTAGAAAAACTCAAAATAGCGGAGTTGTGGTAAAGGGAGAGCATGGAAATAACATTATTGATTTTTTTGAGGTATTGGAGGATATTATTGAAGTTGAATACTTAGTAGAAAGAAGAAGCTGTTGATATTTAAATGTAATGGTGGAACACTGGAGATAGGCAATGGATTACATATTGATAAAGAAGGGAATATTTGTAGTGTTAATTTTTCTAGAACATGGTATAATGATCAACCTTATATTCTAGCGGATCAAGTTCACCAAGTTTTTTATTTGAATGATCTTAGATTAGGTAGAAATTGGCATATTGTACAAAGGTTTAGTCCTCGTAACTCGTACGATGTTCCACAACGGCTACACAAAGGGCCAGATGAAGAAGTTTATCAAGAAGAAGAACCAAGCATATACCTAGTCGTTGATTTGAACTTTGACATGCCATCTCTTGCAAGGGGCACTTTGTCTTTGCAGATGTTGCCTTTTAATTGAGTTCACACCAATGCAATGAAGGGTTCATCAAAGGTCCCTCTAGTTCATGATGATGACTTTATCAACGATGATGACATTAATGGAAATCAATCATTCTCTCACGATGAAAATGAAGACTTGTGGCCTAATGACTAGTGTTTCGCAAATTGGTGCTTTGCAAATTTTTTTTTTTTTTTGAATCGATTTCTAGTTGTTTACTAGTTTATGTGCAACATTTTAATTTGTATACTTAAGTTGTCTTCAATTTTTTTTTTTTTTTGCAATATTGTTTCATCTTTTGTTCTTTTCTAGTAGTATTTACAACTGACTTCCCAATAATGATGTTTTGACCCTTTGTTACTTATTACAGATGGTTGGACCTGGAAGAAAATGACTAAGCAAGAAAGCAACAGTTCCAAATGCCAATCGACCTGCAGGAGTGAATAGTGAAGCAGATTCAAGTACTGCTCGAGCTCCATTAAGTAAGAGTACAATTGATGCACGTCCGAAGAAAAGTCCAATTGTGCAATCTTCTCCCAGATGAAGTGCACGTCTTACACGTAACAAGGTCACCACTACTTTTGATCTTACGAATGAATCAGAAAATGAACCAGAGCATGAAGCTTCACAAAGAAATGTAGGCAAAAGTTCTAGAACAAGGCGATCTTTAAATTTGACAGCTCAGACACATTGTGCCGAGCAACCTCTCATACGCTACTGTTGGGCAGCACAGGCATCATGAAAATGATGAAGAAGATGGGCACAGCCATCATGAGAATGATGAAGAAGATGAGCACAACCACCATGAGAATAATGAAGAAGATGTGGAAGAGCAAACATCTCCTCCAGGTGATCCGGCTCTTTTGTTTATTGGATAAGCAAACATTTCCTTCATCTATACTCAACTACTTTAATCATTTCTACTTTTTCTTTTCTTCTTTGGGTTGGGTTCAATTTTCCTTTTATCGAGTCAGGGTGCATTTTTTTTTTTTTGTTTCCTCAGTTTCTATTTTTACTTAAGATAGGGAGCCAAGAATGCATCATACTGTTATTTCTTGCTTTGGGCCTTGCTTTCTTTCTTTCCTAGGGCAATGAACAGAACTAGAATATTATATGGTTCGGGTACTGACTTCTCAAATTCATGAATTTTATTTCTATTCAATGTAATTATTACATGCATTTCTTCTATGTCAGTCCCCTAAAGTGTTCCCATACTAACTCTATTTCTGTGTCTTATAATAAATGAACAGTTGTATTGGCAAAGAGGGGTCCTAAGGAATATCAAATTGGCCAAAAGAAGGAAGAAAAGCTCACCTTTGTCTATTTGTATAGATGAAGTATCTGGAAGGATAGTTGGGGATGATGCTCAGCATTTCATAAGTGAGAGTGGATGTATTGTTTGTAAACTTGTCTCCTCGAGTAACCCAACATGGTCCAAATTGAGCTCAGAATTGAAGGATGACATAAACAACAACTGCACGGTATTGATTCTTTGATAATTAGTTCAACTATTATGACATAATGAGATCTTAATAGCCAAAGAAGATTCATTTAATTTTCAAGATTTTTGTAAATGTAGCAACAATATGAGTTTGAAAAAAGTGCAGAAGTAAAGAAACGTATTCACCAACAGCTTGCTTCTCAAATGAAGTCATTTAAACATAGGCTACATAAGCGCTTTTAGAAGTATCCATCAAAAGAAGAGGCAATGAAACATGTTCCTGTGAGTTACTTTGATAAAGAGGCGTGAATTAAATTATGCGAGGAATTTGACTCTAAAGATTTCAAGGTATGTTCACTAGTTTTAAATTTCTTTTATTTTTTATTTTTCTATGAGTTCATCTTTCATAGGATATAAGTATGAAGTTTGAAATTTTGAATGATAGCATAGATTTGTGAAAGATGGATCTGTTTGTGTAAAGTTATTTAAATTAAGAAAAGAGAGTTTTCATCCTAGTCAAGGCATCAACCTTAAATAGATTTTGAAGTGATTCTATTACAAAAAAAGTTCACTGGTTTTAAGTTATGACCATGTTGCTATGTAATGACACAATTCTGTTTGTATATGTCCTTTCAAATCTGGTTTTTTTTTAAATGATCAAAGTCCAAGAAATCAAAAAAACCGTGCAGGATGTCGAACTCCAACTACTGTTGGGACAAAATCAATTGCAAGGATGATCGATGAAAAGGTATACACAGTTTGATTTAATTTACATGAAATCTTCTTTCATATAGTTCTTCGCCTTAACAAATATGTATTGAAATTGCCACAGAGGAAGGTTGAAGACCAAGATGTTTCTGCCATTGATGCTTATAGGATGGCTCATTTCTCAAAAAAGAAGGGCAAGATGGTTAATGATAAGGCTAGTGAAATATTAATGAGTACTTAGAGTTATTATTACATGATCTTATACACATCTTTGAACATGTTAAGACTCATACTAAAGTATTTCCTTCACTATAGGAAAAATTGGAAAGTTTACAGTCTACGACAGGATTGACACCAAATGAAATTTGTTTGCAAGAGTTTAACTCCATACCTGGACATGTGCGGGGTTGGTCAGCACCAAAGGGGCAGCTTCTTGCCTTTGAAAGATATCGCACTGAAGTTGAAAAAGAGAAACAACGAAGTTGGGGGTACAAGTGAAGAAACCTTGGTGGGAGGACCAAAGACGCAAGATTTTAAGTTACTTCCAAGGGCAATTATGGATATTGACCCACCAACCCTAACCCTACTATAAGTGAACCCCTTTAGGGGATGATTTTAGAGCCTACACTATTTTTTTCCTTTCTCTTTTCTCCTTTCTACTTGGGGAGTAACTTTCTTGCTTTATTTTTCTTCTTCCTTTATTCTAGTCAATATTGTCCATCATTATTGTAGCTTGACTTCCTACACGTAAATCTTCCATTTAATGTTTACTGTACCTCTTTTATGCAATTATTTAGAGCCATCTTAGTTAGTTTCCCTCTTCTTTTCTCCTTCCTACTTGGAGAGGAATTTTAGACTAGTTGTTCTTCTATTTTCTTCTATTTATGGTTGTAAGTGTTCCATTTATATTTAATCTACTTTATTTTACCTTCATTTTCAAGTTTATTTAAGCTTTTTTATTTAAGCTTTCAAGTCCTCTTTAAAAGTTTTCATTTAGTAGCTCTTAATTCACCAAATCTACTTTACTAGTTTTCTAGAATAACTGTTTTGTTTGATTTAATTGTGCCCAATTTTTATTTTGCCTTCTTGTTGTTTAATATGCACATTAATTGGTTATAGGTTAGAATTGCATGAAACCAATTTCTAATGGACAGAGGTTAATTGGTTGATTAGGTGGTAATATGATCTAATTAGGCAGTACTATGGGGCTTAAGGGTTAATTTGGAGAATTGATCCCTCTACTAGTTAATTTGGGTTAATTGAGGGAATATGGGAATTGAACCTCAATTGTAGACCTAGATTAGTATTGGATTATGGTTAGAATTAGATCTTGGTAGACTAATTCACCAAGTTGGTTATCAGAATTCTATGAGTAGTTAATCAAATTTGGATTGTTTAAGAAGTAGGAAGGATCCACACATGGATAATTAAATTGATAGACTTAATTTGCCAAGGGATCAGGATTAGGCTACAATTCAGAATTGTCTCTAATTTGGTTATATGATCACTTGATTAGTTTAATTAACCAACGCTTGAGAATTGGCTAGCATAAACTCTAACCCTCTTTATTACTCATTTCACTTAGTTGTTAGTGTAGTTTCTGTAGTTAAATTATCTTTTTAACACATTCCTTCAATTAGTAATTTAGCGAAATATTCAGTAATTGCACATCATTCCTTGTGGCAACAAACCCTACTTCCACAAGATACTATTTTATAACTTGCATCTAAACAAACACAAATATCTAGTTATAAATATAAAACACCCAAATCAACTAAACTTTACTGGATGACAAACAATAAGTATATGGTGTCAAATAGTAGCTAGAGGAAGTAGGGATCGTCGCCACGAGATATGGTGTGCAATTACCGAATATTTGGCTAAATTACTAACTGATCCCAGGCTTTGCCAATGGTAATTTTCACTAAAACTACACTTAACCCATCTAATGTGTCAAATATTTTTAAATAGGGTTAGAGTTTGTGCTAGCTAATTTTTCAGGTGTTGGTTAATTGAGCTAATCAAGTGATCCAGTGTGCCAAATTAAAGGTTGATTCTCAATTTTAATATTATCCTAATCCCAATCACTTGGAAATTAAGTTTATCAATTTAATTACGTAAGTGCGGATCCCTCCTATTCCTTAAGCCAACAAAATTTGATTAACTACTCATGGATGTCAAGCAACCAACTAGGTGAATTAGTCCGTTAAGATCTAATTTGAACGGTAATCTAATACTAATCTAGGTCTATAATGGAGATTCAATTCCCATATCCCCTCACTTAACCCAAGTTAACTAGTGGAGTGATAAATTTTCCTCATTAACTCTTAAACCCCTTAATATTACCTAATTAGTCCATATTACCACCTAAGGGGTTTAAGAACTGTCTCTTATATTAGAAATTGGCTTCACACAAACCCTAACCCATAACTAATTAATGCATAATAAAATATAAAAAAAGTAAAATAAAATATGGGAACACAATTAAATCAAATAAAATAATAATTCTAGAAAACTAGTAAAGTAGAGTTGGTGAAGTAGAAGTTATTAAATGAAAACAATTAAAGAGGATTTGAAAACTTAAATAAGTATGAAAATAAAGGTAAAACAAAGTATTTGCAATTAAACATAAATAGAACACTTACAACCGTAAAGATTGAAGTTTTTATACTAGGAAAAAATGGAAGAACAACTAGTCTAAAATTCCTCCCCAAGTAGGAAGGAGAAAAAAAGAGAGGAACTAACTAAGGAGGCACTAAATTCTTGTATAATGAGCTATGTTAAATATAAAATGAAAGAATTACAAGTAGGAAGTCAAGCTACAACAATGGTGGACAATATAGACTAGAAGAAAAGAAGAAGAAAAAGAAAGCAAGAAAGTTCTTAACCAAATGAGGAAGAGAAAAAAGAAAGGAAAAAAATAATGTAGGCTCTAAAATCATCCCCTAAAGAGGTATTTGAAGTAGGCTAGAGGTTGGGGGTCAATTTTCATCATTGCCCTCGGAAGAAACTCAAAACCTTGCATGTTTGGTCCTCCCAAAGGTTTCTTTACTTGTGCCCCCAACTTTGTGTAATTTTCACTTGCAAAATATACGAAATATATATAAGTCCTAATATGCGAAATTATCTATTCCTATACAAACACTGCTAAACAAATTTCTCTTGAAGATTAACACTAACAATAATTAACACTAAATATGTGCGAATTTAGTACAAAAATCGATAAATTTAGGATACATATAAATCTAATTTTCTATAGTTATCACACCTCAAAAATTAAGGTTTTACTCATCCCGAGTAAAAAAGATAAGAAAGAAGAACAACAAACAAAACAACAACATATAATAGACACAAAATATGGAAATACATGATATGGAACATATAACACTTAACCCTTGGCACCAGTAAGAGAAAAGATAGAGGAAACATTGAACTCTAGCGCACTTGTCAAAAATGGGATTTTAATTCAAGAAACTCAACATTTTCATCTATTCCTCTATTTTCAAAAGTGTGCACTAGTTTTGATTTCAAACATTACTTTGACAAATGAAGTGGTCATGAAATGCCAATTCAAAAGTAAATTGATCTAGTGCAAACATTTCAACTTTCTTAAAAATTTGCTTCAAGTATAGAAAGTTATTAAACATTAAAACTTAAAACTCATTTTATGAAGTACAAATTGATGCAAATGAACACTCAAGGATATTTGTTGCCATTGCAAGGTTTAGCAAAAAAAAATCAGCCGAAGTAGTGCTTCACTCCGGACTCTCTAATATCTATTGCTCCAGATTAAGGATCATGTAGAACTTTTTCAAGTTTGTAATGAGGGTAGGATAAATTTGGATATAAGTGACCCAAATTACCTTAGTCATTTAAATACGAACTCTTGGACTATTCTCCCATATATATAAGCCCCAAAAACCAACATTACTTAACCAATAAACACTTAAAAGGCAAAAATACTATTTTTTTGAACTAATTTGAAGGCAAAGTAAACCTTCTTTATTGCATAAGATCATAACACTTGCAATTCTTTGCTTTTAATTTTTTTCATTTTTTATTTTCTTTCTTTTAACAATAACAATAACATAAGATAAAAATCACAAAAGGGGAAATATAAACAACATTGAACTATTGACTTCATTCCCCAATGCTAAAGTACACAAAAACTCTTCATGAACTCTCTTAATACAATAAACTGTTATATTGAAGAACTTAAAGAGATCAACAATGACTAAGGTGATGGGTTTGAAAGAGGATATATAAGAGAAGTGAATCGGCTGAATTATATTTAACAAAGAAACTAGACTATAAGGCTCAATGGGGAGATTAGGAATAATATCAATATAACGTAGGCTTTTTGGCTCAAATGGTCCAAAAAAAATGCCTATATCATTTTTGAAATCCAACTATTTAACTAAAAACCGAAGATTCACACAACCTAATCAATGCACCAAGCCAAAACTCACAAAATATCTTGAAATCCAAGTTCATAAAACATGACCAAATGATGGCTTAAGTCATTTCTTTCTCTATTCAAAATCAATTCTCAAAATCTTGAAGTGTTTAAACTATATCAACAATCAATTGAACTTGGCATTGGAAAAACACTTACGGAAAAAGTAATGGTTTGAGGTCAAAACTAGTTAAGAAAAATATTTAATCAAAGAATTTTTGTAAATAGTTAAAAATAGGTTGAGTTTCAAGGGTTAGATCCCATATTTCACATGAATGCAACCTATGTTCAGCATGCAATTTCAACTTTCACAAACAACAGAAACAACCCCATTCCTAATAAACAAGATAATGGACACCACCACACTTGTCATATTATTCAATGATGAGTACACCTCACCCTACCACGCACCAATTCACAAGAAATAAATAAAAAAATACGACAAGGAAACATGTAAACATATGAACTAGATAAATAAAATACTAGTGAATAAATGACTTTCAAGCATGTTTGGACAATCAAACAACCCATGTATGTGATAGATAACATGGCTCCAAATGGATGTAATGCAATAATACATACAATTTTAACTCAAAAGTTGATATCATTTCTAGTCATAGCAATCACCAAAGAAAGACAATAAAAATTTTACCAAGTAAGTGAGCAAATCCAATAACTCTTGTGAATGCAAAATCTAACTAAAACCACAATTCAAGGTGATTAATTTACTCTCTTTCTTTCAACCAATCAAACAAATTCAATTAGGAATCATCAGGACTTCATGAGATTCCACTAAACAAAGAAAAACAATCTAAAATATCAATAACTAGGAGGTAACTGGTTTAACATAATAACGATCATTTGTGCCCAATTCAACTTCCTAAATTAGTATTTGCAACAATTAGCATCAAAAGGATTTCAATCAATGATGAAAATAGCAATGTTAGACCAAGTTTCAATAAGAATCCATCAAATCACTCAAATACTCAATGAAGATATTATACCAAAAACTAGTAATCATCACAATAAGAGAACAAAATCTAATCTAAGGTTGCATGGATATCGCAATACATATTATTCACAAGAATTCACATAATACAATCATCTTTATTATTAACTAACAAAATTTATCCAAGTATAACCAAAAGTCAATTCACAATACCAAAGCATAAACTAAACTAATATAAGGCTACAAGCCATTATTAACCCACCGGGTTCTTAAACGTACTAAAACATATAAATTAAATAAAGTATAAATAAAGAGAAAATGAAGAAAATACTCACCTAATAACACTAAGGAGGCTTTCCAAGAATGTTGAAGTCCTTTGTAAATTTGTTCAATTGATTTTTACATCCAAAATTCCCAATGACTCTTTGGCATAAGTAGATGTGTCTCCAAACCCTTCTAGCGCGTATCCATCATGATCCACTCATTTAACTGTCTCTTTTTCCATTTTATCACTATATGATACCTCTTTATTGATCACCGGGATAATCTCACACTTATATTTGAATTATCGATGATGCTTCTATAAAAGAGTTGACCAACCTAGTTGTTGAGAATTCAAATCTAAAAGGTCCATCACATCTGGCTTGAGTATTTTCACAACCCATTAACTTCAATTGCTTTCCATGTTGGTCGACTCCCCCAAACTTGTGTTAGTCCATTGGTATTGTTGAGTTTTGATTTAATTGTCCCGCATTTGTTCCTTTATCACCATACCATTCTTCTTAGTGTTTGGGTAGTTCAAGGAGGCATTTTGATTTTTACCTATCAACTTTTGTGCTAGTACGTCAAATTGAGTTTAATTGCATCATTGTAGATGGCTACTTGTTTACTTCATGACGGTAATATCATCATCTCAAACCTTGCATTCTTCTCTTTTTCATAGGTTGGTAAGGCTTGATGTTCCAATTGGGTTGGAATGGCAATGGAAGTTCCTTGAGCTTAACTCACCAATTTTTCTACAATTTGGGTCAAATGAGACACTATAATATGCACATAGTATGTTTGGACTTGAATTGGCTTATCATTGCTTTCTTAAAGTTCGCCCTTGTCTTCTCCATTTGTGTCTCATCTAATTATTCTTTAATTGGAGGATATTGATACCTAAGATTGGCCTTCTCATAGCATTTCCTCATCTCAATTGTGAGCTTCGCCATTTCTTGAATAAGACTTTATACACAAGACTAAGATTTTCGCTCACAATCACTTGTCTTTGAGCTTGAAGTAGGACGATGATTGAATTCACTTTGAAGCTTTCAATAATAAGGATCCAGATGGTTGTACAATCCCAATTTTAGTTTAAGAGGTAAGGAGAATAATGACTACAAGTAACATGCTCATTGGTCATGCCTCCACCAATATAAGAGTGATGATATCCTTGTCATGAATAATTTCAATTCGTTCCTTACATGTTCTTGAAGAAAATGAGCTAAAAAAAAAAAAAAAGACTAAAACAACACAAATAAGAAAAATAGGAGAATTTAGACTACAAATTAGTTTAAACTATCCATCAAAATGAAAATCTTTTTGAATTTCTTTTCAAAGACAGACAAATAAACTACCAAAGAGAAAAATCTTTTTGGATTTTGAAATACGCGACACAACTATACAAGAAAAAAAATAAAAAATCTTTTTGGGTTTTAAATTAAATGAAACAACTACACAAGATAAATAAACTTCAAACTAGTATTCTAACCAAATAGTATCAATATTGACAACTATTCCCTGGCAATAGCACCAAAAACTTGTTGTGTCTAAAAAGACACAAATATCTAGTTATAAAATATAAAATACCAAAATCAACTAACCTTAACTAGATGACGAACTACAAGTATATGATGTCAAATACTAGTTAGTGAAAGTAGGGATAGTTCCCTCAAAGAATGGTCTACAATTCGAATATTATACACATCTTATATTAATTAGAGAGAGACTTTATGTGGTAATTTAGCCACTTAAACTACACAACAATGTGGTGAAATGAGTAATAAAGAGGGTTCGAATTTAAGATAGCCAATTTCCCAGGTGTTGGTTAATTAAGCTAATCAAGTGAACCTATATGCCAAATTAGAGGTTGACTCCCAATTATAACCTAATCCCGATCCTTCGACAATTAAGTCTATCAATTTAATTACCTAATTTGGATCCCTCTTAGTCCTTAAGCTAACCAAATTTGATTAACTACTGATGAAATTCTAGCAAGCAACTATGTGAATTAGTCTGTGAAGTTCTAATTTAACACTAACCATGTCTCAACACTAGTCTAGGTTTATAATGGAAGTTAAATTCTAATATCCTCAATTAACCCAAATTAACTAGTGGAGTGATCAATTCCCCCAATTAACCCTTAAACCACTTAGTATTGCCTAATTAGACCATATTCCCACCTAATTACCCCCTTAACCGCTATCCATTAGAAATTAGCTTTAGACAACTGTACCATAACTAATTAATGCATAATGAACAACAAGAAAGGAAAATAAAGCATGAGAAAACAATTAAATCAAACAAAATAACAATTCTAAAAAACGCGTAAAGTAGAGTTGGGGAATTAAAAGTTACTAAATGAAAACATTTAAAGAGGATTTGAAAACTTAAATAAGCATGAAAATGAAGGCAAAACAAAGTAGATTTTTAATATGTAGAACACTTACAACCATAAAGATTCAAGCTTTTATAATACAAAGAAAATAGAAGAACAACTAGTCTAAACTTCCTACCCAAGTAGGAAGGAGAAAAGAAGAGAGAAATTAACTAAGGAGGCACTAAATAATTCCATAAAAGAGTACATTAAATAAAAAAAAATAGAAGACTTACAAGTAGGAAGTCAAGCTAAAATAATGGTGGACAATATAGACTAGAAGAAAGGAAGAAGGTGAAGGAAGTTAGAAAGTTCCTCCCCAAAATGAGAAGGAAAAAAATAATGTAGGCTCTAAAATCTACCCCTAAAAGGTTATTTATAGTAGGATCAGGGGTTGAGTGTCAATTTCCATTATTACTATTAGAAGAAACTCAAAAATGTATTTTTGGTCCTCCTACCATCTGATTTTATCACTTATGCCCCCAATGTTTATAAGAGACCTACAAAATTTACAAAATATACATAAATCCTAATGTTCTAAATTATCATATAAACACTACTAAACATACTTCTACTCAATGATTAACATTAACAGAAATTAATAGTAAAAATGTTCAAACCTGGAATCAAAACTAATAAATTTAGGATACATATTACTCTATGTTTAAAAGAGTTATTAGAGAGACATACAAGTATATCCAAATTGGTAATAATTTCTGTTAATTATGCCAAGAAAAAATTGTTTCTTCTTAAATTTACATCCCAATTACGTATCTATGAATTTTTTAACTTAGTTTGTTCAGGAAAAACAGTACAGACACAAACAAATACATTTATTAGGAAAGAGTTTCCTAACTTTTCTACTATTTTTCGTGACATTCAACCCTTAGGTGAAATTTGTTGCCAAAAATCAAAAATTTCCGCCATTTTTTTTGCATGTCCAAGTGCATTTAGGAATAGCTTGGGCAGAGTTTTTGTTATACTTTTTAGTGTTATACTTATATTATATCATGTGATGGATAACATGTGTATTTTTAATATAAGAAAATATTAAATGAGATACAAGTGTCATCCCACCACATGGTATAACATAAGTGTAACTCCAAAAGTGTAATACAGGATCTAGTGCGGTAGATAACATGGTTGTTCCACAAAAATCAGGTCGAAAATGTAGAAAAACTAAAGACGCTTGGGAAGGATGGAAAAAGGATTTTCTCCACAATATTTGTCATTGTGTAAATGCTTGGCCTGTTTAGATTTAGGGATAAGGAGAAAAATTCTACTTATGTAATTTTGTTTTATACATGATTAAGAGGACAAAACAGAATAAGGGATTTGCTCCGCAATATTTGTCATTTTCCCATCTTATTGATTTAACCTTCGGAAGGTAAGTTGAACTTCAGAAAAATTCTATAGTCTATTTAAGGAACCATCCCATTGTGTTTTAAAAATTTGTACATCACAATATCATGTGTTGTAAAAATTTATACTACACAAACCTTTATAAGCAATGCAATGGTTTCCTCAATGGATTGTAGAACTTCGCTAAACTTTATTCTTGGTGTACGTTTTTTTAGATAAAAATTTGTAGCTGTTGTATGGATATAAATAACCAGGAAATGTCTCACGTATTTAAAAAGAAAATACACATGTAGAAACTCTACTACCATACAAAACTCTCTCCTAACTACTAAACACTACTCCAGCAGAAAACTAAACTTCAACAATACATTGAGTAAATTGACATATAATACTCATCTCCCAAATTTCCTTTGCAATTGTCTACCCATATACCACAGTTTTAACTAGCTTAATTTACTACCTCTTCTATAATCACTTTTACAGGTTTACATTTATTGTCTAGGATTCGTCTTACAATTGGAACAAGTATTCTTGCATTTGGCTGTGGAGCATTAATGCTCGCAATTGCCATCTGCAAATGTTATGGATTTAAGAGGCTTTTTACTTATGCCAATTTTATTAAAAACATCGAGAATGTTTATGTTTGGAGAAGTAAGTTTATGAATTTATTTTGAGAAATAATTTGATTTGCATATTTTGAATAGCCTTTATTTATTGATTTTAAATGGTAATCTAAATTGTATTGAGAAACAAAGAACTTCTAAAATCCCAAGAGGCTAATAGATTGTAAAATTCTACTTATAAGTTGGCAATTTTCTTACACTTTGTAATATTTATGCTCAGTGACTGACTCTTGATAACTTGTAAATCATAACTTATGTAGCCACATGATTGATGATGTGGCTAAATGTTGTACAACAGACAGTCGTGGACTGGGTTTATGGTAGAATTTTTCTGTATACAACCCCTACGTAAAGTAAGTAAGATAACTATGCTATCGAATAGACATCTAGACATTATTTGGTTAATAAGAAATTGTACCTTGTCAGTAATGATTTTAATGCCCGGCACCCACATATATAGTCACGTAACAGCCATTGTATACCCTCAAGGTTTTCCTCTCAAGGGCACAAGACACCTATATGAAATATAATCAAAATAACTTCACTGAATAAATAACAATCCATAACAACTAATCAATATCAACTATCTTGAATATATTGTTAAGCAAATATAAACTAAACTATCCAATAGTTCCAAGGCCACACGAACAAAATTCTAATTTTCTTAATAGTTCTTTAAGTCTTAATCAGGTCTATAATACTAACTTCCCTTGAAAGTCAAAAATCTAACCTTTAGCATATACATGATCCTTCTCGTAAATAAATCTCTAATTCTGTAAAAAAATAAAAAATTTCTTTTGTCAAATTTTTATTTTGGGGCCAAGTTTAAGTAGTTTTTCATTTAGTAACTCCACCTGTTATTTTACAAGTTACTATATCTGCATATTTTACAAAGTTTTATCACACATATATACAGAAGTATTTCAAAAATTTTTTTTATATAAAAAATAAAAGCAACATCTTTCACATAATGATAAAAGTTTCTTTTCAAAATGTCTTTTCAAAAACAAAACATATATACTTTTAAGGCAAGTGACACTACATAAAAATTTATAAAACAACGTCATAGAGATCTGAAGTTCAAAATCGGAATTAGAATATCATAATCATAATTCATAATCAGAATTTGGAAATACAGAATAAGAAAGCCATAGTCAATTCATATTCGGACATCAAGTTCATGTCATGGTTTATCATGGCTTTCTTCGGCTCATAAAATGAACACACTATCATCGGCATACTGAATACTCTGCCAAGTGAAAAGAGGCCTCATTAGAACAGGTTGCTAAGGGGTCTCGTGAAAAGCACCTTAGTCAGAGTTCGAAAGTCAAAAGTTATCTTATCGGCAGTTCAGAAATAGTGCAGAACTATAATTCCTGCCGACTATTCATAATTATTTTAAGAGGCTTGGTTTGTTATTAATTACCAAGCAAATATTCCACACACATACATACGTGAAACAATCATACAAAATTAAAAAATAATGCCACTTACATACGAGTTCATATTGTCAAAATAATTCAAATACCCATGTAAGGTCCAAATTTAATAATCAAAATAACATGTTATAGAAAGTAATATTTTAGACAAAATACTTTTCAGAAATACAAAGGGGTAATAACTACTTATATCAATATAGCAAACACAAACCTTAGCAAAAGTCCAACTAATTTCCTATGAAAAAATTATCACGTATTACTTAAGTTCAAACGCACTGCAATTACCGTACTCGTATTATGCTATCATGCCAACTACAAAATATTCAAGACCCAAATATTCTAACAAAAGTATTATCTCAAAAGTCCATTAATTTTCCAAAAATATTATTTCCCAAAATTATAGTAAATCCAATCCTTTATTTTACCATAAAATATTATAATTTTTATTCTAACATAAATATTACTACAAAGGTACAATGCTTCTTTTTCCCAAAATATTTAGTCTTGTCGATGTTACTAAAATAATTTTTCTCAAAAATATAAGTTTAGAAATAAGCTTACTATAAAATATTCAATAATATAATATTTCAAGAGTATTATTGTTATTACTTGATACCTTCAAAACTATTTTATTTAGTTACTACTAAAATTAAACTTTTATATCTTATATTTACTTATGTAAAAATTGTACAAACATTCAGTTTAAAAATCATATTATATGTAACTATGGAACTTACCATGTAATTAATGAAATTCCCAAAGTACTAAACCTTACTAGTATTTTATTTGCCTATTTCCATTTCCATCCAGTCTTTCTTTCTTCTTTTCTTTTTGTCCTTATTTTATTCTTTGCGTTAATACCACCCAAACCCATCACCACCAACAACTCCAGCCAACATCTTCCTTATTTCTTTTTTTTTTTTTTTAGTTTTTAGAAAATTCTTATTTAACTTATGTAATATAAATTTAGAAAAAAAAATGTCGATACTTTTTGAAATAAATTTTTGAATTTTAAAACAAATATCATATTGTTGAGTAAATATCCCCACCATGCCATCCTGCTATGGTTGCAAATTCAAACGTTCTACAACGGGTTGGCACAAAAAACAAAGTCTCTACTTGATGTATCCGTCGAGGATTCCATTTCATTCAAAACACCGGAGAGGCCCAAGAGTTTCTTAACTGAATGGTTTCAAACTATTACTGTCATGGGCCCATGACTCATCCGGTAGAGCAACAACAAGTCAACCAAACCAATGCTCAACAAGATGGCAAAATGAATTTGTATAATTTCTAAGATAATTTTAATGATGCCTTTCTTGCTTAACAAAGAATGTTTATGAATTTCATGAACAATTTTACATAGGTGTTGGAGAATTTGGGAAAACAAAACACCGTAAATACCGTTGGCTCTTCATTTCAATCAAACTTGGCGTGTGACTTTTGTGGTGGTGGGCACTCCAATGGACAATTTGAGTTTCCTATGGGTGGAAATGAACAAGTCCACTATGTATCAATTCAACCTTCATCTTCAAGGAACTCACAAGGAGCGTATAGAAATACTTACAATCCTTCGTTGAGAAATCATCCCAACCTCTCTTGGAACAACCCAAACAATCAACAAAATTCTCCATACCAACATAGTCCACCACCTCAAAATTTTCAAAACCAAGCCTCAATTTCCTCTTCTAGACCTTATCAACCCATATGCCAAAGAAACTTCCAAGCCAACTCATTTCAACCTCCATCTAGTCCTTCATTTCAACAGCAACAACCAAGACATCCATTCCAACTTTCTAATAATTTTTTCTGAACCCATGTATAATGATCAATTTGCTCTAAGAGAAAATACGTATGAAGATGGTTAGAAAAGAGAGGCAGAGTATTTTAGAAGAGAATTGGAAAGTTAAAGGAGGGAAAGAGGAGAAAAAGAGAGACTATGAAAATTTGAGAGCATCAATAAGGAACTTAGAAATTCAATTGGGATAATTGGCAAGAGTGACCAATGAGAGACCTATGGGGTCCCTTCCAAGTGACACCATTCCAAATCCAAATGAGCAATGCCATGCTATAACTCTAAGGAATGGAAAGGAGTTGGTGGAGCCTTATGATAAGAAAAAGGTAGATAAAGAAGTTAAGGAACAAAAATCCAAGGTAATTGAGGGTGAAATGGAAGTTGTTGGTGATGAAAACAAAAAGGAAAAAGAGGGTAAAATCAAGGTGTCCAAAAAGAAACAATTAGAAGAATCCTTGAAGTTGGACTTATCGGTAAAAGTGTCATTCCCTCAAAAGATCATTGATCCAAGAAAGGAGGAAATAGAGAAGCAATTCAACTAATTCCTGGATATCCTGGATATGTTTAAAAAGATTAATGTCAACATTCCTTTAGTTGATGTTCTCACCAAGATGCCCAATTGTTCTTGTTTCATGAAAGACCTTTTGGCTAGAAAATAGAAATGGAACAATGATGAGAAAGTATGCCTTGATGTGAAATGTAGTGCCATTTTCCAAACCCTCAAAATTCAAAGATCCCGATAGTTTTTCTATACTGGTGAATATTGGTGGTAAAATGTTGCATCAGTCACTTTGTGATTTCGAGGCGAGCATTAATATTATACCTAAATTTATTTATGACAAGTTGGGAATCACTAATGCTAAACCAACTAGAATCACCCTTCAATTGGTGGATTTATTTGAGCAAAAACTGTTAACTTGTTGGAGGATGTACTTACACAAGTGGATAAGTTGGTATTCCTAGTTGATTTCTTAGTGTTAGATACCGATGAAGGAAGTGAAGCACCATTGATTTTTCCCTGGGAAAGCCATTTTTGTCAACTACTAATGCATTAATTGATGTCAATGAAGGAAAGTTAATTTTACAAGTTGAAAATGATTTAGTTGAGATTGATGTTTTTTATTATAATGATAATATCTCAATTTTTGATGAAAATAGTGCTAATTGTTCTCATAATTTTCTTTATGGTAGGTCAATTGAAGAGCATATCAATGTGGATGATGGAAAAGTACTTAAAGTGGTGGATCGAACAAGGAAGATACAAAAAGTGAAGTGAACAGAAAACCACCCGACGATGGGTGGAGTATGATGAATGGTCAAGATATTTGTTCAAAAGGGCACAAAATTTTTTTTGGCAAAAAGCAAAAAAGTCGTGAGAAGAAGGGGAAATGGTTTGAAGAATAATTGGATGTCATCATTGGAGCACTAGTTTTTGCAAAGGAGTGGAAGGAAGGAAAAATTCAAGTGAATAATGAGAATCGATTTAAAAGTTGAGAAGAATGATGTTGAAGTTTTTCCTTGAAAACCGAAGGCTAAAGGTTTCCTTGGAAACCAAAGGCAGAATGTGGCCAACCGCCTTCAAGGACTCACACATGATCAATCATTGCCATAGTCAAGCTAGTGACTATTAAATAGCACTTCTTGAGAGGCAACTCAAGCTTTAATTTAGTGTTTTTTGTTTAATTTTAGTATTAGTTTATGTTTAATTTTAATTTGGAGTCAATAGCTGTCTCTTATAATTAGGTTAAATTTGGTCTTGGAAATGTTGCTTTTAATTTCTATAATTGTGCTAGGAAATAGATGGAATTTGTCTATAATATTTATGTTTTTGATATTTGTAGGTGGTGAGAAGAATTGGGTTAAAGTGAGGAAGAAATTGGAAAAACTTGGATAAGTCTTGAAGATAAATATTACAGAAATTCAGGTCTATGTCGAGACATCGAGCTTAATCTTCTGGGGGTATTTTGGTAATTTGGTCGATGTTGCGACACAAAATTTAATTTCACGATATCAACCACGAACTTCTGTATTTTTGGCCAGAAATTGGACCTCTTTTCCATGTCATAACATTATAGCACGTGGGCGCACATGTTTAGTTCCATGTCACAACACCAAATCTTATGTCGCGACATCAAAGCACTTCTTTTTAAATTCTATTTTGATTCGATATCGCGACATCGAATTTGATGTCACGACATCAAAATGGGCAGATTCAAAAATTAATTGATTCTTCTTCTTCTTCTTCTATTTTTCCACAATTATAAACCCTAATCGCTCACTCTTTCTCCCCAATTCCAAAATTTCTCAAATTCTTCCATCAATTTACCTTTTAACACCCTCAATTCATCTCCGCAATACATCTTCTTCATTGATTGCTCAGGATTTGTGGATTTTTCAAAGGATTCTACAAGGTTCAACCAGGGGTTTCCTCATCAACAATTGAAAGATTTTTCTTCGAACACGGGTAAACAATTGAAAGATTTTTCTTCAAACACGGGTAATAACTTCTAATTTTTATGTACTTAGGCCCCTGAGGATTCTTTAATTGTGGATAATTTGTTTGAATTATTGGTGATTATTTTGGATAATTGATGTTTTGAATTGTTAGCCAATTTTGAGCAATTGGTGTACAATTTTGGGAATTTTGTTGGTAATTAGACTTGTGTTGGAAAAATTTGTGATAATTGTTTTAGTGTTATTGTGTTGGGACTATATTAATTCAATTTGATAATTTTTCACTTTTTAGCAATTCTTGATTGTTTTTGGGATGATAAAAATGGTGAGGGGAGTTTATAGAAGTGTTGAGAAGAGAGCAAGAATGAGAGGCAGGGGAAGAGGGAAAGGTTCAAGAAAAAGAAAGGCGAGTGAGGGAACAAGCAGTGAAGGAATGATCGGTGAGCCGAGTAGGGCAAGTGAAAAAGTTGTAGAACCCCAATTCACTAGTGAGCAGGCTAAGATTTATGTCAAAATACTGAAAAGTATGAGATTATAAGAGAGCATGGCTTTGATTTATCCATGTATTGGGGGGCTTATGAAGAGGCGAGAAAAGAAATAGAAACCCAAATTAAAGCAAGGCATTGGGTGAGTTTTGATAGGGTAGTTGAGCCCGAGTATACCTAGTTAGTCAAAGTGTTCCATTGCAACTTGTGTGATTTAGAGGATGGCGAGGTGAGAGTCTAGGGAGTTCTAGTTGATTTTAGTGCCAATATGGTATATGTTTATTTCAATGTGCCTTCTATTCCATCTAATAGTACCATGAGCTCGTGCATAACAAGTATAAGGACATGAATGAAATTAAAAGAATTTGTGTAATGTTGATGTTGCTTGAAATTTCCTCTCCATGGTTTATCCCTTGTAGCAAAATTGTGGTTTTATTTCATAAAAATTCTTTAAGCTATATTCAAAGGGACAAGGTGGTATTGGTTTATGCCATTATGACAGGGATGCCAGTGGATGTAGATGGTTTGATTTGATAAGAATTTCTTGACAGTGGGAGGTCTGAGAGATCTATTTTTTTCTACCACTAATCTAATCACTCATCTATGTATAGCTGCAGGCCTTATTCTGTTGATGAACCAATGATGTATCAGAGAGGTAGATTTAATAGGGAAAATGTGCACAAGATGGTTCGGGTACATGAGTAACACAATTCTACAGAAAGTCAAATGCCTTCACCACCGCCCTCGAGATCATCATTTATTCCTTTACCACCAAGGTATGTGTGCAATGCACCAATCACCGAGGAGGAATGAAATGAATTATAGGGCAATTGGACTTACAGTCAATTATTGGTGCACAACAACTCGATAGTTATTGGAGAGACGTTTCAGATCACTACACTCGACACATGGATTCAACTATCGCAGCCCCCATTGTGGAA
This sequence comes from Cinchona pubescens, assembly GCA_025175665.1. Taxonomy (NCBI): domain Eukaryota; kingdom Viridiplantae; phylum Streptophyta; class Magnoliopsida; order Gentianales; family Rubiaceae; genus Cinchona; species Cinchona pubescens. Next base: position 275,683 of record JANKKI010000315.1, read on the forward strand.
TTATGGACCACCTCATGGATAGTACTACATACCACTAGCGGTTTTTGTACATCAAGGCAAAACACAATAAACTGGTGAACCTGCTAGAGTGCAAGACTATGACTTTTAGGAGAGTCAACAAGGCAGTGATGAGGATTGTCAGGAGGGCATGGATTGACAATTGATGAGATCATCAAGAAGAAAAACATTTTATTTGATAGAATTTTGAGACATTTTTAGACATTTCTATTCTTATTTCTTAGTACTTTAGTAGTTGATTATATTTTATGCTTTTAGATATTTTACTTTGGATAATATGCTTTTGATTAAATTGGGTAAAGGCCTTAGGCTGATTCCAAGGTACTTGTGTTGATACAAAATTTGAATTTTACCCATTCAACTTCATAGTTGAATACTTGATTTGATGCCTATTGTGTTCTCAGTTGATTTATTTGTTTGTGGTGATAATGGCTAAGGGCTTTAACCTGACGCCATGTAGATTATTATTGATGCTTAAATATTGGAAAAAAATGATTTTGAGTTTAATTGATGATCGTATGGTGTGGCTTGATGTGTTCTTAGTGGTATCACATAGTGATGTTCTTTTTAATAAGATTGTGTTATGGGTTATGTTATTTTTGTCTTAAGTTTATTTTTGTTGGTTTGTGTTGGGTTTTGGGTGAGTGGTAGGTACATGAGTTTACTCATTAGTTAGAATAAAAGAGTCTAGTTTGGGGGTGTTTACTTCTTGTGTCGGGAATGGTTAATTGATATTTATATCTGTGTTTAATGATTTTGGACGGAAAATTGATCAATTTGGTACTCGGTGATAATATTTGACTTGAAATACTATATGACTGAGCTTTATGAATTGGCCATCTCATGAAATTAAGTGCGTGTGAGTGGTTCTTTTATAACATAACATTTCAAAAACTTGGTATTACCATTTTCCGAAAGCGGTACTAATATTTGGGAGAAATTTGCTTGAAATATTATTTTTGATCAAATACATTAATATTAACACATGTTAGTCAATTTATCTTTTGAAAAACTAGATTAAATGGAATAAAAAGAATTTAGGATGTGATTGCATAAGGAATGTTGATCTAATTTGGGAATAATTGGTGTTAGATATTAATCTTAGGTACGTTTTACTCCTCTTCTGTGGTTTAGGATCCTGCAAAAAAAAATTTCATTTAGGAATAAGGCGAGTACGGGATTACGGCATGTACCCATGTTGTTTTTTTGAAATAAGCCATTAGAGTAGTAATAAGGTAAGTACGGTATTTCGGCATGTACCCATGTTGTTTCTCTGAACTAAACCACTAAAAATTATGATTTAGAATACCAACAAGTCAAGGGGGAGGGGAATGTTTGTAATACTTATCATTGATATCATTGATATCATACTACTTATTCCTTAATAGGTTTATGTACCTAATTTTTTTGACATGTGCGTATATGTAGATTCCTAATGAACTTCTATTTCTATGTGACCTCATCGAGATGGTTAAACAATTTTGTAATATTTGTGATTTGAGAAAAGATGATATTTTGAATGAATAGAACCCAATTTTTGGGAATCTTTTTTAGAATGGTCAATGCATAGTAATTTGAAGTTCTGTGTAGTAAAAGAACTTTTGATTTTTGGGAAAATTCAAAAACTTGGATTAACTAATTGAAATAGTTCAATTACCATGTAATGTATTTGAGGTCTCTTGAGAGAATTCCTTATTAATCATAAGTACATCCTTTGTTCATCAGCTATTTTGTTATACTGGTGGTGTACTTGTTAATTGGTTAGTAAGGTTCTTTTTGTTTCTTTGTTTTGCATGGGACTAACAAAACTCTAAGTTTAGAATTATTTACTTCTAAATCATAGCACTTTGTAAGTTTAAATTTCAAATTTTGGTGTTTATTTAAGTATTTTAGTTAATTTTTACATTATGTGTTTGCATTTTTATTCTTAGTGAATACTATGAGTTTTTATTGAATTTTACTCAATTTAGCTACTTATTTAGTTTAATGTTATATAGGTTAATAGTTGGAAGCAAGAGGTCAAAATAAGCAAAGTCTGAGGGCCAAAAAGCGATTAGAGAAGAATTGAAGACCTTTGTTAAACCAGTCTTGACGTTGTGACATCAAGGCAGAATTGGGCTTATGTAACTTTAGTTCTGTGTCGCGACATCAAGGTGCGTCCAACAAGTGTCTACTACTTATGGCATTTTTATAAATTTTGGCTACCAAATTTTAAGTATTAACTTGTGTAATACACCAAATATTTACAATCTTCTAGTAGGTACTACACATATTAGAGTAGAGTAGTTATTAGATTTTCACATAGTTAGTAGTGTAGTTAGTGTAGCTTAAACTTCAAGCCTTTTTAGTTTAATATTAGTTCGCTTTCGATCTCCCTAAGATCTTATCTTTAATTTCTTGCAAGTTTCAATTTTGATTAGATAGTTTTAGTGGGTTAATATTTAATTGCAAGTAGAAATAATTTTTACTTGCTTTATAGTTTAATTTCTTGAAAATCTCTTTACTTCCATTTCAATCTATCTTAGTAAGTTTTAGGTTTCTTCCAATTTTAGTGATTTTTAGCTAAAAATTTTCAATTACTTGCTTTAATTTGTAGTGATTTTCATTGGACTTTCTTTTATTAATCTAAAAATCCAAAAATATTTAGTTTAAATTTGGTTTTACTTATTAATTTCTATTAGATCACAAGTAGTAGAAAATGGAGTTACTTGTTTTGCATGCTTTCTATTTTCTTTCCTTAGTCAAAGTAGATTTATTTGTCTTTTAATTCTAATTTATTTTAGTTATTCTAGTTAATTTAGGAGTAATTTAACTTTCTTTCCTTTATTTTCTTTCATTACTTGCTTCTTTAAATTAGGTTGGTTAATCTTTTAATTAGTATGTCCAGTTGCTTCCTTTACTCACTTTAGTAGATAAATTAGTCTTTAGTTTTAATTTAGTTGCTTATTCAGTTCATGGCTTTCGGTAGAATTAGTACTTGCTCTCTTTATGAATTGCCTAACTATATAATGACTCCTAAATCTTGGTAATTGTCCACTAACAAATCCTCGTGGAAACGATACCCGTTTTCCACTATCTACTACCTTTCATGTATATTTGCGAGAGTGTGGGTAGAATTTAGTGAAAGTAAGGTTTATTACTTGTTTGAGTTCGAAATTTATTTTAATTCTACCTAGCACAGAACGAACAATTACATGTAAGATGTGATTGGTAGCAAAGGGTTATAAAAAAGACAAGGAGTTGACTTTGATGAAACTTTCTCACTTGTTGTAATGCTGACATCTATTCGAATTTTACTTGCTACAACTACATATTATGATTATGAAATTTTGCAAATGGATGAAAAAAATGAATTCCTTAATTGAAATTTGTAAGAAGAGGTGTATATGATGCAACCTAAAGGGTTTATATCCACAGATCCTAACAAAGTATACAAGTTATAAAAGTCTATTTATGAACTAAAGTAAGTTTCTAGAAGTTGGAACATCCGTTATGATAAGACAATCAAATAGTATTTGATTTATCAAAAATAAGGATAAACCTTCTGTATACATAAAGATTAGTGGGAGTGCCATTATTTTCTTAATACTTTATGTGGATGACGTATTATTGATAGGAAATGACATACCTATGCTTCAAAGTGTAAAGGTATGGTTGTCTAGGAATTTTTTCATGAAATATTTAGGAGACAAAAGGCATCCTACATTTTGGGAATAAGGGTCTATAGAAATATATCTAAGACAAGCTTGGTCTTACTCAATCAATGTACATAGATAAAATACTAAAGAGGTTTAGCATGGATCAATCAAAAGAATGGTTACTTACCAATATCTCATGGTGTGTACCTTCCTAACGACATGCGTCCTAAGATAGATGTTGAAATAGATAGCATGCAAAAGATCCCATATGCTTCAGCTATAGGCTCTATAATGTATCTTATGTTATGTACTAGACACGATATCTTCTATGCTCTAAGTGTTACAAGCAGATTTCAATCTAACCCGGAGAGTGCCACTAGATAGCAGTCAAGAATATTCTTAAATACTTAAAAGGGACTAAAGATTTATTCTTGCCATATGGTGGGCAAGAGTTGATGGTTTGCAGATACGCAGATACTAGCTTTCAATTTGACAAGTATGACAGCAAATCGTAATCTGGATACATATTTACTCTTAATGGTAATGCAGTTAGTTGCAAGAGTTCTAAGCAAGATACCACGCCTGATTCTACAACAGAATCCGAATACATTGCAGCTTTAGAAGCAGGAAAAGAAGCAATTTGGATCAAGAAGTTTGTGGCTGAACTTGGAGTGGTTCTTTCTATTGGTGATCGTATAATCTTATATTGTGATAATAATGGAGTTATTATAACAAGTAAATGAACCAAGGTCTCATCAGCAATCCAACCACGTGTTACAGTGCTATCATTTGATAAGAGAAAACGTTAATAGAAATTAAGTAAAGATAGAGAAAATCCCTGCTAATGATAACATTGCTTATTTGTTTACTAAAACCTTGTCCCAAAAGAAACATGAAAGTCATGTTAACTCATTCGGTCCTAAGCACATGAATGATTGGCTTTAGTGCAAGTAGGAGTTTGTTAGTGCATACCCTAAAAGTAATATTTTTGTAGTGTGGCATCATTATTTATTTGATATGTTAAAGTCTTTCGAATAAAGTATATGAGGGAAAAATCATAAACATGAAAGTTATGATGATGAGATTCTGTACGTAATTATATTTTATTCGTAAATATCCCTAATTGTAGTGTTTTACATGGATAGATTAGCACATAATTGTATGTGGATGTTTATTGAGAATAAGTGCATCGGATTGACCCGTTAAGAGTATTCCAAACGGATTATTATTTCATATCAGTGGATTAATCTCTTTGTGATAGTAGTGCAATGATCCTTAGACTTGAGGTTATAAGCTTATCTTTATTGTGGATTATTATACTTTGACTCTATTAGTTGTTACTCCTAATGAGTCACACATACTATAGAGTTTAGGTATAGTGTGAATCACAAAAAGATAAGATATGACCAATATAGGATTCACTAATCCTTATAGTGGGAGAGTATATCCCAATATGGTCATTTCTTAAAATATGACTTATAAATCTTTGCACAAAGTAAAAATAGAAATAAGAGTGTCTTAAATTCTATTTCAAATGAGTTGTATTTTAGAAAGAATTAAATTGATTTGGTGTTCAATAAGAGTTGGCATTATATATGTACTCTTGAACTAATAGTGATATAGCGTGGTGAAAGTGTGCCTAATTACACGGTAATTAAATCACTGATAGGTGAAGTAGAACCACTTGGCATATCTCAACACTTTGGTGGTCATGATGCTTTGCTAGAAGCAAATCTTGATCTATAAGTGTAAATTAATTAAATAGTAAATTAACAATAAATTAAACTTGTTTAATTTATCTAATCCTAATTAATTTAAAATTATAATTTATACTTATTGCCAACGTGAGTGAGAACTTAAAGGATCACATACTTTAAGATGATTCACTAGCGATTAAATTGGTTATTTGATAAGTATAAGATACTTATGGGTTAATTTATAAGATAAATTAACTTTTGAGATTTAAATATAAATCTTAAGGGCCAATTATGTAATATTACAAAGTCCTTAGGGTTATGTTCATATAACTATATATATATATATATATATATATAGGGATTTATTTAACATTTCTATATTTATATAAGTCGTCCCTCCCAAGCATTAGTACGACAAAGTACAAAAAACGTAAATAAATAAATAAAAAAGGAAGAAACGTCAACTAAAAGAAAAGAAAAATACATAAAGGAGCTAATATTGTCTGGTTTGGATCAATCAATTTTGAAAGTATTCCGAATTCATTATCCGAATAGATACTACTAGAGGCCGGATGTCTGTGCGGCTTGTAGATCAACATCCCTGATAGATTAGAGATTTTACCATATTTTTGAGATATAATCTTTATACTCCTCTTTTACTATGCATAAATTAATTAAGGTGATCCGTAGAAGGAAATAAAAAATTTTAAAGTCCGCTGTGTTTTGCATGATTTTCTTTCTTGCAGAGATTCATCAAGATTCTAAATACATGTTGGACAACAATTATATTTGATTATGAAAATCAGATATGATATTAGCATTTAATTAACATACTAATAGATAATGTAGCATATCTATTTGGCATAGCACTTATTCTATAATAGAGCCTCCATCTTGAGGAGATAGATATGAGATACAATTGCGATTAACTTTAATACAAATAAGAGTTTAATAGATATATGACTAAAATTAATGATGAGATGATGTTTAGGAAAATTATTGGATAAATACATTTATTAATTGGTGGGCAAGTTCTACTGTTATTGAATGGAATTTATTATTTATCTGGCCATAAAATTAAGGTTGAGAGTATATGTTCTCAATGATTGACAATATGAGATATATATTTTTCGATATTTTATTCTAAAGGATTCCTAATAATAGGAATATATTGTTCATTTGTGAGAATGACTAATCTCAAGTTATTTGTGTAGAGACACTAAGATAAACATGTGGGTTTTTTTATTAATTTGAGAATAAGTTCATTGAATGTAACTCAATCTAGAACACCAAAATAAAATGTTACCAATTTGTCAATTGTTTGTTATTAGTTATAGTTCTACATGTAATACTTACACACGAAACATTATGGCTGTCTTGTATAGGTCTATTTTACTCTATTTTAATATTACAATGTATTTATATTCTAATAAGAAATAGTATAAGTACGTATTATTGAGCTTGCGAATTATGTATGGAGGAACGTGAATGATCAACAAGAAACTTATCGCCCTTGGTAAAAAGAAAGAATATCCTATGTTATTTTCTAACATATAACTCATAAGTTCTTGGCCAAGACAAAGTTAAAATTAGAAAAGAGTCAATAATTTATTGGAGTTTGTTGGGAAATTTGGAAGGAGAGAAGCTCAACCCTCTACCAAGTAGCACCACCTTCTCGAGCTCAAGTCATACATCGTATCAGTCCAGTTCATAGAGATCTGGCTGTTACACATCCAATGGAAAAGTTTCTAGCAACTTTAGCTCCAGGCAGGGAGGTTAGGTCATCAAGTCATTTCTATGTAGCCTTGGTAATGTGATTGCCCCCACCACTTGGTCAATACAAGCTCAACATTGACAGTGCATCACTGGAAAACCCAGGGCCTTAGGATGCATTCAGGAGGAGGTGTAGTTCGTGACCATAATGGTACTTTCTGCTTTGGATTTGCAGATTATCTTGGTACTTGCACATTAATGGAAACAGATTTCCAAGCCCTCATCATTGGAGTTAAATGGTGTATACAGAAGAAATTCTTGCCCTCATCATCAACTCGGATTCAAAAACCCTAGTTGATATCATCCAACAACGTGTCTCTCTGCCTTGGCACATGAATATTCTTTACAAGCAATTCCTTACGCAAGTGACTCACTTCCCCTTCACTATCCAGCATCAATATAGGCAAACAAATTCACTGGCAGATTGTCTGGCAAGAATGGCAAGCAACACCACTATTTCTTCCACTTTTATGTCACTGCCCGCTTTCATTAGTGGCTTAGTTTCATTAGATGCAATAGCATTTGCTTATGTTCAAACTTGTATCAATGCTCCAATGTAGTTTATGACGACATCAATAAAGTCCCCTCGAGTTTTGCAAATATATATATATATATATATATATATATATATATATATATATATATATATTAGAGTTTTTGCCAAAAAAACTCTAATTCACATGATTATACTGGGGCTTATAATAATTTTGTACCTTAATAGATTATCGGGATATTGTAAGATAGAAAGAATTGAATCATGCAGTAACTACTAACAGAAAGGTTTAAAAACAAATCATAATCATGCAGTAACTACTAACAGAAAGGTTTAAAAGCAAACCATACTTTCTAGTTGTTACAATATATGGGTGTCACTTGTAACAAATAGGAATTTAAGAATTAGTTAATTAATTATTTTAAGAAAATAATTAGAAGATATTTAATTTAGTTTCTATAGTCATATTAGTTGAAACCTAAAGGTCATACACAAATGGGGTTAATGCGTATTTGAATAAAATAAGGATTTAATTGTTATTAATGAATATTTCCTATTTAGAATACGAAGACATTATTAAAGTAATTTCTATTAGGATAATTGAAAATCCCTACCCTAAAAATAGAGAGCTTATGAGAGTTGCCGTCAAATTAAGTCTCTAGTCTCTCTTGTCTATCTCTGTTTTTCCTCCATAGTTTCTAAGTGTTAAAGATTAGAAGGAATACAAGTTACAATATTCTTGTGTAGATACAAATTAGATGACAGACACGTGTGTCACTTTTTGTATTTTCTTAAAAATTTTAAAAAACACCCTATAAACATAACTATATTCTAATTATCTTGAAAGGAATCTATGCTTTTGTTTATATCAAGTAAAGGAATTAAAAATTTTAGTTTTTTTGCTCGGCAAAAACTTATATTTTCCCTTCAATTTCTTTGAGGTTGGGGGCCTAGACTAGAGAAAGGGATTTTGCTTTGCTTTTGGCAGCTCCTAAAGTGAACCTTCCAATTCCACGGAATCGAGGACATAGACAAGTAGGAAGCAGATATATTGATGTGATCAAGTAGCAAGCAGATACTTTGTGCTTAAAAGATTTTTTCGAATTAAAGAAATAGTAATGTTAGACCTTTTTTTTTGGGGACAATATAAAGTGATGTTCTTTATTCTGATTGCTTGTTCACACCTTATCAAAAGACACTGACAAATTTGAGCCAAAATGAGGTACTAGGGGCTCAAGCAATTACAAGAACGTATTATTTCACAGTACAAATTCCATTTGGTAACTCTTAATTTATTTTCGATTTTCACTTTACACTTCAAATTTTAGTTTTTTATATTTTGCACTCTGAACTCTCAAAATTGTCCCACTTTAATTCTTTTTTAATGTTGTCTCAAAAATTAATGGAATTTTTTTTTGTATACGATAAATTCAGCAAGATACACAATAAAGTTTTGCGTACAATATAAAGATACCATTAACTTTTTTGATGGTGTTAGAAAAGGGTTTAAAGTAGGAAAATTTTGAGAATTGGGAGTACATAGTGTATAAGTATAATTTAAGGTGTAAAGTAAAAATTGGATATAACTGGAAAGTTGCAAAATATAATTAATCCTATTTCACAAGATAGAAAATATTCACAAGTTCTAAAACGTGTATAACGAAAACAGATCATAAATCATAACGTAGAAAGTGTAGATTGTGGAACAGTTTAACGTTTGTCAGTGTAATCCAAACTAAGCGTTTGTTTGGATGACGTTGAATGTGTTACTGGTTTAATTTCGATTTAATTTCCTTTAATCCTCTTTATATCTTAATTTACTTTAAACTGAATTTGAAAACTACTTTGTATGAACAATAATTCCGAGTGGAACGATCTTTCTACCTTGAAATTACAAAATCTTTTTCTCAAAAAAAAAAAAAAATACACTTTTTTTAAGCAAAGACTCCCGGCCTCTCTTTGTAGGACGAGTATGCTAATTCATTACTAGTGGATATAGAAAAAATTCTTAAATGAATTAGTTACATGATAGTTGTCATAGATCTTTTAATTTAATATTATCCACATCATTTTAAATTAAAATTAATTCTCTGTATAGTGATGTAGATGACGCACCTATCATTAATCTAATTTACCTAAGAATTTCTCATGAATATACGTATGATGATTTTTAAGAAATAAGTTATGAAAATAAATGAGTATCACAAGAACATGACAAGTGTAACAAAAAAAATTTCCGAAATACGAGTAACGACCAAGAGTAAACTTGTTTATGGTTCAATTTTATTAAATTTCTGGGTATATTCTTTGAGATGACTTTTCTTGTTTGAAGTCCCGGTCAAATAGGGGTAAATTGTTAGGTAAATCAAGTGAATCCACCTTGTGATTAGAAATGATATTATATAATTCAAATAAGAAGATTAATTTAAAGTTTTAAAAAAAAAACAATAGGTAAATAAATATCACAAGGAGTATGATAGGTGTACCCAAAAATTTTCCCGCGACCAAGAGTAGACTTGTTTACTGGGTCCAATTTTATTAAATTTTCGTAGGGACTCTTTAAGTACACAACACAGGACTGGGTATAGACGCTTCTTGCAGATGACTTTTCTTGTTTGCTGCCCTGGCCAAATACGAGTAACGACCAAATCTGGACTTAAACAAGGGGAAATCAATTGTGCATAGTAATACTATATACTATATATATAGCCAATTAATTCAAGCCTACCTAACCTTTGTTGATTATACGTTGCAAAAAGGCAAGAAGCCATGACTTTCCGGGGCTCGACTTTGATGCTTGTGATGCTAATTGATCTAATCTCAATTCTGAATCTGGCAGCTGCAATAGATCAGCCCAATCCAAACTGTCGGAAAACCTGCGGAAATCTCACCATACCATTTATTCCATTCGGCACCCGTCCTGATTGTTTTCTCAATAAAAATTTCCTCATCACCTGCAAAGATAACCAACCATTTTTAGCTACCGGTACCGCTAAAGTACTCAACCTATCATCACTTGATCATGGCCAGATCAGAGTTTCATCTTTTGTAGCAAAGAGTTGTTACAGTGCCACAGGAGCGCCGATAGTTGAGTTCAATTCTAATCTGCAGGGGTTCAGTTTCACCAAGTATACTATATCGCCTACGGCCAATAACTTCACCGTAGTTGGCTGTGATACTTATGCCTACATCAATGGTTTCGGGAAGAATGACTATTCTGTCGGATGCATATCTCTCTGCAATGCAAAGGAGAACGTTAAGAAGGGCTTGTAACAGGTATTGGATGTTGTCGGGCATCTATACCTGATGGTGTAAAAAATTTAAGCATAAGTCTTCATACCTTCTGGAATTACACGAGGGTGAACAACTTCAGTTCTTGTGGTTATGCTTTCGTGAATGAAGCGGGATATTTCGATGATTTTTCACCTGAAGATCTCGAGGGTTTACAGAATAAAACGAATTTTCCCATGGTGCTAGATTATGCTATAAGGAAATTGGACATGCGAAGAAGCTAAGAGAAATAAATCGAGCTATGCTTGCCGATCAGAAAATAGTGACTGCGTGAATTCGACAACCGGACGAGGCTATTTTTGCAAATGCTCAAGTGGTTTTCAAGGAAATCCATACCTCAAAGGAGAAGATGGTTGCCAAAGTATGCTACTACTTGCTACGAAACAAGGAAAATACTTAGTAAATTTGATTTATAGATAGACTTGTAAACTTTTGTGATCATTTAAGAAGTCAGTACCATATGTGATGCCAAATGTCATCTATGACATGACATATAACGTGTGGCTTCTTAAACGGCTATAAAGTGTACGAGTCTACACGTATACTAAGCCTATTTAAGAATTTTTCCTAAAAATAATTGATTTCTTAGCTCACACTTGGCTAGTCTAGTACAAAATTGAGTTATTTCTTCCTTTTTCAGATATCAATGAGTGCGACATTTCAAAACCCTGCAAAGGAGATTGCCAAGATTTGCCGGGAAACTTTTCTTGTTCTTGTCCAGAAGGGTATGACGGAAATGGTTGGACTGAACCTTGCCAACCAAGGAATCATTCTAAAATTGTCACATTGGTCTACGTTGCACTAGGTAATTTTTGTATATACTTATTTAATATAACTGTGCATCTATTTTAAATAATTGAAACAGACGATATATATGATAAGATAAGAATGAATGTCAAGAGTCCTGCGTGAGATGTAATTAGATTTACGGAATGATTTGAATATAGGGTCGGGGCATGAAGTGTCACTAGAAAAGTGATCTTATGTTTATGGTTAATAATTTTTTTTTTCCAAAATTAAAACATTTGATCTAGATGACCAGTGTCTAGAACAAAGTTTCTTTAACATTCACTATCTTTTCGAACAGGTGTTGTCTCAAGCCTTTTGATCTTGTTCACTCCAGTAAAATGATGTGGATAATTTTGAATTAAGTAATTATGTTTTAAAAGCTTTCGGAACAGTGCACAAAGGAGTATTATCTGACAGCAGAATAGTCGCCATCAAAAAGTCTAAAGTTACCGATTCAAGCCAAACTGAGCAATTTATTAATGAGGTGATCGTTCTTTCCCAAATCAACCACAGGCATGTAGTGAATTTCTTGGGCTGTTGTTTGGAGACGGAAGTTCCACTATTAGTTTACGAATTTATCCCTAACGGTACTCTCCATAGTCACATTCATGATGAATATCTTTCCCCGATATTTGCTTGGGATATACGGCTTAAAGTTGCTATAGAAGCTGCAGTATGCTCTCGCATACTTGCATTCTGCAGCTTCTGTTCCCATTATTCACCGAGATGTTAAAAGTGCCAACATTCTTCTAGACAAATATTTTAATGCAAAAGTTGCAGATTTTGGGGCTTCAAGATTTATTCCAATAGATAAAACCGTGGTGACTACATTAGTCCAAGGTACATTTGTATACTTAGACCCCGAGTACTTCCATTCTAGTCAATTAACTGATAAGAGCGATGTTTATAGCTTTGGGGTTGTCTTAGCTGAATTGTTAACCGGACAGGAAGCCGTTTTGTTTAACAAATCCGAAAAAGAAAGGAATCTAGCCATGTATTTTGTTTCTTCAGTTAATGACGATAAATTGCTTGAGATTTTGGATCATCGTTTGGTGGTTGGGGACGGAAATGTTGAACAAGTTGTAGAAGTAGGCCTATTGGCAAAGCGGTGCTTAAACGTAAAAGCAGAGGAAAGGCCTACAATGAAGGAAGTTTCCATGGAATTGGAAAGACTAGAAGGCGGTGCAGCAACGTCCTTGGACCAAGAATGATTTGAAATATCCTAAAGAGACTGAATACCTACTTAACCATAATGTCTCTCCAGCAGCATATGATAGCATGAATGATAAAATTATTGTACATTTAAACGATGGGAGGTAATTGGACTGACGGGAAATTGTGTAATTATATAATAGTGTTCTATATTTGTTAGGCATTGGAAATTTAATAGAAAGCTTGGTCGTTTCTCTCTTGATTGTTATCTGAACAAAATGTTGGTATATGAAACTAATTCTTGAATTTTTTTTTTCTAATTTACTGAATCTATAGCCGATTCAATGGTTGGTTATATGTTTCGTAGTGCATTAGTTTAATAATTCGATTCTTGCCATTTTCTATCCCCCAGGATTAAAATAAAAAAAGAATTTTAATTCCAATATAATTTGTATATGAATTAACTTATACACTACAACAATAACACATATGTGTGACCTGTATTATATTGGAGGTCACCAATACAATATATTTGTTAGGAAAATGATTTAAAAAGTCATAAATTCAGTACCACTTACCAAAACACTCCACGTAGCATGATCATATCGAATCACCAACTTTCTGATTTTAGATATCTCTTATCGGACATCTAGATGTTGTATCCGAATTTACTGACACATCAGTAACTTTGTCACTTTATATAAATGAACTACTTTTATTTTATGACACACAAATACAAGTCACAAAAGATATTGATTCCTAGTCACAAGACTCTATTACTCCCATTTGTAAGTGAATAATAGCTTTGAGACTTTATAAACCATAACCCTTATTTGAGAGTCATAAATGTTTCACAAAATTATTTGTAACTAATATTTTAGTTATTATAGCAACTGCCATCAATCGCCGTTACATTACCACCATTATTAGCCACAACTACCCACCAACCCTGGTTACCATCACAACCATTAGCACAAACCACCTCCACTTAGACATTGCAGTGGGACGATTCAGGGCAAAAACCTGATGTTTGAAGCCTTCAACTCATGTATCGTGCAGGGCTAGATCGAGAGTTGTGATGGGCTGGGCTGGAAGGGGAAATCTTCGGCCCATGCCTATCGCCCGATCTGGGCCTACCGCAGGGCAGGCAGGCTGACCCACATTAAATTGAAATTAAATCTTGTTTATTTCAAAATTAAATTACATTTTATTTAAAATAATTAATTAATAATCTTAGTTATGCGAACACCTGTAATCAAAAAGAGCAAGCCTAAGGGCACTTGCTTCCATTATAGAAAGGTTGGACACTAGAAGAGGAATTGCAAGGATTACTTGGATACTTTGAAATAGAAGAGGCTTGGTGGAGCTTCTACTTCAGATATGTATATGATTGAGATTAATATTTCTATTTTCAAATTATATTTTTGTGCATTAGATACCGGATTTACATCTCATATTAGTAAAAATATGTAGGGTCTAAAGAGAAGTAGAATGTTGGCCAAGAGAGGAGTGGACCTACGCGTGGAAAATGGAGCAAGTGTTGCTGCTTTAGTAGCTATAGGGACTTATTATCTTTCTTTGCCCAGTGGTCATGTTTTAGAACTTAAAGACTATTATTATGTTCCATCTCTTATTAGAAACATTATTTCTATATCATGTTAAGACACTAGTTTGCCACTATCTCAAAAGAATAAGCATTGTTCGTTTTCAATTGATGGCATTTTGTAAGGAAATGCTACTTTGATTAATGGTTTTTTTATTCTGAACATGAAAAATCCAATTTTCAACATAAATCTTAAAAGGCCTAAAATTGATAACTGAAACAATCTTTCCTTTGGCATTGTAGACTTGGTTATCTAAATGAGAAACACATTACCATTTGTACACAATAATGGTTATTTGGGATCATTTGTTTATGAATCATTGATAAATGTGAGTCTTGCTTATTTGGTAAAACGACCAAACCACCTTTTACTAGAAATGGTGAACCACCTAGTGAACTGCTAGGGCTTATACATAATGATGTTTATGGTCTTATGTCAATCTATGCTAGAGGTTAAGGTTTTTCATACTTCATTACCTTTACAAATGACCATTCTAGATATGGTTATGTATATTTGATGAAGTATAAGCCCGAAACCTTTGAAAAGTTCAAAGAATTTAGGAATGAAGTTGAAAAATAACTTGGTAAAAGTATTAAAATATTTCGATCTGATTGAGATGGTGAATACTTAAAACAAGAATTTCAAGATTATCCTAAGGATAATGGGATTCTACCTCAATGGAATCCTCCTTCTACACCACAACTAAATGGTGTATCTAAGAGATGCAATCAAACTCTATTAGATATGGTTCAATCAATGATGAGTCTTGTAGACTTCTCTAAATCATTTTAAGGCTGTGCATTTAATGGTTACCTCCCATTTACTAAACCATGTTCCATCAAAAGTTGTTGATTCCACTTCGTAAGAGATACAATTTGGAAAGAAACCTAATCTTTCATATAATGAAAGTTTGGGGATACCAAATTTATGTGAAGAGTGTAGAATCTAACAAAATTGAAAGTTAAATCAAACAAATGCCTATTTATGCAGTATCCAAAGGAAACATATGGATACCATGTATATAATCCCATTGAGTAATAAGTGTATGTCTTAAAACATGCCATCCTTCTAGAAAAATAGTTTATTTTAGAAAGGGCAAGTGAGATCAAATTAGATCTTGAAGAACTTCAAGAAACACAATTTGGCATTAATCAACAAATGGAACAAGAGCTTTAATCACATGATTATGTGATAAAAAATGAAGTTAATGATACAAAAGTTCTTTGTAGGATTACTAGGATACGTTGTACCCCAAAGAGATATGAATTTCTTGTTAATGAACATAAGAATGTATTAATTATTACGAATGCTGAATTTACATCTTATGAAGAAGCACTATCTAATAAAGACTCTTAGAAATTGCTGCAAGCCATGAAGCCTAAGATAGATTCCATATTACAATAAGGTTTGGATCTTAGTTTATCCACTTGAAGGATTAAACTCATAAGGTGGAATGTGGTGTCTTCAAGAGAAAGACTGACATGGATAATAATGTGATTACCTAGAATGCATGAGTGGTGGTAAAGAGTTATACACAAAGACAATAATTTGAATTTGATGAAACTTTCTCACCAGTTGCAATATTGAAATCCAATCAGATTTTTCTAGCTATAGCTGCATATTATGATTATGAGTTTTGGCAAATGGATATAAAATTGCATAATGAAAATCTGCAGGAAGAGGTGTATATGATGCAGCCTAAAGGGTTTATATCCATAGATCCTAACAAAGTATGCAAGCTGCAAAGGTCTATTATGGACCTTGTGTAAACAAGAAAGTTAGCGGAAGTGAAATTGTTTTCTTGATACTTTATGTGGATGACATATTGTTGATGAGAAATGACATACATAAGTTTCAAAATGCTAAGGTATGATTGTCTAGGAATTTTTCATGAAAGTTTTAGGAGAGGCAACCAACATTCTGGGAATAAGGATCTCTAGAGATAGATCTAAGAGGTTGTGTAATTGGCCTTACTCAATCAACGTATATAAACAAGATACTAAAGAGATTTAGCATGGATCAATCGAAAAAAGGTTACTTGCCAATGTCTTATGGTGTGTATCTTTCCAAAAATATGCATCCTTAACACATCTAGATGTGTATAAAGAGATAGTATGAAAAAGATCTCATATACATGGCTATAGGACACTTTAATGTTGCTATGTTATGTACTAGATTAGATGTCTCTTATGCTCTAAGTGTTACAAGCAGGTTTCAATCTAACCTAGGAAGTGGCTACTAGATAGAAATTAAGAATATTCTTAAGTACTTAAGAAGGACTAAAGATTTATTTTTTATTTATAGTATGCAAGAACTGACAGTTTACGAATATAGAAATGCTAGCTCTCAATCTGATAATGGTGATATCAAATCGCAATTTAGATATGTATTTAATCTTAATGGTAGTGCAATCAGTTGGAAGAGTTCCAAGCAAGATACCGCATCTGATTCTACAATAGAAGCCGAATACTTCACTGTAGCTTCAGAAGCAGCAAAAGCAGTTTGGATCAAGAAGTTTGCGGTTAAACTTGGAGTTGTTCCCTCCATTAATGATCCTATGGTCTTGTATTATGATAACGATAGAGCTATTGCACAAGCAAACGAACCCATGTCTCATTAGCAATCCAAACATGTGTTACGGAGCTATCATTTGATTAGAGAAATCGTTGATAGAAATTAAGAAAAGATAGAGAAAGTCTCCTCTGATGATAATATTGCTAATCCGTTCACTAAAACCTTGTCGTAAAAGAAACATGAATGTTATGTTAATTCATTCTGTCTTAAACACATGAATGACTGACTTTAGTGCAAGTAGGTGTTTGTTAGTGTATGTCCTAAAGCCAATTTGTTTTAGAGAAAAATTACATTTTTATATTTATGCATATTTTGTAATATGGCATTCTTTATCTATTTAATATAATAAAGGCCTTCGAATACAAATATAGATGAAATCATAAATAGTTATGATGATGAGATAAGGTATCTTTACGTAGTTATATTTTATTCGTAAATCATAATTATCCCTAATAGTAGTGTTTACAATAATAAGAAATTATTTTATACGGATAGATTAGCACATAATTGTATATGGATGTTTATTGAAAATAAGTGCATCAGAATGACTTGCTAAGAGTATTCCACACAAACTATTATTCAAAATGCCAATAGATTAATCTATTTGTGATAGTAGTATTCCTTAGACTTGAGGTCATGAGTTTATCTTGATTGTAAAGTATTATACTTTGTCTCTATTAGTAGTTGCTCTTAAGGAGTCACATATATTGTAGAGAATGGGATAGTGTGAATCGTGAAAAGATAAGATATAACTAATATAGGATTCATCACTCTTTATAATAAGATAGTAGCCACTTACTGAAATACGACTCAGAAATCTTTGCACTAATTGAAACAGAATTGAGAGTGTCTCAAGTTCTATTTTAAGCTAGTTGTGTTTTGGAAAGAAGTAAATTGATTAGTTCAATAAGAGTTAGCATTATATCTGTACTGTTAAACTAATCTAGGATATGTCTCTTATACACATCTATAATTACATGGTAACTGAATCAATGATAGGTGAAGTCGAACTCCTTGACATGCCACAATACTTGGGTAGTCATGATGATTTGCTAGAAGCCAATCTTGATTTATAAATGTGAATTAATTAATCAGAGAATTAATGATAAATTAAAATTGTTTAATTTATCTAATCTTAATTAATTTAGTATTATAATTTATACTTATTGCCAATGTAAATGATAACCTAAAAGGTCACACATGTTAAGATGATTAATTTAGGATTAAATTAAGTTTTGATAAGTACAAGACACTTATGGGTTATTTATTGAGATATATTAACTTTTAGGGCTCAATTATAATAATACATAAACCTTATCTAATATGTAATATCATAAATTTCCTAGAGTTTTGTGCATATATAAATGCCTTTCAACCCCAGCAAAACATAAGAAAAGAAAGAAAAGGAAAAACATGAGAAAAGAAAAAGAGAAAAATAGAGGAGCTTGCACTCCGTGGGTTAGGTGAATCAATCCTGAGAGGATCCCGAAGTAATATCTTGTAATATTCGAATACTTAGGTCATGGCTTGCAGCAATTGGTGATAACATTCCTTGACAGATTAGAGTTTTACCACATTTTTGAGCTATAATCTCTCTACTTCTCTTTTACTATACGTAAATTAATCAATGTGATCTTTGGAAGAAAGTAAAAATTTTATTTTCAGCTGTGCCTTGGATGATTTACTTTTTACATTTCCTTCAAACCACAATCCAGGCCGGTTCACGTGTTGGGAAAACTAGACCTGGGATTAGCGCTATGCAAGTTACATGCTAGGACAAGCCCACTACAGTAACTAGAACGCAGAATAGCTGCTTATTTCATATCAAATTTGGAATAAATAATAACTTGAAATGGTCTTTTGAGTAAATATCTTTTGTTGGGAATGGGATAACGTACCTACTAAGAACCTTATTTAATTGTTTATAATTTATAGCAAGTTTTGGAGCGTCTCTTTCTGTTTCGACTTGATTATTAACATAGAATGCTAAAAAGTTGCATGAGGACTTAGATAGTTTAATTGTCAAGCAATGTAGTTATTTCTTCTTCTTTTTTTGGCAATATTCCATCAAATCATGATTCATTTTGAGTAGGATGACCTTTTGTAGGAATGTTTCTCTCATCAAATCCTTTTTTTTTTTTTTTGGTAAGAAACATGAACTAGATAAAATAACTTAACAAGAGTTAATAGTCATATAGGAAAACAAACTTTCCCTAATATCATCAATCCAAATAGTTCTAACAAAGGAAGGACACATATAGTAGGTCAAAATAATATCTTGTTGCTTGGTTCCTTCCTTGGCAAGGCAATCTGCACTCTATTGGCTTCACAAAATACATGTTGAACCCTTAACTGCTAGAACCATTGCAGCAACACTCTGCAGTCATAAATCAAAGGAGAAAACACATGGTTGGAAGAGATGAACATTTCTAACAAGTCGAAAAATATTTGAAGATGTGATCTCCACAATTAGGTAAGTGCAGTTGCAATGTAAGGCCAGAAGAAGACCCTCTCTAAGAGCCCATGCCTCAGCAAAATTATTGGAGTTATGACCTAAATTCCTGCTAAAACCAGCAATCTAATCCCCAAAGTGGTTCCTGATAATCCCATCAGCTCCAGTAGGTCAGGATTACCCACAGCAGATCCATTAGTATTCAATTTACAAAAAGGATGAGGTGGTGGTTTCTATCCAATCATTTCCTCATGGTACTTCACCTGTTTGGAATGGAAAGGACCAATAAAGTAATGCTCAGAAGCAGCTGATACACAAAACTATAGTAGGTTGGGAGGTCTTCTATGAGGTTCAAAGACTGCCTTACTTTGTCTAACCACAACCCCCAATAGAAGAATGGTAATAGGCCGCACCAAGGAAATTTTTCAAAAAGGGATTGAGTTGTGTTATTATATCAAGCCTTCACCCAGTCCTGGGATAAAGGTAAAGAGTAATTGAGATTTGGGAGAGAGCAATCCATCCAAAATTGAAGAGCTTTGGGAAACTTCTAATAAGATGCTCACTATCTTACCCTCATTGGTGTAAAAGTGACACTTAGAATTATTAATGATGTTTCTCTTAGTAAGTAGATGCTTACTGGGCAATCTATCTTGAACACACAGCCACAAAAAGTGTTTAACTTTTCAAGAAGTCTTAACCTTCCAATCCAGCTATACCCTAGGCCAGTAGACATCAAATTTCTTTTACGTTGGTTGGCAAACTTATAAGCCTGGTTAGAATCAAAATTCCCATTAATAGAATTCCCCCAGGCAACAATATCCTCCTTATTTCCAAACAACTGTCTAGGAATAGCAAGAATAACCTGCAAAATTTTAGGATGAAGTACATAAGATAGGTCATTGAAGTTCCACCCATCATTCCCCTCAAACAATTGATGTGTATAATATCCTCTTTACTAAACTGGAGGGGTCCATTAATTAATCTGTTTGAGGGAATCTCAAATTGTATTCAACAGTAAGTGGTTAAGTTCTCAGATATAACTTTGTTTCCTCTTTTAACCACCTATATGAGACCAGAGTTGTAAAGAGAAGACTCTCTTTTGAGTGCTTCCATATTCATAAAACCATAACCATTTTTAATCTTAAGAGAATTATCTATCTGTGGTTCTATATATTTTCTGCTTATAGCCTGAGCCTAGACATCACATTTCTTATTCATCATTCTCCAGTTCAATTTTTCCAGAGCCACTTCATTTGCAATATGCATGCTCCTTAGACCTAAACCACCATCAGACTTTGGGAAAGTAACTATAGACCACTTCATAAACTTGTGTTTCGTTTTAGAAAATAAAAAAAATTTGGATTCCGTAGAGGTCGTTATGATGAGAACATGGCACCAGAGGTTCAAATTGCCAGTGGCAAAAAAGATCCCAATGGTTTCAAATGAAAAGAAAGTTTTCCCTTTTCATATTTGATGATACAAAGTTTTACTAAAGTTCAAGCAAGTTCTATAGACCACATTGCTATTTGGACAAGTATTATTTCCCAATCAAGCTAAAAATTCAAGCACCTAACTTATTGGCAAACAGAAGCATCAATTGGGTTGACTAGTCACGTGGAGGGCTCATCCTGCTACTTTCGAAAGTGCAAATATCACATAACAATTCATGAAGAGAATGCTCAAAAATAATATCTGCCTGTATATTGACCAATCTACTTCAATTTGTTATCTTTTTGCTAGAAAATTTGCTCTAAGTGCATTGAAATTGCTATTCTTGTAAGCACTAAAGTACTTAGGTTACTAAGAATTAGTAGATCATGTTGCCTATTAGAAAACTAGTACATCGATAGGAGTACAAAGGAAGAAAAGTTCTATAATGGGTCATAATGTCATACAAATTCATTTTGTGCTAGCCTCTAGTGACTTGCATGTACAAGCTTCTTTAGATATACAGATCAATGCCAGAACATGAATCTAGCAAACATATAGTATATTTTCGTAATCTATCTAAGCCCCCATCGGTCTCCATTTCCTAAAAGATCGACTAGATATTGAGGTGGATGAGGTGAAAGTCATATAAACCCTATACTGGAATCTCATATTTCTAAGATATAAGTCACATGTATTGCAATTGGTCTTGTAACACAGTTCATACTCCTACATTAAGCATTGAATCAAAAGCAGAGATAGCCATCTTCAACAAGACCAGCATGATTGTGTATGTATGAAACGTTGTCCATACTCCAGCACTGAGTATTGGATCAAAGCTGAGGTAGCCTTCTTGAACAAGACCGGCATTATTGTGCACGTATGAAATGTTCTGCACGAGTGCTAATTCTTGAGTGTTGTTCTACCAAGTATAGTTTGTATTTACTTAATGCGAGTGGAAGTTTATTCACATTTCTCTAATACAAGCTTGTTTTTTTTATTATTTTCTTAAGCTCGCATTTGTAAATTGTGAGGTTTCCCATTTTATTTTTCTCCAAAAAACTCATATTATGAAATGGCAGAATATGGTGGAAATAAATTATGTTATAATTCACCAACTACTCTCTAGGTTCTAAAAAGTTCTCAAGATATCTTTACTACTCTTGAGTTACTAAAAGGTTTAATCAAGAATATTCTCCACTTCAGTGCTCATTTAGAGATGTCTCTACTCTAGATATTTCTAGATTCCTTTACTAAAATTCTCTAAAGTCTTCCTAGTGTACCTATAAACAAGCATAAGGGGCATTTGTAAAGAGAAAGATGTTGGCCAAAAAAGCAACTTAAGAGGAAGTGAATTAGGTTGTTTCAAAAAAACAAACCTTTTAATGTGCTTAATGAGAATGTAAACTTTATGCAACAAAATAAACACTTAAGCACAAAAGAATACAAAAGATATTCAATAATTGAAATTCAAAGAACAAATATAAGATGATTGAGATAGAGAGTATCAAACAAAACTCCCAAACTTCTCAAGTTTGGAGTATATCCACTAGTAGTGCCTCTTCAAAAAAGGTGAGACAATAACCTTCTTGTACACAAAGTAGGCTCACCCTTGCACCAACTAAGTCCCTCTAGTTGAGCCAAAGGATTTACTAAACAACCTCACTTTTGTACACTTGTTATCCCTCCACTCTTACACTTGAAGATCACTCACTAGTCTACTCTTGCTTACACTAATTCCCTCTAGTTGAGCCAAGAGAACTACACTACTCAAACCAATACAACCCACAATATCTTAGCCTATTTCTTCCCAAATATCTCTTACAAGTGTTTGTATTGAATAAAATAGTTCTACTCTCACATTTACAGACTTGGGCGCATTTGTAGAAGCCCAAGATTTGCTTCCAACAGCTCTGATAACGGCTATTTTCTGTTTCCCGAGAAACTAGTCTATCTTGAATTTCTTGGTGCTTTCCAAGCATACTTACATGCAAAGTTAGGCAACAACTTTTGATACCCAAAATCTCTTGGGTCCAATTGGGTTAGTAACATGCTTAATCACCCAAATAGAATTTATTCCCAATTTTTCTGTTCTTTTAACTAGATGTGTATAAACAATTTTTCTTTATATGGCCATGTTGATGACAATAATTACAAATAATATTCTTAACGCCATAAAAAGGAGATTTAGATTTAACAAAGCACAAATCATTTTTTCTGAATGTGATAAATTTTTTGTTCAAAAACATATAGCTAGTTCTTTTCTTTTCAAAGACATTTTCTTTCTTCTTTTTCAAAATATCATCAAGATCATCTAATTTCTTCTTCAATGAAGCTTGTTCTTCCATGATCTTGGTTTTTTTGACAAATTTTTCTTTCAAAACATCATTTTCTTTTGTCAAAGAATTATTTTCATGCACAAGTTTGAGTTAGCACTCAATAAAGAATTAACTTTAATTTTTAACTCTTTGTTCCTAGAAATATGATTCTTTCAAACATTCATGCATTTTAAATGTGTAAATGATTCAACATCATCATCATCATTATCACATTAATCATCACAAGAATCACAACTAGAGGACACCTCATTATTGCCAAGTGCCATAAAAGCCATTTGAGCATCCTCATATTCTTCTTCAACCTCTCCATCTGAATTGCAATCATTCCAAGTGATTCGGAAGTTGTTGAAGTGAGGCTTCCTTGAGTCTTTTCTTCTTTTTGATGAAACTTTAAATGCTATGCTTCTTTTTTCCTTTGCCTCCTCATCATCTTATACCTTGTATTTCATCTTCAAGTCAAAGGAGATTATAGAATTAATCAAAGACCCAATAGGCAGAGAATTTAAATTTTTAGACTCTTCTGTGACAATGGATTTAGGTTCCCATTCCTTAGGTAAAGCATTCAAAAAAATTTTATTCTTTTCACCCAAGGAATGTTCTTATACACAAAGATTGTAAATCCTTTACAATATCATCGAACCTACAGTACAACTTGTCAATATTCTCATGAGATTCTATTTAGAAGGATTCATATTTAGCCACAAGAAGTGACTTATTTTCCTTTCTAATATCTTCATTTCCTTCATGGAGATCTTTCATTTTTTCCCATATCCCCTTGGCTGATTGTGCAACCTTTTACTTTAGAAAACTCATCTGCATCCAAAGCATTATACAAAATATTAATGGCTTTAACATTTAAAGATAAACTTACTTTATCTTATGCATTTAACTCATATTTAGTCTTAGGTCTTAATCTATGAATATTTACATCAATGATGTTAGCTTCTAAAGGACCTTCACAAATAATATACCATAAATCAATATCCATAGATTGAACAAAAAATTTCATTCTATCCCTGTAAAAAAAAAAATTTAATGCCAGTAAACATGGAAGGCCTAGTAATAGAATGCCCCTCTAAAAATAAAGAATTATTGGTTGCCATAATGATCTTTACTCAAAAGCAGTTAAGCTCAATATATGAGACCGAGTCCTAATAGGTATTGTTGAATCTATACTCTGTCTAAATGGGGGTGAATTAGATTGTTTCAAAAAAGCAAACCTTTTAATGTGCTTAATGAGAATGAAAACTTTATGCAACAAAATAAACACTTAAGCACAAATGAATACAAAGCTTAGATATTCAATAATTGAAATTCAAAGAACAAATATAAGATGATTGAGATAGAGAGTATCAAACAAAACTCTCAAACTTCTCAAGTTTGGAGTATATCCACTAGTAGTGCCTCTTCAAAAAAGGTGAGACAATAACCTTCTTGTACACAAAGTAGGCTCACCCTTGCACCAACTAAGTCCCTCTAGTTGAGCCAAAGGATTTACTAAACAACCTCACTTTTGTACACTTGTTATCCCTCCACTCTTACACTTGAAGATCACTCACTAGTCTACTCTTTCTCACACTAATTCCCTCTAGTTGAGCCAAGAGAACTACACTACTCAAACCAATACAACCCACAATATCTTAGCCTATTTCTTCCCAAATAGCTCTTACAAGTGTTTGTGTTGAATAAAGTAGTTCCACTCGCTATTTTACATTTACAGACTTGGGCGCATTTATAGAAGCCCAAGAATTGCTTCCAACAGCTCTGTAATGGCTATTTTCTATTTTCTGAGAAACTAGCCAGAATTTGGTCTTTTGGACGGCCAATGCTGTGAGTGTGTGTCTGAACGAACTAGTCGTTGGACCTTTTGAACGTCCGATGTAAGGCCTCTACGTCCGATGATGCGTCCGATAACAGTGCTTTGGACGGTTGTATGCATCCTACAACTTTGAAAAAAACTTCTTCATTTTGAGCTCTTATCTTCGGACGATCATATGCGTCTAACAGCTTTTGGTTGTGTTTCGGACATTCTCATGCGTCTGAGGCTGCTTCAGATTCTTCTTTGTCGGACGCTCTCTTGCGTCCGAGGGTGCTTCAAATCTTCTATGTCGGACGCTCTCCTGAGTGCGAATTGTCCTACTTTTCTGCACACTTGATTGCAAACTAGTAATATAATTTGGTCATCATCAAAACATGATTATCGTAATTGAGATTGAACACAAGAAAAGTGCACTTCCTTTTGCGAGGATAGAAAGAAGAACAGTGGCTTGTTTTTCATAGAACTGAAGTTGGTTCATGAGTTTTGTTGTTAGGAGTCACCATCGCTTCTGAGACTCAACATTTGGTATCAGAGACAGCTACGAGATCTGAGTAGCTCTCGTACTTTATGAGAACAAACTCTTTTTACGAGAGCTAGGGTATTAGAACCAAACAATTTGGAATTGTAATATGGGTAACCCAAGCCAGAGTTGGGCTATAGCTACAGGAGCTAGGGTATCAGAACTGGATGATTTGGAATTGTCGTTTTTCATGGTAGTTCTTTGAGAGAACTTGGAATAAGATGGATTCAAAGCTTCAGGACAGAAGTTTGAGTTGGATCCAAGTTTCAGTACAAAACCTGAGTTGAGGTTCCAAGTTTCAAGGAGGAAGCTTGTTAGTGTGTGCCCTAAAGCCAATTAATTTTAGGAATAAATTATGTTTTTATATTTATGTATATTTTGTAATATGGCATTTATCGAATAAAATATTTATATGTGAAATCATTATGACACTAGTAGATTAACACATAAGAGTATGTGGATGCTTATTAAGAATAAGTGCATCGGATTGACCCGCTAAGAGTATTCCACACGGAAGATTATTGAAATGTCTTAAGATTAATCTCTTTGTGGTAGTAATGTAATGGTCCTTTGACTTGAAGTCATGAGTTTATCTTGACTGTGGATTGTTATTCTTTGGCTCTATTAGTCGTTACTCTTAGTGAGTCGCACATAATTGTAGAGTTCGGGTATAATATGAATCATGAGAAGATAAGATATGACCAATAGAGGATTCACCACTCCTTATAATAGGAGAGTATATCCCAGTATGGCCACTTCTTGAAATACAATTCGGCAATCTTTGCGCAAAGTGAAAATAGATTTAAGAGTGTCTTAAATTCTATTTTAAGTGAGTTGTATTTTGGAAAGAAATAAAATTTGATTAATTCGATAAGAGTTGGCATTATATCTTTATTCTTGAATTAATCGAGATATAGGTTGGTGAAAGGATAATAATTACAGGAGAACTAGTCACGGATGGCTGATGTCGAACCACTTGACATTTCTACCCAACACTTGGGTGGTCATAATGCTTTGCTAGAGGCCAATCTTGATCTATAAGTGTAAATTAATTAATTGAAGAATTAATGATAAATTAAAGGTGTTTAATTTATCTAATCCTAAGTAATTTAAGATTATAATTTATACTTATTACCAACGTGATTGGGAAGCTAAATAGTCACACACTTAAGGATAACTAATTCAGGATTAAAATGATTTGATAAGTATGAGATACTTATGGGTTAATTTATGAGATAAATTAACTTTTGGGTTTAATTATAATAAGTTATAAATATTAGGAGTTAATATGTAAAACATATTAATAGTTCTAATGGTTTTATAATTATTCATATACCCATGTTCCAAATTGATTAGAATTTATAATTTTCTTGGAATTCTAAATATATATATATATTATATTATAATGTATATATATGGAAAAGGAGTAGTATTATGTATAGTACTAGTACTTGTCGGGAAAAGCAAGCAAGCAAAAAAAGAAAAAAGCCGTCACAAGTCAAAACTTTTTTGAAAAATGTGATAGTCACGTTTTAAGAAAAAAAAATAATGTAGGAGCTAACACTGATCTTGTGAAGATTCCTGATTTAATTATTTGTGTAGATATTATTAGAGGTCGGGCACCTGTGCGACTTGTGGATCAACGTC
This sequence comes from Cinchona pubescens, assembly GCA_025175665.1. Lineage (NCBI taxonomy): Eukaryota > Viridiplantae > Streptophyta > Magnoliopsida > Gentianales > Rubiaceae > Cinchona > Cinchona pubescens. The sequence goes on from JANKKI010000315.1 coordinate 302,917, forward strand.
CCAAACATATTGGAGATTTTACTGTAATTTTAAGGTATAATCTCCATACTTTTCTTGTATTACGCATAAATTAATCAAGATGATCCGTAATAAAAAGTAAAAATTTTAAATTCCGCTTTAGGTAAGATGCTTGAGTTGAGGTTCCATACTTCAATAAGGCTTGTGTTGTATGCAAGCTACAGTGAAGTAATTAGTGGTCTGGGACCACTAAGTAAACGTTCGGGGACCGTCGTTTGAGGGGCGTGAAATCTCATCAAAATACAGTCGTGACTGTATAAATTATTAGTCTGGGACCAAAATTACTAAATGGTTTATTCTAGAATATTCTCCACTTCACTACTCATTTAGAGATATCTCTACTCTAGATGTTTCTAGATTCCTTTACTAAAATTCTCTAGAGTCTTCCTAGAAAATCTATAAATAGGCATAGTGGGCATAGTAAACAGTAGACAAGTGCACTTATCTTTTGTAAGGATAGCAAGAAGATGAGTGGCTTGTTTTCCATAGAACGCAAATTGGTTCATGAGTTTTGTTGTTAGGAGTTCTATGTATAGAATATTTGTATTCATATAAAGTTATAAATATGGTATGTGTTCATGATTTGGGCCCATCGCTTCCGAAACTCAACAAATTAATAACTCTTTTTGCTAATGTGAATCTCGAATGAGGTCTTACTTTGCATTCTCCAAATGTGAATTATAACTTCACATTGGCAAAATGCCATTTACGAAGGCCAGGCTCCTCTTCCTCTTCCTCTTCCTCTTCTTTGACAGACCACTCAAGCGTAAATTTTAATAAAAATGTTTCTATAAATATTTTCACATATATATTGCTCTTAATAATTTTCAAATATCAAAATCGGAGGCTTATTAATATATTAATAAAAAGTATATCTGAGTCCACTTATTAACCGGTAACTCATTAATAAGCCTCCGATTACTTTAACTATGAGCTCAATTTTTCCTTCCATTCCATCCAAAGTATGAGAAGAAAAGATTGTGGAAGATTGAGAGGACTAAAACCTTCCATCTCGTTTCTTTTCCCTCCCATAAAAACTCCCAAATAAATAATTGGGTTAATAAGACTTTGTCCTCCTAAAGTATGGGGGTAATTACACTTTTTCCCTCTTAAATTAATAAAATTACACTTTGCCTCCCATTTAACTATTCATCCCTTACTATTTTCTAAGATTATCAAGAAAAGTATGTTAAATGACTTAAATGCCTTTATTACTATTTTTTTATTTTCCATGTTTTCAACTTTGATAATAGTGTGATAATTATAAAAAATATAAATACAATTAAGTATTAAGATATCTTAATATAATTCATATCAATATCTAAATTTTGGTTAAATTTTCATAATTTATGGAGTACTTTTTTTTCGAGCAATTTCTACAATTCATTTGATATTATTTTAAATTATAGTATTTTTCGTAGTAGTCAGAGGGGACTTTTTGGTGAAATTTTCCATTGGAAGTTTTAATTTTTGGAAGTTTTAATTTAAGGGTTTTGTGTGGCAATGATTTTTCATAAAAGTTTTATAGCTTGGTATTTTGTATTTTTTTAAATTTTAGGTTAATCATGTGCAAATTGCAATGTTGGATACAATTTAAGTCAAATTTTTATTATAATTTTCACCATCAAAGACAAAGATATTCATTTATTTATACTTTATTTTTCATAATTCAAAATAAATAACAAACCACTATCAAATATTAAAAAACTTGAAAATTAAAAAAGTAGTTATAAGGGCATTATTAGTCATTTTATTAACTTTTATTGATGGTGTTAGAAAATAATAAAGAATGAATAGTTTAATGTGGGGGCAAAATGTAGTTTTATTAGTTTAGGGGTAAAGTAAAATTGCCCCATACTTTTAAGGAGGGCAAAGGGTTATTAAACCCTATATAATTTTCAAATTTTCTCCTCAAATCCTTAAATTTTCCACTGTTTCTTTCCATCCAAATGCACCTGTTTATATTCCTAGTTAACTTTCACTTAAATAGAGAAAACAACTCTTATATGCATATCGAACACATCCATGGCTCCATATTCAGATATCTGTTTTGTCCCTTTGCTCATGAATCCATATAAAACCTTAGATGCATTCTCTTGCTTCTTCTCGGCCAGAAACAATAGGAGAGTGAAGTGGGGAAAAAAAAAAAGGAGACAGCAAAGAGGAGCTTGGGGTCGTCGTCATAGTCGCAATCAAGGTAATGATTATATTTATTACTCCCTTTACTTTATAGAAAATAACGTACTTTCTTTAAATTTTGTTTTCCTAATAAAGTCAAAAGTATCTTTGATTTTTTTTCTAATATGGTTCCACTGTAAGTATCTTGTTATATTCAAATTCAAAATTTGAATTTTAGAGTGAAAAAAAATTGGAATTTTGGAATGAAGAATTCAAAAAAAAAAAAATTTTTGTATAGATCGAATTTATGATAAGTATCATAGTATAATTTATGTTAACATGAGTGAATTTGAACTTATTATAAACCCGATTTACCGAATAATTTCCAACTAAAAAAAGGATATCACAATGAAAGCAATACTATTAAATACTTAGATCCTCTAACAAAAATTTTGGGACAGAAGAATTATTTGAATTTAGGAGCTAAAATGTTGGTAATAATGGTGATTGTTTTAGCATGTATGAGATTGGGGAATTTTGAAAGACAGTTATATGAAATTGAAATTGGACTAGCTAGATGAATTGTGACATGCATGTATTCTTTAGTCCATTTGAATGGTTGAAGTTTCTGAAATTGGCATTAGGCATGGGTCGTAGGATTGTGTGTTGAAGAATCTGCTGTTAAATGGAAAAAAGGGAAAGATTGAATTTATTTGAGTATGTTTCAATTGTTTATAGGTTTTAATGGTGAATTGGAATTAGATCTAGATTGCTTAAGTTCAGTGATAGGAATTCAACTGACATAAATACTTGTTGTACTCTATGTTTTCTAGATAACTTTATGATTTCAAATGATTTGAAAATGCTATATTTTGCCTTTGAATTTTGGAATTAGCATGTGTATTCTTATGATTTGACCAATGTGAAATACTATATGCTTAGATTCCTTATATAAATACAGGATATGATAGGAGACACATTATGGAATAGCAAACTTTGTTAACTACCATGTAGCTAGTTAGTCCTCTACAATTAATTTTGTAGGACTTAGCCTAACCACTACAGTAATTTTTTTTACCAAGTACAATGCCTGATTTGATGTAGAGTCTAACCGTTGAATTGAAGTTCATTTAGTAAAGAAAGAAAAGAAATTAAAAATCATACCACTAATTAAGTTGCAAAACCAACATATATCTCATATAGAATATCTATAAATAGGTAAATATAACATGACAAAATTTCGATCTTTTGATAGCGGGGAGGCTCTGATCTTTTAGCCCCCTCTCTTTAAGGTTGCCATGAACTCAAGCGCTAAAAGTTAATTATTTCTAGTAAAACTTGCAATACTTCTATTTAGAGGAATGTTCTTGAAACAAAATTGTGCGTATCACAATTTTCCATCTTTATCCTGCAATGGTCTTTGTAAGGTCTCTCACACTCTTGGTTAAATTTGAATGGCATAGCTGCCTAGTCTAGGCTATCATTTACACGAGTTGGGTAGGATAGTGATGTTATGATGGAAATTATTGCATAATTATTCAGCAAATAGCTAATGTGACGTTGATGCAGCACATAGATTCGTGGTTGGTCGACTGAGTTCCATTTCCCATTAGTTGTTAATTAGTCCTATGCTTTTATGATGGTCCAAAAGAGAAACAATGAAAGTTTGAAGATTTACAATCTTCAAACTTGATATTGACAAGTACACAAAGCAGCCTCTTCATCTGTACTATTCAATATACTGGGAATATGGCACGTGCATTGCACTGTGTTGAATTTTTTTTTTTTTTTTTTTTTAATACTTATCATAAACAACTGCATAGTTTAGCATAAAAAACTGCATAAATTTAGTAAATAAATTTAATAATTAAATGAAAATACTTTTAAAAATTAAATTTATATAAGTAAATCTAGGAAAATAAGTCTCTAATACAATTGAAATATCTAAATTTGTAGACCTTTTTTTTTTTTTTTTTTTTTTTTTGGGCAATGCTTTGTTGCACAAATATTTTATTTCTTTATGCCGTTATGATTATAATTTTGAATTTTAATTCTTTATCAAAACGCTAGATTTGTTTTTGAATGTGGCTTTTTTTTTTTTTATCCATAATCAACTCTATTTTTTGGTCCTATGAATCTATCCAAATTTTTCTATAGCAAGTGGTTGTTATATTTCAGTGCAGACATTTTTTTAATTAAATATTAAAAGCTGATAATTTAATTTTCAATATGTTGTTTTGGTTTCTCTTTTATAGTCAATTAAGTTACAATACTGCATACACATACATCTTCAAAACTCTACAAAAAATTAGCATTTCTTCGATATTCCATTCTTTATTATTATTTATCTTCATTCTTGCTTATTTTTACTTTTCCAAGTTTGATTAGAATACAAATCCTACATAGTTGATACCCATATAAATTCAAATTGTACAATTATTTAATTTAGGAATCAAAATTGTGGGTTAATCTTCGTCCATAAATATAGTAAAAATTTATCATGCATATAAGTGTACTTAAAGCTATATAACATTCTTAGGTATGTAGAATGAAACTTTTAGGAAAATAATTTATAAAGGCACAAATTCATAATCACTTGCAAAAGTTACTTCACATGGCAAAATTATAGTGAATCACCAACCCCTTTAATTTTTTAAATTTAGCCGGATTCCGCTCCTTTTTTCGGATCTAATAAACATAAGTGACTTTGTCATTTATCACTTTGTCACTTTGTGTCGGTGTACTCTTAACTTTTATTCAGTGAATCATTTTCTTTTTTGCATAAATGAAAAGTATCATTTTAGATTATTGTGTGGGGTAAAATATAAAAACAAGAAAAGGAAGTTCAAAACTAAAGTTTTGTTGATATGGTGAATCTTAGATCAAATAAAAGTATTTGATAGTATATATTTATAAATTATAGTCATTTTTGCACTTCTTCATGGGCATCATTTTTCTACTATTGATAAAACTTTAACTAACAACCATATTTGCAACGACAAAAAAGTATCTTACTCAAATTTAAAAAAATCATTTAAATTATCTTATCTTTTGTAACAAACTATAGCATATTTATAATTCAACAATATAATTTTAGTATTTTCTCAAACAAACAATAGCATAATTATCTTCAAATAGTAGCACACATTACGTTGGTAATATTTTTTTTTAGATCTAACTTTTCTCTAGCTTGCTAATCTATTAAAATATTAAACGCACTAATGTTTAACTATGTTCTTTACTTACATATGTCAATTGAATGATATGAACTCTTACTTAAAAAAGGCAAGCAATCCACTGTTTAATATAAATGTATGTCGAAATAGAAATTTTTGTCCATCGTGGGTTTTTCTTTTGTTATCCTCTGACATTACCACTACAATTTCATGAAAATCCAACCTATGTAAATCAAGGGTATATATTTTATTTCAATAGATTAAATTATGACATATGAGACATTTTTATTTACTTATTGTCTGGCCAATAATTATTTTGAATTTAGGCATACATTGTGTGAATTGCTTTTTCCTCATCGATCAAAAAGTCAGGTGACTTTCGATTCGATTAGTATCAGGTGACTTTCGATTCGATTAGTATATGATCATACTTTTTGCAAATCTCTAATATATTTTTGGTTCAATGGATTAATTATTAATGAAATACAAATCCTATTATTGTGGGTAAACGAATTTAAACATCACTAAATTTCTAATAGGATAAAACTCTTTTTGTTTCATCATCATACATCAAATATATTCATTTATATGAAGAACCTTTTGATGCTTTGAATTTGAAATGATCTCATAAAAGTGACCTTTTTTTTTCAATATGTTATGTTATTTAGATAACAATCAAGAACAATAATAGGAAAAAATGGATACTATGCTTTTTTCTAGATAAAAATTGTATACTATAGTTGATTTTTTATACTCATTCCATAAAATAAAATAAAAGTATTAATCAATATGAAACAATTAAAATCTCAAAAAGCAATATGCTATGGATCTAACGACTTACAGATTTTATATTTAGATACAAAGAATTGAACTTTCTTTTGTCTCTAAATAATTTTATACAAGCTTGATCCCAATTCACAATAAGATAACCATCAATCCCATCTTAGAATTGATTAATATGCCCATGAAAATGGAAAAAAATTTCAAAGATAACTACCATGTACATAGGAATTTTGAGACTCAACTGAAAATTTTTTCTCCCGATACTTTATTTTTTTATATGTAATGATTTGTTGGACAATTATTTGTTTTATTATGATTTTAATTTTTTGTTAATCTTTTGGTTATGATGAGTTTGAATGGGATATAGACAATTAATATTTAGTGACTTTTCAAATTTATTTAATTGAATTTAATTCCATTCTTTTTATTTTCCAATAATACCCTTTCTTTAAATGGTTGTAAAGTATCAAAGTAAGGGTATTTTTTAAACAAAAAATGTCAAAAACATTAAGTTGACTCATACTTTTAGATATAGATAGATAGATGTTGTGCACTGCTAGATTATGGTCTAGTATTTTCATTCATACATGCAGATAATTGTAATATATGGTCATAAGGATGTTGAAGAGATTTATTTACAGCTTCCCTCTTGCACTTATTTTGGTGCATAATTGTCTATTGATTACTAGTACTACTTACTCAGCTATGTTGAAAACGCACAACATTTCTACCAATCAATCTGCACTTTTAGCCCTGAAAGCTCACATTACGTTAGGCCCGCACCTAACTAATCTTCAGCATCTTCCTCTGTTTGTGATTGGATTGGAGTCAAGCGAGACTATCGACACCTACGAATTACTGTCTTCAAATATTTCGAACGTGGGTCTACCGGTACCATGCCTTCCTAATTTCTTGTTTCTCTTGACATCAGAAGAAACTATTTCCATGGCAGTTTTCCTCCCAAATGGTCGCATTCATGGAGACTGAGGTCCGTCATTCTAAGCTTCAACAACTTCAATGGAGAGATTCCTATGTGGTTTGGTGACTTACCACAACTACAATTCTTGATCAATTTTAGTGGTTTTATTCCTCTTTCTTTGTCCAACTTGTCAAAATTAGAAACTCTGAATCCAAAATTTAATTTCCTAGAAGGGAATTTTTTTGAAGTAGATTGGGAATCTTTCTATTCTAATTAAAAAAACTTGGACATTTCTGGGCATAAGTTTGTTTAAGTTCCCATGTGAGAAGTTTATTTTTGTGTTTAAATTTCAATTATTAAACTTGTCATCCAACAAATTTAGCGGCCATATACCAAGAGAAATTGGGAACTTAAAGAAGCTTGAGAACCTGTTCCTTGGCACTAATAGACTTTAACAGGTAGTTAATGTTCTGATTTGGCTATTACACTTGTATATATGGATACCAATTGTTAGGAAGTGTCCCAAGAAATTGACAAATGTTCGAGACCAATCCGAAACAAACGATAACAAAATAATAGATAGAGAAAATAAAAGAGACACCAAATTTATGTGGTTCGGTCAAAAGACCTACGTCCACGGGCCCACAAAAGCACTAGTACAAAAATACAAGAAAAGCCAAAATAAAGACAAAAGTCTTAATGACCAATAAGGCCTAATAGCCCACTAAACTTTCTTATATTTAGTGCTTGGTATATAAAGCCCAAAGCCTAAAGTCTCTATTTATAAGACCAAGGCTACATAATTCTCCTTAAAATAATCAATGTGGGACAAAAGCCACATAACAAATCTTCACCTTGGCGTGTGCCCACATCCACAAAATAGTAAAATAGCAAACTTGCTCCACCTTCTCCACAAAAGCCTCAATGGGCTTAATCAACAATAACGAATGCCAATGTGGGCACACGCCAAGGTAGAGGACTATCCCGAACGAAGTGAAATTTCACATCAATGTGCTTAGTCCTCTATGATACATCTGATCTTTAGTCAAGTAAATTGTACTTTGACTATCGCAATAAACTGTAGTAACACCATGATGTAGACTCAACTCGCCAAACAAACCTCTCAACCACAAGGCTTCTTTGATAGCCTCGGTCACAGCCATATATTCTGCTTCCGTAGTAGACAATGCCACAATAGGTTGTAAAGTAGCTTTCCAACTGACTGCACAACCGCCAACGATTGTTATCTAAATAACATAACATATTCTGTATATGAAGAAGACGTAATGAGAATGTCACAAAACCAATCAATGTACTATTTTTTCCAAACTCCAAACAAGTGTACTGTATAGATTTCAAGTATCTGAGAATCCATTGTCACAGCCTGCCAACAATTCTTTTATTTGTCAGGACATATACCTGTCTAACCACACAAACTGCTTGTGAAATGTTTGGACGTGTACAAACCATCGTATACATGATACTGCCGACTGCACTAGAATATGGAACTCGTGCCATAAAACCTTCTTCCTCACCAGATTGTGGTGACTGAGCAGCTAAAAGTCGAAAATGACTTGCAAGAGGAGTACTCACAGGTTTAGCATTTTTCATACTAAATTTCTCCAAAACTTTCTCAAGATAGTGCTTTTGGGTCAGGAACAATTTCATAGCTCCTTGATCTCTCTTGATTTCCATGCCAAGAATCTTCTTAACTGCTCCCAAATCTTTCATCTCAAATTCACTTCTCAACTGTGCTTTCAAAGTGTGAATTTCTACAGAACTCTTGGCAGCAATGAGCATGTCATCAACATAAAGTAACAAATAAATGAAAGAATCATCATTTAATTTTCGGAAATAGACACAATTGTCATACATGCTCCTTGAATAATCAGTATATGACCCAACATAAAGAAATCAAACCTCTTATACCAATATCTTGGTGACTGCTTCAATCCGTACAAGGATTTCTTTAGCAAGCAAACATGGTATTCTTTTCTTTCAACTTCAAATCCCTGATTGTCTCATATAAATTTGTTATTCAAGTTCACCATGTAGGAAAGTTGTCTTGACATCAAGTTGCTCCAATTCCAAATCATACATGGCAACTAAGGCAAGCAATCTTCTCGAATAGAACTACATGTGTAACAAGTGAAGATACATCATTGAAATCAATAGGTGTGTATAAGATACAAGGTATAGCCCTATTGCAACCAATCGTGCTTTGTATAAGAGACATCTTCAACCCCTGGATGACCTTCTTTCTTCTTAAAGACCCATTTGCAATCAACAATTTTCTTACCTAAAGGCGGCTTCACAAGAACCCAAGTTTTATTTTTATAGAGAGACTCAATTTCTTCATTCATTGCGACCAACCACTTAGCTGAATTATCACAAGAAACAGCATGGTAGCTTCTCTTATGAAAAGCTCACCATGTCCATAAGTTTCTTTAGCGACTGACAAAGCATATGCAACTAAATTTGCATATCGCTACGGTGGTCGAATCTCCCTCCTTGATCTATCCTTGGCAATGGAATGTTCCTCCTCCTCTGATTCTTCTTCAATAGACTATGATTCATCTACTGAATTTTTTTAACTGGAAGAGGCTAACTGAGAAGGATCAAAACTACCAAACTCTAGCTCTACCTGCTTCTGCGTATTATCATCTATATCTGAATCACAAGAACTAGAAGGCTCCTTTTTCGAAGATAACATAGAAAGTTCATCAAATGTAACATCTCTACTAATTACAAATTTTGGGGACTTGGGATCAAGACATCATAATCTGTAGCCTTTCACCCCAGAAGCATAACCAAGAAAAATGCACTTTTTAGCTCTAGACTCTAATTTTTCATCATTTACGTGCATATATACTGGACACCTAAAAACTTTCAAGTCAGATTAATTAGCAGGAGTACCTGACCAAACTTCTTCAGGAGTCTTGAAATCAATAGCTGCAGAAGGAGCTTCATTCACATGACTTATAACAAGCTGTAGAGATCGCCTCTGCCCAAAAGTCCTTTGTCAACCCTGCATTAGAGATCATACAACAAGCTCTCTCCAAAAGAGTTTTGTTCATACATTCGGCCACACCATTTTACTGAGGCGTCATCCTAACTGTATGGTGCCGAACAATTCCTTCATTTTACACAAAATTCATCGAATTCGCCTTCACAAAATTCCATGCCATTATCTGTTCTAAGCCGCTTGATCTGTTTACCTGTCTGTTTCTCAATTAAAACTTTTCATTGCTTGAAAGTTAGGTAAACATCATTTTTATGTTTCAAAAAGTAAATCCAAACTTTTCTTGAATAATCATCAATGAAAGTTAACATATATCTAGCACCACCCTTAGATGGAACACGAGCTGGCCCCCAAAGATCAGAATGGATATAATCTAAAGTACCTTTTGTCCTGTGGATTGTTGGTGAACTGAAGCTACAAATTATACTATACTTTATAAGAGCTACTTATGTGATTGTGCTAGAGACACCTTAGTTTGTAGATTCTATGTATAGACAAAGATGATGAAGAGACTGCTGCGGAACCTGTGACAGTAGAACCCTGCAAAATATACAAAGTACCAGACCTGCAAGCTTTCATAATAACAAGAGCACCCTTACAAACTTTCATAACTCCACCTTCAGCTGCATATTTGCACCCAAGAGATTCTAAGGTGCCTAAGGAGATGAGATTCTTTTTCAAATCAGGAACATGTCTAACATTAGTGAGTGTCCTCACAATACCATCATATATTTTTAATTCGGATTGTACCCTTACCAACAACATCACAAACGACATTATTCCCCATCAAAACAATTCCACCATTACAAGATTCATAAGTGAAAAATAAATCCCTATTGGGACACATGTAGATAAGAACACCCCGAATCTAAAATCCACTCATATATAGACCTTGTTCTGTCATCAGTGACAAAGAAAATATTTCCATCACTCTCATCAGCTGCAACGCTAGCCTCGGCAGTATCAATATTTTTCTAGTTAGATTTCTTTGCATGCTTATCTTTATTTTTCAACCTGAAGCATTCGAATTTAATGTGTCCCTTTTTACGACAATAATTGCATACCATATTTCTATGTCTGGATTTAGATCTAGATTTTGATTTACTACTGTCAAAGTCTCTCCTTTCAGATCTACCCCTGACAACCAAGCCTTCAGCTTGATTTCCACCTATTTCTCCAGTTATATCCCTATCAATTTGCTCTTTAGATTTTAAAGCAGACTTAATTTCACGATACGAGATTGTTTCTTTACCATAAATCATAGTATCACGAAAGTATTTAAATGATTGGGGAAGGGAACATAATAACAAAAGGGCTTGATCCTCATCATCAATTTTTACATCTATATTCCCCAAATCCATGTTAGGAACAATGGAATCAAATTTATCAATACATGAGAGTACAGATGTACCTTCAGTCATCCGAAGCATGTAAAGGGTTTGCTTTAAATGTAGTCGATTCTCAATTGTCTTCTTCATATACAAAGTTTTCAATTTATCCCACATACCTTTGGTTGTCGTCTCAGTAGCGACCTCCCTTAAAACCTCATCAGAGAAATTTAGGATAATACATGATCTGGCCTTTTTATCAAGGTCCTCAAAATCCTCCACCGACATCTTCTCTGACTTTTTCTCCACTCCATAAAGTGCTATGTCCACACCATCTTGGATCGGGATAGCCTCCATCTTAAGCTGCCACATCCCGAAGTATACACTCTGGTCAAATTTCTCTACATAGGTCTTTGTTATCGTCAAAATGTCTCAAAACTTTCCTGGAAGCTTTGATACCAGTTTGTTAGGAAGTGTCCCAAGAAATTGATAAATGTTCGAGACCAATCCGAAACAAACGATAACAAAATAATAGATAGAGAAAGTATAAAAGAGACACCAGATTTACATGGTTCGATCGAAAGACCTACGTCCACAGGCGAAGGCGAGCAAAATTTTACTATATGAGAAGAATACAAAACTTTAGAAGAGTGCTCCTAAACCCACAAAAGCACTAGTACAAAAACACAAGAAAAGCCAAAATAAAGACAAAAGGCTTAATGACCAATAAGGCCTAATATCCCACTAAGCTTTCTTATGTTTAGTGCTTGGTATATAAAGCCCAAAGCCTAAGGTCTCTATTTATAAGACCAATGCCACATAATTCTCCTTAAAATAATCAATGTGGGATAAAAGCCACATAACACCAATAAATCAGTTTGTAGTGACGATTTCAGCAAAGACTTGATCAATTTGTGGTATGAACTCTTGTGGAATTGTGTGTAATTCCAAGAGAGATTGGCAATCTGCGTAGTTTGAAGTTCCTCCAACATCATGGAAACCACTTGACTTCAACTCTTACCTTTTTGCGAAGGGAGTTGACAAGAACTTCCATATATGTATAACAGTACTAGCTTCAGAGGTAGTTACTTCACATTCACAACGAGTACTCAATTTGGTTCTTCTAACACTTCGGAAGGCGATCACTTCACCACAAGTTCATGATTCTAATTGACTTTAATTATAGTAGAAATTTTTATTCTTTTATCATTGAATTGAATTATGGATCTTTTTTACATGCCTATGTTTTACTTTTGTTTGTAATGACTTTGTGTTTTGTTGGTTAATAATCAGTTCAATCTACATAAATGTTTTATTACAACCTTTTCCAACGTATTCCTTCTTAATCATAATTTTTCTCCGGTGACATTTGACTTGTATAATTCCAAGGGAGATCGAAAATCTTCAAAACCTAAAGGGGTGTATTTGGGAAATAACAAACTTAGTGGAAACATAACAAGAGAAATGGGGAATTTGACAATGCTTAATTTGCTCTACATAATCAACAATAGTTTGACAGGTATAGCTACCCTACTGTTGAGCAAATACACATATAGCATTCCACTTTTACATCTAAGCAATAAGGTATTGGATACTTAGAGAGTAGTAGGTGGTATCAAACAACTAATCAACCATTACCAAATAGAGTTGTTCTTGGCACAATGGAGTCTTTAGTCAGAGCCCTCAAATTTGCTAAAAGTATGATAGGAACCCTACTTTTAGAAAATCAGGCGGCGAAGATGGTCACTTCATAATACGAAATGACTAGCATAGAACTTATAACAATTTGGGATTGAGTTGGCCCAATAACTTTTGAACGTAAACAATGAATTCAAAATGATTAAGCCAATTTGTTAGTAGCTCGTGATCCAAGTTATTATAAACAATAAAATATCCACTTCCACTTTCGATATGGAACGGGAGATCACATTCACCCCTCTTTTAGGCTTTGCATCCTTGCAAAGTTCAAGTCAAATCCCAATAATATGTCATGTACACCGTATAGCACAGCCCAATAACACTGACCTAGTCTCATCTTGTGTAGAGACCACAAAGTTGTTGCTCTGATACCAACTATAGCACCCTAGATCTAAACTGGCTCAACAACTTTTGAGCCGAAACAACGGATTCAAAATGTTTAAACTAAATTGTTAGTAACCCGTGATCCAAGGTGTTATATACAATATAATATTCACTCCCACTTCCAATATGGGACGAGACATCACAAAACTACTCAACCAAATAAGCCAAGTAGGTCCTCCTTATTCATTTCAAGTACCATAAAGACCATGTGGAACACTTTAGGCATATTCGTAATAAGATTGGAGTAGCACCTATTGATGAGAAGAGAAGAGAAACACGCTTAAGACGGTAATGTCATATGCTAAGAAGACCAACAGATGCGCTTGTTAGACGAGTAGATTTCAAAGAGAGTAGTCAACATAAAAAGGGTAGGGAAAGACCCAAAAAACTTGGTGGATAACTTGTAAGAAAGGTATAGTCCATCTAAGAATTAAGGAAGATGTGATTCATGACAAGCACAACGGCGTAGCAAGATTCATGTAGACAGCCAACCCTACTTAGTGGGAATAAGACTTGGTTTGTTTGTTTGTTTGTGTATGTTTGTTTGTTTCCTCTTCTTTTTTCTTGCCATTAAGCACTCTCATTTCATGAACGGTTCATTTCCAGATTAACTTTTGCAACATATTGAATGCTTCTTGAAAATATGAAATTGATAGATACAATACCACAGGAAATATACAACCTTACCAACTTGAGGACCTTATCGCGAAGTATAATAGCTTGAATGGCTCAATACCAATTGGGATCTTCAACATCACAACACTGAATAGGATTTCATTTGGATTCAATTCTTTAACAGGCAATCTTCTAGTGGTAGGATGCAGACTTCCCAATTTAGAGTTGCTAAATCTTGGCGCAAATAGTTTTGGTGGAGTTATACTAGCGTCTAACACCAATTGCTCTTAGCTGAAATTTCTATCCCTTGCAACTAACCAGTTCACTGGCTCTATTCCTAACTCTCTTGGTAATCTTAGAAATCTAGAGTATTTAAGATTTGTTTCTATTTCAAAACAAGTTGACAAGTGAGCCTACATTATTTGAGAAGTCGGGCTTCATCACTTCATGGACTAGATGTAAGTACTTGATATATTTAGCCTTGGATCTGCTAAATGGTATTCCAGCTTCCATTGGAAATTTCCCTACTTCCTTGAAGCTACTTTTTATGCACGAACGTGTGAAATTAAGGTCCTCATTCCAAGTGAAATTGGCAACTTGATCAACTTAGTATTGCTATCTTATTGGACAGTCATTTAACTAGGGTTATTCTGGCAACATTCAAAGGTTTACAAGGTCTGAAGTTTGAATCTTCTAATAAACCAATTATCAGGAAATTTGGAAGTTTTTTGCAACTTGCATTCCATGTCTGAGTCAATCCTTTTTGAAAACCAATTTCCAGGGTTGATTCCAAAATGCTTTGGTAATATGACTTCTATCAGGTTTCTTGACCTGCAAACAATTTACTAGACTCTTCCATACCCAAACGTTTTTGGGACCTTAAAAAGGTGTGATGCAGCTAAACTTTTTTTTATAACTTCTTGAATGGCTCCTTGCCTCTGGAAATTTCAAATTTTCAAGTTGCAACGGATATAGACCTAATCAAATTAGTACACATCAGGTGACATTCCTAGGACAATGAGAGATCTACAAAACCTGATTATTCTTTTGTAATTGCTCAAAAAGCTGCAAGGATTTATTCCGGAACCATTTGGTAAGATGTTCACCTATTTCAAATAACAATCTTACAAGTTTGATCCCAAAGTCCTTGGAGGCACTTAAATACCTCAAAATTTTAAACCTTCTTTATAATCATTGGAGGGGCAAAATCCCTTCTGGCGGTCCTTTTAGAAAATTTTCATGTGATTCCTTTATTTTCAATGATGCAATTTGTGGAGATCTCCAAGTTTCATGTCCCACAATGCCTGAAAACTACACTTGGTAGATGGAGAAGAAAGAAGGTACTCATTGTTATTTTTCTTCCACTTGGAATTACTAGTATTCTTGTGGTGGCCTTGGAAAGCATTGTTATTTCGAGGATATTGGAAGAAAAATGTTGTCTTTGTGCCAAGCATGGTACTAGCATCAACAGAAAGAGTTCCATATTATGAACTTGTTCGAGAAACGGATGAGTTTAATGAGAGTAATTTGCTAGGCACTAGTAGTTTTGGATCTGTTTACAAAGGGATTCTCGATGATGGAGGTTTGTTGCTGTAAAGGTGTTCAATTTGCAATTGGAAAGAGAACTCAAGAGTTTGATGTAGAATGTAAAGTATTACGAAACATTTGTCGTCGAAATCTTGTGAAGGTCATTTGTAGCTGTCAATGATTTTAAGCTATTGGTATTTGAATACATGAGAAATGAGAGCCTTGAAAAGTGGTTGTATTCTCATAACTATTTCTTGGACATATTACATGTTAGAATATGTCCTAAAACCAATTTATTTTAGAAATAAATTACACTTATATTTATATATATATGTATGTATGTATATATTTGTAATATGACATTCTTTATCTATGTTTAATATGATAAAGTCTTTCGAATAGAATATATATATGAGAAAAATCATAAAGAGTTATGATGATAAGATTTTCTATGTAGTTATATTTTATTCATAAATATCCTTAATCGTAGTGTTTGACACGAGTAGATTAGCACATAATTATATGTGGATGCTTATTGAGAATAGGTGTATCCGATTGACCCTCTGAAAGTATTCCACACAAATTATCATCGAATGCTAGTGGATTAATCTCTTTGAGATAGTAGTGTAATGATCCATGGACTTGAGGTCATGAATTTATCTTGACTACGGATTACTATATTTTGGCTCTATTAGTTGTTACTTTTAATGAGTCGCACACATTGTAGAGTTCGGGTATAGTATGAATCATGAAAATATAAGATATGACCAACATAGGATTCACCACTTCTTATAGTAGGAGAGTATATCCCAGTATGGCCGCTTCTTGAAATACAACTCAAAATCTTTGTACAAAGTGAAAATAGAATTAAGAGTAGTCTTGAATTCTATTCCAAGTGAGTTGTATTTTGGAAAGAAGTAAATTGATTAGTATAATAAGAGTTGGCATTATATATGTACTCTTAAACTAATTGGGATATAGTGTAGTGAAAGGATAATAATTATACGGTATCTAAATCACTGATAGGTGAATTCAAATCACTTGATATATCTCAACACTTGGGTAGTCATGATGCTTTGTTAGAAACCAATCTTGATCTATAAATGTAAATTGATTAATTAATAAATTAATGATAAGTTAAAGTTGTTTAATTTATCTAATCTTAATTAATTTAGGATTATAATTAGTACTTATTATCAATATGGTAGAGAACCTAAAGGGTCACACACTTTAGGATAATTACTTCGAGAATAAATTGATTATTTGATAAGTATGAGATATTTATTGATTAATTTATGAGATAAATTAATTTTTTTGACTCAATTATAATAAGCTATAAATTTTAGAGACTAATATATAATATATTATAACTCTTAGCTTGGATTTATAAGCTTATTATAATTCTATAAGTAGATACATATTTATATATATATATATATATATATATATATATATATATATATATGTTTAACTTTTCCCGTGGGAAAATCTCCATGGGTATAGCATATATACATACACACACATATATATATATGTGTGTGTGTGTGTGTGTGTATGCTATACCCATGGAGATTTTCCCACGGGAAAAAGCTAAACAAAGTTTCACGTTTTGAAGTCCTAAAAAACGTGAAAAGATATAAAAAAAAAAAAAAAGGAACCAGTATTTTGTGATTTGGATCAATCAATCTTGTGAAGATTGTTGGATTAATTATCTGTGCGGATACCATTAGAGGCTGAACATTTATACGGCTTGTAGATCGACATTCCTGACAGATTTGAGATTTTACTGCGATTTTGAGGTATAATCTTTGTAATTTTCTTATTCTACGCATAAATTCCATAAGGTGATTCGTGGTAGGAAGAAAAATTTTTAAATTCCACTGTTCATGTTATCTGGTTATTTACTTTTTTATATTACAAAACTGAGTATAATGATTGATGTGGCTAGAACATTGCAATATCTTCATCATGAATACTCGACACCCATGATCCATTGTGATCTGAAGTCTAGTAATATCCTCCTTGACGAAGATTTGGTTGCCTATATAAGCGATTTTGGTATTACTAAAATGTTGGGAAAGGAGGAAAGTAGTACGCTAACCAAGACCTTAGTTATAATTGGTTATATTGCATAAACATGATCATGACTAATTCTAATTTTTGTCTTCGTACAGGTATATATATATATAGATATATATATATATATATATATCCTTTTTTAAATTTATTTATTTAGTTTTTTTTGTGGAATACGGATATGAAGGATTGGTTTCAACAAAATGCGATGTTTATGGCTTCGGAATTATGTTGATGGAAATTTTTACAAGAAGAAGGCCAATGATGAAATTTTTGTTGGAAACTTGAACTTGAAGAACTAGATAAATGATTCTAATGCTCGTGCAATTGTTCGGGTTATAGATGCCAACTTGTTGAAGCCAAATGATGAACATTTAACTCGAAAGTTGGAGTGTTTAATATCAATCATGGAAGTGGCCTTAAATTATATCGACAAATCTCCTATTGAGAGGCTTAGTGCAAAATATGTCTCGGACACACTAAAGAAGTTCAAACTCAAGTTTCTTGCTAGCTTTGGAGATATAAAATTCTCATTATATGTTAATGCAACATCTTATGTTAGTGGAATTTTTGAACTAAAAGACTTATTCTCCGCACACTTTACTGATGAAAGAAAATTCAGAACTCTTCTCGAATTGAATATCTTTTTTTACCCAACAAGAATAATATCGGATTGAAAATTTAATCACACATCACGAAACGTGGTAGATGTAGGATTATGGACGTAAGGGGTCAAGAGGACTTGTATAGTTGTTATTTGAGAGGGGCATGATCATTGAATAATTAGTCGTATTTTAGTAACTTGGTGACTGAGAAGAATGAAATATTATCCGTGGACAAAGTGATGTTCAAACAAGTTTGGTGTTATTAAAAACTTTACCCTAACTATTTTTAAGTGTAACAATTGGAACTTAAAAATTTTCAAGGAAGTGAAGGTATAATCCACTTAGCAACAGTCAACTTGTCAGTATTTTCACATTGCACATTGATTTTTTTTTTTTTTTGGCACTTTGCACACTAGTGACAAGTTCTCTTGTCTATTCAGTCCAACTATTAAAAGATTTTATCAATTTAATGGCTTTGGTTAACAGTTGAACTGGAGTGGCAAGAAAAGAGAACATCAAGGTACAAGGTTATTAACACCCTAGGGTCTAATAACTATAGCAATTGACAACAAGTTTGGGGTACAAAGAAGAATTAATCGAAAGAAAAAAAAAATAGAAGATCAATTTTGAGAAATATGTGGATTGGACAAGAAGGAGTTTAGGTACATTTCATTGGATATCTATCAAGGAAATAAGACTTACACTAATTAAATTTGCATAGAAAAAAATATGAAAAAAAAAAAAATGATACACGCATGACTATGTGGCTTACAAGTGTTGTTTAATTTATTCCTGCAATATTGGTTTTATTATTATATGTAGAATTGATGGCCATATTGAAGAAAAAAGTAAAAAATTTGCGAAAATTATGGTTGACTTCTTACAAAATCCCACATTGCACCCTAATATTTTCTTATTTTTTTTTTTTTTTTTTGAGACTTCAATCCAATCATTAACGAAAGCCACTAAATTAACAAAAAATTTTAAAAAATTGGACTGCAAAAAAAGTTCGAGGAACAATGCGAAAAGTAGAGACGAGTTGATAGGTGCAAAGTGAATTGTACCCGAGAAGAAAAATGCAATTCTTGAATTCTAAAGTAAAGGGACGACCGCACCCATCTCCACATGGAACTCAACCAAGAGGGAATTTCACCATGGAAGTTAATAACTTCTATTTAGAATTAACTTACTAGTAATAATTATCGAAAAATCGTTTATAAGACCACAATTAGGCTAAGGTCATTTATGAAATCAATCTAGATTGTAAAGTCCTGTTAAATTATTAACTACTAATTTTAGAAATCTGATCGGATTTCGTTTTTTTTTATATGAATTTAATGACATATTACTAATTTATGAAAGGATTTTAAATTTGTAGTCTTTATGTATTGTTAGTTACCTATCCTAATAAAATGAAACAGAAAAGAAAGCATTCTTGGCTAAATATTTAGGAATAACAATTTAGGAACTTTATCCCTCTCTATCTTTCATTACTTCCAGCCAATACTAATATTTAATTTCTATTCCCCAGCATCGTATAAACCCAAGCAAGTAGTTCTTTTCCTTCAATTTTTTCATTCTTCCTACTGATTCAGACTCTTGCTATCAAATGTCAAACTCTAGATCTCCATTTATATATAAATGTGATCTAGTGGAGGAGTCAATTAGTGATGATGCTTAAAAAGACATTGTTATCATCAAGTGTACTAAAAAATATCAAGGTTTTTTAAAACAATCGATACAATTAACAAAGTTCATATAAATTCTCCTCAAGTGTAACAAGGAGAAAATGTTTGGATTAAAGAAAGAAGTTCGAGAACTGCTAAGTATGACATGCAAAACTTTAGTATTAAAAAATACGAGTCCATCAAATTTTATTAGTAGTCTGTTTTAGCAAATTCTTCCACTACATATTTACATAAAAAGGAAAGAGAAATAGGAGTCTAAACAAATTTAATTTGTTTGATTATTTTATCGATCTTACAAATGTGGTCAATGTTGGCTTGTTTATTTTTATAGACAAATTCAAACGAAATTTTGTTGAATCAAATTCGAATTTTTCTTAAGTAGTTTAAAATTTTTAAATGTAAATTTGAAGTTTTAACTTTATTTAACCAAGTTCAAGTCGAATTTAAAATTCAACACACACTAAAATCATTCAAATTTAGTTTGATGATTGACGAACCAACCTTGTTCAGCTCTTATCGAATCGAATTCGATTCAATTATCGGGTAGTTTGATTTTATTTAGCGTATTTTCAAAATCGTTTATATGACAATGACACAAAAGCAGCCTCCTCTTTGTTTGTCCATACTAAGCAGCCGCTTCATTTGTACACTATGCTTACAATGTTGCACTTCTGAACGATTTGTGATTCCTCCCAACATATATAACACAGATCACATTGTTGTATATGAGTGCATCTATTAAAGTGAGAAATACAAAATAATAAATAAAAGTCATTAATGTCTCGTTAAATTCAGAAAAAAAATAAAAGAAATTTGACTGAGAGTCTGAAATCAAAGAGTTGTAATTTGATAAAATCTTGTCACATGGAGTAGTTTTGACAAGTGACTATAATTTTGTAACTTTATAAATGATTTTTCGTGGTGTATATGTTGGCTAAGTTCCACATATTCTTGCGTTTTCTAGGTTATACCTAAGTACAAAAGAGCAAGATCACGCTTATTAACTCCAAAGAGGATAAATAAAGAAAGATTATTATTGTTGTTGTTGAGCGAATACCTCATTTAGTCGGGAACTTTGAATTTTTTTTTAACCAAAGCATATTAATTCCTTAAAGTTTCATTTTAGTATATTCAGTCCTTATACTAATATTTTTAGTTGGTTTAGTCCTTTTAACCAAATTCCAACAAATTTGAATTTTTCCCGCAACCAGCAAAAGAAAAATTCTAGAAACTCAACCTCCTTCGCTCATTCTTCAACCCCCTTACCCTGTCTTCTCTTTTAGGGAGTTACTGAAATACGACTAATTGGGAAGGATGCCCCTTACTATTGGACAATCAATTTCTATATAGGGAAAACCACTATATTAGTCCCTCACATTACGCATTTGTATTTATTTAGTCCCTCACTTTTAAAATAATAATTTTTAGTCCCTTACATTACACATTTGTATTTATTTAGTCCTTCACTTTTAAAATGATGATTTTTAGTCCCTGACAAATGTAAAGTGTTGAATTTCGGTTCTTAAATAAAATCCCAAACATTTTGGCCTAAATTTTTCATGTCCCCCACATATATAAAATAACGTTGAATTTTGGTCCCTGAATCAAATCTCGAGTATTTTTTGCCTAAATTTATCATGTATTGTTCACATGACATATTTTTTAAGAACAAATTTATAAATTATTCTGAGTAGAATGTTTTATGAGTGCGAATAATATGAAGTAAGTGATTTATTAGCTATTTGTCTGTATTTAAGATTATTTTAATAATCTGACTTGTGGTATTATTTTTTTCAAAATTTATAATCCAATCCGATGCTCGAATTTTGTGTTGGAAAAGAAAAACGAATTCCTAAATTTTACTCAAAAAATATGTCACGTGAACAACACACGATTAATTCAGACCAAAAAGTGTTCGGGTTTTAGTCTAGGTACCGAAATTCGACATTTTACATTTGTGAGGAACTAAAAATCATCATTTTAAAAGTGAGGGACTAAATAAATACAAATGGGTAATGTAAGGGACTAAAAATTGAGGGACTAAATAAATACAAATAGGTAATGTGAATGACTAATAGAATAGTTTTTCCCTTCTATATATGATTGCCTCTTCTATTATGCAGCTCTAAAATTTCTAATTTTGGATTATAGTTTAATGAAATATAAACATTTAAAAAGTATTAGTATAATTAAGGATTAAATTGCCTAAAATAAAAGGTATAGGATTAAATCTAAAAAATTTCAAGGGCCAAATGAGCTATTTGCCATTTTGTTGATCGTTATTGTAATTATTACCTATTAAAGGACCAATTCATTTATTGTTTTTAACATTTTTTGTTTCAAGAATATCCTCATTTTTTTTTGTCTCATAATCATCTCAAAAAAGTCTATTGATGGAAAATTGGATTTAATTCATGGGTAAAAGAAAGGGTAAAGAACTAAAATCTTATGCAAACTCATCTCTTCTTAATATACCCTACATACCTTAAGAAATAGAATGCAACTGAATATTAAAAAATAGTTTTAATGAAAACAAAAAACTTCACAATTGGGATGGAGATCACCTCATTAATAACTCAATTCATGTATAAAAGACTTTTAAATTCTCTATTCATTGTTTTTTTTAACCTTTTAAAGAAAACTACATTTTCCACAAAAAAAAAAAAAGAAAAGAATTTGGCATCAAAAAAAAAAAAAAAAATCAACCCATCTGATTAGGTCCCTAAGTTTATGAATTAAAAAGGAAAAAGAAAAAAAAAATTGAGATAAATCAATCAAAATAAAAAGTGGAATTTTATGTAAAATTGAGAATTTACAATTGATAATGAATCACAAACTCCAATCGCAATCAATATTAAGAAACTTTGATCACAACCATATTTGATTTTGGGATTGAGTAGTACCCTTGAATCAAAGACTAAGTCATACTCTTATTATAGTTGACGAAATGTCACTGTAATCTTTTGGTAATTCTCCTAGTGTGATTTGTTAATAATGAAGCTTAGAATTATATAGTGTATAATCTTGTGCTTCTTATAAATCCTTACTAAGAAAGGTATTCAATATTCATCGAATAACAAATACTCCATTACTCATTTATGGAGACATGCATTTGCTAAAACAGACTACTAATAATATACTAGTATTAAAAAATTGAATTCTTGAAAACCAACACAATTGGGACGAAGGGAATATGTAGCTAACAAGATGGTTTTCTGCTATTCTCTCCCGGAATTTATAACATCCCACCAAGTACTTTCGTTTCTTGCTGAACAAAGTGATATACTATATACTTATCTCCAGTGGAGTTTTTTTTTTCCTCCAATCAAATGTAAAGATGGGAAAATTTTATTAATTGCTCGTCTACATAATTATTTCTCCAATTTAACAATTTTGGATTTCATGAGTAACTGTCACTAAATAGAAATGGCACGAGTCGGCAGAAGCATACCTAATCACTTAAATTTTCTCACTTACTCCACTTTATACCTTTAATTTAGATCAATTATCACTTTACAACCCCAACTATAATTTCGGACATGTTACATTCGTAACTCTCATATCTGTCCCAATTCAGTATAATATTTAATGTTTCAATAGAATTGATAGATGTTAGGTACATGCACACCTTACACCAATTTGGGACGTACATCAATGATGTAGTCAAAACTAATTCCATTAGTGACCCACAATTTATGATAAATTCTTACTTGTACCCACAATTTAAAATTTTGTACAAATTGCACCCCCAACTTCATGTCTATCATGCTTTGATCTAATTTAACAGCGTTAAGAAATTTGATGAAAATATGTTCCTGTTCAAGTCGGTGCTGTGCATGGTTGGAGGAATTTTCGTTATTTTTGTTAATAATGCTACTACATATAGGATTGAAGTGAGATGAATATAAATGTTGAGAGCATAAAATGTCCAAAATTGAAATTGAGGGTGCATTGAAAGTAAAAATCAAATACAAGTTAAAGAAGTGTAAAGTAGAGTTAAGACTAAATTTTTTTAGTCAGATTTAAGGTCTAGCCAGGTTTACTTTATTAAACTCTTTATAGCTTTCATAACGAACAATTTCTTATTACTACTTACAAAAACATTATTAATTATATATTTGCTTTATAGTTGTAGTTTTTGGGAATTATAGTAGGTGTAATCCTACTAGAAATGTTCAACCTTGGAAACCTTAGTGCCTTTGTTTTGGACGACAACCAATTTACAGGGAGAGAAATTGGAAACCTTACCAGGTTAATGTGCTACAACTTACTGCGAACAACTTGACATGTATAGCAATATTATATGTGATACAGTGAAACTGGCTCAATTTAGGAAGGCAAGCATACAATTTTAGTTCTAGATGTATTTGGTTAGTGGCCTATGTCTAATCCATAATCTTCATTAACATATAGAAGTTTCCAAAGCATTTAATTTGTGCTAAATAAGTCCCTAATATCTTTGGTCAAAACAAATGCAGTTTTGAAATATTCAATTTCAGCCAATGTGGTTCCTAGTGTAGCATAAAATTAAAGAAAATTCATACAAAATATCAAATAAAAATTAAACTATAAAATATAAAATAAGTGCCCTATTTGTGAGTTTTACTTAGTTTTTCATGTATAGAATTTCATAAGATTTTACACCTTAAAAATAAGGTAACATGAAGTTTACAAATTATAAATCGATTAATAGTATCCTATCATTAGAATATTTACACATAAAGATAAAGAAAATTAAGTACTAACTTTATTTACCTAAATTGCAGCCAGTTACATTACTCGATGTGTATTTATAAAAAATATAGAAAATAAATGAATGGAAAACATTATGTTAGATGTGATTATTTAGTTAGAAATTAGTAAAATCTATAAATTGTCATAGTTTGGTAAAAAAAATGAATATTTATATTTATTTTCTATTTTTTAGTTTTTTATAAATTTTACATAATTTTCACAAACTTTGTGTAAATTTTTGTGACATTTATATTTTTTATGAATTTTATGTATTTTTTATATTTTCATTAAAAGTTTAGTGTTTATGAAACACTGGAGATCTATTTGGCCAAAGTTGAATACTTTAGGGACTATATTTATTTCGGCCAAATTGTTAGAGACTTTATAATTTTGATGAAACCAAACATTTTAGGATAACATTCATTTTATAAAACATTTAGAATCTATTTGATCTGCACCCAATAATCATTAAAGACTAAAATTCCAGTTATGTTAGTAGATTTATACACATCTAGATGTGTATAAGAGACAGACTATATTAATCCCAATGTTCCATTCAAAATAAATGTAATTTCCAAAGTATTAAATTGTGCTAACTAAGTCCTTAATATTTTGGTCAACAAATGCAGTTTTAAAGTATTCAATTTCTGCCAAATTGGTCCTAATGTAGACATAAAATTTTAGAAAATTCATAAAAATATAAAATGAATATAAAAATTCACAGAAGTCATAAAATATATAAATAAGTGTCCTATTTATGAGTTTTATTTATTTGTTCGTGCATAGAATTTCAAAATATTAGGTAATAATTTTACAACTTAAAAAAAAACAAAATAAAGTTTACAACCTGTATTTACACATAAAGATCGATAAAAAACAATGTTACAACAAAATTTTAAATTATTGCCTAATTTATATTTCTAAAAAGATAAAACAAATAAATGAACGGAAAACATGATATCATGTGATTATTTAGCTAGTAAAATAGCAAAATTTATAAATTGTCCGAATTTGGCCATAATTGAATACTCTATACTCTATTTAATTTCTTATTTTTATTTTTTATAGTGTTTATAATTTTTTTATAATTTTCATAAACCTTTTGTAATTTTTATAATATTTATACTTTTTAGTAATTTCATGTTTTTTGTATATTTTCATTAAAATTTTAATTTTACCAAGTAGTAGAAACCTATTTGGCCAAATTTAATACTTTGTGGACTATATTTATTTCAGTTGAAATATAGTTAGAGAGTTTAATTGGGTTAAAATTGAATTTTAGAGATTCTTTTTCCAATATGATATTTAGAATTTATTTGTTTCACACCCTCAATTATTAAAGACTAAAATTGCATCCCCCTCTTTCTTTAACCAATACTCTTAAATTCTAACAAAAAGATCCATCTTGAACTCATCAAACTTAAACTTAGGGGAAGCATCTATTAAGCATTAAAAAATTCTAATAAATAAAATTATCAAATAATGCCAAAATAATTAAAGGAACCAAATTACCAAAGGACTAGCATCAATTAATATGTTGAATTATGTGAACAAGGACTACCTCCACTTTATGCCTCTAATTTATTCTAATTCTCACTTTCCAGTACATGTCACATAGCTAAAGTAAAAAAAACCTATCATATTTATTAATGGTATCTAAAATTAATTAGACCAAAGTGGACCAAATGCAATAATTTATGGTATAATGTATTCAAAATTAGAATTAAAGGTACAAAGTGAGAATTTGCAATGTAACTTATGGAGTCTAAAGTGGAATTAGATGTGTATAACCACCATCAATACCATGCGTCCCTGAGTTTTGGTAAACCATTAAGAATTGGTCTAAATCCCTTTGATTCTCTGAATTGGGTAGCAATGGGTCCAAAATTTAAATTTGAAGTGCAAATTGACATTCAGTATAAATCAGGGAGTGCAAAAGAAGTTATGTTGTAAATAAAGTTGTTGAAGTTTTTTTTAGGTTCACATCCAATATTAATGTCTAGAAATGCTTCATTTGCGAAGACTCTATCCAAATTTAGAAACTTATCAATAATCATGTTGTCATACATGAATTATTCTACCTATCATTTGCCAGATACCATACCACAAGAAATTTGTTACCTTCAACAATTGGTGCTGCTATACTTTTCATGTAATGAGTTGCACGGTTCTATACCATTTGGAGTCCTTAATCTCTTATCAGCTTCACTAGGACCCTATCAGGCAATCTTCCATAGATTACTGCTAATGGATTCATCCAAATTTGGAGAAGTTTTATCTCAATAGCAATAATATTAGTGGAGTTATACCAATGGTACATTGCAAATTTCTCCAAATTAAATCATCTATCTCTTGTTGAAAACCAATTCAGTTGTTCAGTTCCTGACACCTTTGGAGATCTTAGCCTTGCTACCAACAATTTAACTAGCTTAGATTTCATCTCTTCCTTGACAAAATACAAAAATCTAAGACTTCTGACGATATTTGGAAATCCATTTGATGAGATTCTTCCAGTTTCCATCGGTAACTTTTTTAATTCATTAGAAAAATTATATGCATACGATTGTAACATCAAGGGCACTATCCCAAATAACATTGGTA
The DNA here is from genome assembly GCA_025175665.1 of Cinchona pubescens. Lineage (NCBI taxonomy): Eukaryota > Viridiplantae > Streptophyta > Magnoliopsida > Gentianales > Rubiaceae > Cinchona > Cinchona pubescens. Next base: position 330,209 of record JANKKI010000315.1, read on the forward strand.
ACTTAAGCGGTTTCATACTTATTATCGTATTTAAGAATCACCTGGCAAGATTTATTCAAAAAGTACCAAATATTTAGAAAACCTGCAGTTGTTATCTCTTTGGGAAAACAAAGTAACTAGCACCTTAGACATTTTTTGTGACATAAAGAATGTGGCTTCTTTGTATCTCATTCAAAACCAAATATCAATGTAAATACCAAAATGCTTAGGTAACACAACATCTCTTGGCCTAAATTCCAATGAATTAACCTCAACCATGCCCAAAACATTGTGGGGAAACCTTAAAAATCTCTTGGAACTACATTTGTCATCAAATTTTTTGTACGGCTCTCTAGATGAAGAAATGGGAAACTTGGAGGCTGTAGTACAAGACTTGTCTTGGAACAAGTTCTTGGGGACCATTCCAAAAAGAGTGTGAGATTTGAAAATTCTTGAAATTCTTATTCTAAGGAACAACTATTTAATTAGATCAATTCGAGAATCAATCGGTAGCATTCTGAGTTTAGAACTTCTAGACCAGTTCAGTAACAATCTATCCAATTTGATTCTAAAGTTGATATAGGAGCTTCAATCTCTCAAATATTTCAATGCTCTTTTAATCATCTACGAGGTGAAATTCCTTTAGGTGGTCCTTTTAGAAACTTCACGAGTGACTCCTTGTGAGGTGGATCATATCAAATGGTGATCTTTGTAGCGATCCAAAATTATAAATGCCAAAATGTAGTATAATTAGTTCAACTCACAAATCAGGACAACAAAAGTGCTTTGATTTGTGTTCATCATACTAGGGGTACTTTCTATTATCATTCTTGTGGCTACCGAATATTTATTCATATGACATCGAAAGAAACATGCTAATCCAAGTGAAACAAGATTGTTGATGTCACCAAAAAGAATTTTCTTGATAATGAACGTTTGGAAGCAAGTAATGGGTGCGACGAAGGCAATTTTCTTGGAAGTGGGAGTTTCAGATCTGTGTACAAAGGGTTCCTAAAAGATGGGACGTACGTAGCCATTAAGGTATTTATGGAGCAACAAGATAAAACATGCGACACATTTGATGTAGAATGTGAAGTATTTCACAACATGCATTAACTTCTCTTTCAGTTTGCACCAACTAAACCTTGTATTCTATAACACCGTACTCATATTCATCATCTACGCAAAAATGCAGGCAGGAATCGGGTGAGAGACAAATCGTCCACCTGGATCATGCAATTACATATAAATATACTTTTCACAATCACGTCACACTATCACATAGCATATGTATTTGAAGGAAAAAAATCACATTTCCAAAATCATATTTTGCATTTATAAATAATGCTTTTGAAATATTGAATAATATGCTATAATCACAAGTAATTCATTTTTCATTGACAATTTCATAATCATATTATGCATCAAGTAAACATTGTCATAGTCACAAAATCATTATTAAATCATGCATTCATTTATTAAGATAGGCTCAAAACTAACCATGCTTACATTGGCACTAAGTACTCAGCCTAGTGATTAACCCCATTAAAAAAGGTTGTCAAGACGTTTTCATGGAACCACCTGATGATTTCTCTAATCATATTCGTATTCATAATTATAATGAAGTTCAAAACTATAATCCCTACCAACTATCTCTTGTTTGTTTAGATCCCTTATTCATTAATTTTTACCCATACATCAGCACACATAAATCATGCATGTATTACATTTTTTATAACTTTAAAACCAAGAAAGTTAAATAGCCATACACGATTTCGATTTTCATAGAAAAAATAACCCATTTTGTAAAAACATTTAATAAAATAACTTTTAACAATTATGTGAATTCATAACACATTTTAGAAACATCGAAATTTGTAATACAAATTTGAAAATTTAGAGAGTAAGCACCACCAACGCTAAATAAACTCAATAATTGTGCTTAATCTTGGTGTTATATTTTTCCGGTAAGAAATCACAATATTCTATCATCAATCAACACTTAATAACCTCTTATTCAAACTCTACATAGTCTAATTGTTAATTTCTATAGACCGTGATCGGTTTATCACTTTAAGTATTTTCAAGATTCATTAGTGACATAAAAGTGCGAGAAATACTTTTAGTTTGCTCAAAAGTATAATATCATCTTTTAAATTTGTCAAAACAACTTAATTGAATCCTTAATAGATTTAGCCAATTTAGAATTTCCATCATAAAATAAGTTTTGATCTTAATCTTATACAAATCTTTAGAAACTTTAGAGTTATAGTTTTATCAAAACTTTTAGAAAATTCTTCAACAAGAATTTTCTAAAAGAGGGTTCTATATAACTTTTGAAAAATATTTGAGTACTTTTTATAATTTGTAAAATATTTTTGCAGCCTTAGTATAATTTCTTAAAATTTTTAGGGCCACTGTACAATTTTTTAGAAATCTCAGGGACTCAAAACATATTTCATTGATATCCCTGATTTGACTCATCAAAACTATCCTAGGTCTTAATCTAATTTCTACAAGTTCATAAGGATTTGATCTGTACCATTTCTCTTATAATTGAGCCTTAATAAAAATACTAGACAAGGGTCTAAATTTATTTCTAACAAATTAGTCAAAAAATAAAATTTTTAAAAATTATATAGCTGTCTCTTATACACATCTAGATGTGTATAAGAGACAGTGGTTTATTTACCATATTTGCAATTTAGTCCCTGATTGGATTATGAACTAGATACAAATAAGAGACAGAATTCTCAAGTTAATCTATATAAGAAAATAATTCATTGGAAATATATTTATGACCCATAAAAATAGCATAAATAAATCACACAATTAAGTCCATATGATCCTTAACAATCTATAATAAATTAAAGCCTAAAATTAACTATGAAATTTAAAATACAAATTATTATAAAAGAGAGCTTACTTTTCTTTGTTTGGAAAATAATCCTCTTCTCTTCTCCTCTCCTCACGATTTTTTGAAAAATAGATTCAGAGTATTTAACTCCTATTTTTTTTCCTACAATTTAGGCTAATCTCCAAGAATCACAAGAATTAGTATTCTAGTACTACTTTCCTACTAAAACTCTAGTCTTTAATATATCCCAAATATTTATTTATATCCCTATTTATTATTTTACATAAAAAATTATGATTATCGCATTTTACACCTTTTATAAAAAGTTTCATTTTGGAAACTTAGATATTTCATTCACATTAAACCACACAAGTCATTCATCTATACACCACAAAGTCTCACATCATGTACCACATTCATGTTATACGCACGTAAGTTTGGGTTCAAGTAGTAACATACCTTGTGCAATACTATCCAGACCTTCTGCCTCATACTAAGTCATGTAGCAAACCTAGCATTAGCGTTAGTTGAGACCTCCACTGGCTTAGCATCCCTTCTTGCATTGCCTTTCTCATCTGAGCACTCTTGTTGACGGTGTCCAATTTGACCACATTTAAAGCATGTACCTGACTTCATTGAACACTCTCCATAATGGTGCTTGTGGCAGTAACCACACTCACGTTTGTTATTGTTCCCTTCAATTCTTGGTGACAGTGGTGATCCATGCTTTCTGTTTAGTACTTTCACAAGTTTTCCAGCCATATTCAATTATGTGACTAACTGACCTTCAATGGTTTGGGGCTGCTTTCCCTTATTTTCCTCATCAAACCTCTTTATATTGGCCTTTACCCTCAAACAAGTATTGAGCAAATAACTCATCATAGTTAGGAGTATTGGCACTCGAGATCATAGACTATATACGACTTGTCAACCCACGTCTAAATCTAACCATTTTCGATTCTTCATTTTCCATGATAATGGGTACAAAACGTCCCAAAGTAAGACTTATTAGCATACTGCATCATGAACATGTCTGGGGTCTAGCTGTGCATAAAACTCCTCAATTTTCTATATATGCACAGCTGGTGGAAAGAAATGGTTTAGAAATGCCACCTAAAACTTATCCAATCAATAGGGAGTGTGATAGTTATTTGAACCGTAGTCTGCAACTTTTCTTCCTCTCCAACCAATAATGGTTTAATCACTATGTGCTTCATTTCCATTAGTACTTGTAACAACTCAAAATTGTTTTCTACTTTACCAAGCCACTAGTGGTTCCATGTTAAACTAACAGGATGGAAATATCAAAGGTAGGCACACATAGTATTTCCATCCTCTCATAGTGAACATGAGTACTAGTTTGCATTTGTGCACTATGTGAAACTTGAGCTATTTGAGCTTGCACTATGCACGTGTCCTTGAATAGTTTAAGCTATGTTAGTTATGGTGATAACAAATTCAGCGGGTACAATCATAGGGGTCATGTTGTTTCCTATTCTAGATCCAGAATTAAAAGTAGGGTTCACACTTGCACGACCACTTCCTGCTGGTATGCCTTCAACATTGTTTTGGTTGCCTATATACACATTGGGATTGTTGACGTTGGCCTCAGAGTATCATGATCTAGTTTGGGGTGCCATTACCTACACCAAAGATTAAGGGTTAATTTTCCAACTTATCCAAGTTATAAAGAAGTATAAAGAACATAACAATGTAAATTTCTAATCCAACAACTTCAATAATAATGTGAGCAATTTCTAAATATAGTAATCTTCTATCACTATTAAAACATGGGTTGTCACATCAAATCCAAGAATAACTACATTCTTTTACTAAAGAGTCTAAAAAAATTTTCGATGTCATATGCAATGATGGCCCATGGTAGTGAGCTTTCACTAATATAGTCCAGTAGATTTTGTACTATAATATCATGTAGTTTCAATTGTTCAACTTTAACCTTTTGTCTAATATCACGGTTCTCATTCTTGAACTTTTGATCATATATACCGCAACTGGTTCTTTTATTTACTTTTTTTTACTCTCGTAAGTACCTTTTCTTTTTCTTCACATAAGTCAAAATCTACAGTAAAAAATTACCATGCTTAAATTGTGCTAAAATCATCTAGAATTTCAAATTAAATACTTCACATCTACATTAGATCTTGATTATTCCTAAATCTCATAGTCAGGTATCTTAAGTTTCTAACCTGAGACCCACAACAAAGATCATAACCTAAGTTTTAATACCATTAAAAATATTACGACCCTGACCCCCACTTGCTAGGCACGTGCCATTCACCGTATTCATGAAACCGTACTCTCACGAATACAATGCATCAATCATATATCCATAACTTCAAATATCAAATATGACAGCAGAAACATCCAATTATCAATGGAAAATCAAAATAGTGCAAAACATATTCATGTAATAAATTCTAAAATGCAAAGGTACTAAATAATGTCACGAGCACATATGATCAATTTATCTATAATAGCTAGTCTAATTTTTATTCTCCATTATAACATGAAATTTAACTAAGAACACTAACTTCTCTTTCAGTTTTTACCGGCTAGACCTCATCTTCTGTAACAATGTACTCATATTCATCATCTGTACAAAAATATAAGGAATGGGGTAAGCGACAAGTCGCCCAGTAAATAGCACATACTCCCTACTAGATCATGCAGTTACATATACATATACTTTTCACAATCACATCACACTATCACAAAGCATATGCATTTGAAGGAAAAAAAAATCACATTTCCATAATAATATTTTACATTTACAAATTCATTATATAATGCTTTTAATATTTAATAATATACTATAATAATAAGTAAATTATATTTCATTGACAATTTCATAATCATATTATGCATCAAGTAAACATTTTCATATTACTCATAAAATCACTGTTAAATCATGCATTTACTTATTAAGATAGGTTCAAAACTGACCATTACTTCATCGGCACTAAATACTCAGCCTAGTGATTGACCCCAATAGAAAAGGTAGTCAAGAGGTTTTCATGGAACCACCCTTGTTCATTAATTTTTAACCATACATTACACACAAACTATACATTTTCAAAATCATACATGCATCACATTTTGTATAACTTAAAAACCAAGTAAGTTAAATAGCCATACACAATCCAGATTTCATAGCAAAAATTACCCATTTTGTAAAAACATGTTATTTCATAAAACAACTTTGGAAATTATGCGAATTCAAAAAACATTTTAGAAACATCAAAATTTGTAAATAAATTTGAAAATTTAGAGACTAAGCACCACATACCTCAAATAAGCCCCATAACCATGCTTTATCTTGAAGTTGATATTTTCTTATAAGAAATCACAATATTCTGTTATCAATGAACATTTAATAATCCCTTATTCCAACAGTCTAACTCTATATAGCCTTGTTATAAATTCCTAGGAAGTATGATCAGTTTATCACTTTAAGTGTTTTTAAGATTCATTAGTGACATAAAAGTGCAAGAAATACTTTTAGTTTGCTCAAAAATATAACATCATCTTTTAAATTTGACAAAATAAATTAATTGAATCCTTACTAGGTTCAATCAATTCAATTTTCATCACAAAATAAGTTTTGGTTTACTATTACAAGTCTTTTGAAACTTTAGAGTTATTTTCAAAATTTTTAGAAAATTCTTGGGCTTTCATATAACTATACAAAACAATGAGGGGCTCTATATAACTTTTTAAAAAAATTTGATGACTTTTTTATAATTTATAAAATATTTTTGAAGCCTTAGTACAATTTTTGAAAACTTTTGGGGCCACTGTACAATTTTTAAAAACTTCAGGGGCTTAAAACATAATTTCATTGATATCTGGACCTGATTTGACTCATCAGAACTATCCAAGGTCTTAATCTAATTTTCAGTAGGTTCATAAGGATTTGATCTGTACCATTTAAAAGTCAATTGAGCCTTGATAAAATACTACAAAATCCAAGAGACTAAACTGCAAATATGACAAATCATCACTATCTTCCTCGTCTTCCCGAGACGGCACTACTGCTGCCACTTCTCCTCTTTTTTTTTCGATTGAAGATTTTTTTTTTCCATAAAAACAAATCAAAATCAAATTCTTAAGTTAATCTATATAAGAAAATCATTTATTGAAAATATATTTTTGACCTATGAAAATAACATGAATATATCACACAATTAAGTCCATATGATCCCTAACAATCTATAATAAATTAAAGTCTAAAAATAACTACGAAAATTAAAATACAAATTAACATAAAAAGGGAGCTTATCCTCTTCTCTTCTTCTCACGATTTTCTGAATACGTCGTAGTTTTTCAATCCTAAAATCTCAATATTTATATGCTATTAACTCATACTTAGATCTTATAATTTAGACTAATCTACCTTAATCACAATGGATTAATATTCTAGTATTACTTTTCTACTAAAACTCTAATTTTTAATATTCCCAAATATTTATTTATTTCCTTATTCATTATTTTACTTGACAAAAATATTACGAGTATCACACAGGTATCAACAAAATGTGATGTTTATAGCTATAGACATGCTAATAGAAATGTTCACAAGAAGAAAGCCAAGTGATGAAACTCAATCTTATAAATGGAACTTGAAGAGTTGGTAGCTAATTTTATGCCAAATTTACAAGTCATAGATGCCAAATTATTGAGGGAAGATGAACAACATTGCAATGAAAAGTTAGATTGTTTGTCATCAATTATGGAATTGGGTTTAGATTGTGTTGTAGAATCTGGGAGAGGATCAAAATCATTGATGTTCCTAATAATCTGAACAAAATCAAGCACAAATTTCTCCATAACGTGGGTCCTTGAATAGAATATAAAAAATGCTAAGAACTCATGTATACAAGTTTGATTTAGTAATTTAATTTTATTTTTCCTAAAAATATGCCAATTTTTAAATTTAATACTACCTTATATCGCTAAATTTTGTTGTCTGTTTATGTAAAATACTCAAAAAAAAGTAGAAAAAAAAATTTATAATTATTTTTTAAATAATGAGATTTTTTATTAGAAATTAAATTTGATTAAGTAAATTTTTTTATATAAAAATAATATAGAAATTGATTTTCCAAATTATTGAAGAATGGGAATAATTCTTTTTTGTTGCCCCACATATAGTTCCTCGAACCGCACTTTCTAAACGAACCAGAGCCAACCCGAATTGGCTTTTAAGAATCAAGTAATAATTGAAAACAAATTTTACTTGAAGAATGAATTTCAAATAGCTTAATTATAGTTTGGATTCCTAAAGAAAAAGAGAAAACTCAAAATAGAGTAAAACAGGAAAAAAACTAACTTTTTGAGATTTCATATTAGAATGAAATTTCATTAAAGAAAATTCGGATAGAATTTTTGGGACGGGTTAAACAAATTAAAGAAAATGAACGAAATAAATATCTATAGGATAGCTTTAGATATGAAGTAATAAAGTTAGATAAATTCTACATCTTCTTTTAGGAATTATTTCTTTAATTTTAAAAGTTTGTATAATATAATATTTTAAAAAATAATGTTATATTATACATATATTTAAAGTATAAGGGAATAATTTTTTAAAAAGAATTAAAATTTTTCATAAAATTAACTTTAATTTATCTAGAGAATAAATCTTACATTAGAATGTAAAATTTAGAATGCTAGAAAATTAACTTTTATAGAAGACCCGAATGTTACCAGACAAGACGGGTAGGGAAAGGACGAGGAAAAGAAGACGCCGTGAATGTTCGAAAGAGAGAGATCACATGGAAGTAGAAAGCGAAACAAAAATTGATATTGGAGCGTGTTGAACAAGACTCCAAGAATTGATATTGGAATTCAAACTTGATGAAATCAATTCAAATTACGCAACCATTACCTTATTTTTTCGTTTTTTTTTTTTTTTTTTTTCCAAGGATGTATTTAGAGCACATGTTCCTCTTATATCTGGAAAATATTTATACATACTCGATTTTTAGTTTATTTGTATATTTTGTAATTAAAATTAAATCTTATAAAATTTTATTTACATCAAGTTATATCATAAATTTTAAAATATTTAAATTATATTACAAAATTTACAAATAGAATCAAAAATAAGATCTACGTAAATCTTTACCCTTATATTTTAGTGGTTCCAAATTATAATTAATAAATCGTTAAGAAAGATTTTCCGAGTGAAGTGATAGAAAGGACGTACGAGTAGGTGAGATTTTTTAGTACAGTAATGTTTATTCCACTGTCAAGTGTCAATTCAAAACTTAGTCAAGTTGACTTAAGACTCTAGGGGAATAAAGCAGTCAACTTGAGTCAACTCTAAAGATAAAGACGAACAAAGTGGAATTTGATCAGAATTCAGCTGAAATGGTTTTTTAATGCAAATTTGAAATAACTTTCAATGTATATGCTAAAATATATATGCGGTTAGTTTTCTGAGTAAGGGCAATGTACATAAATTCTTTTTACACTCCTTGGAGGTTTCAAATTTATTATTTTTTTAGTAAGAGGGTAATTATTTTTTTTGAATAAGCGTAATGTACATAAATTATTTTTATGCTCCATATAGATTTTAAATTTATTATTTTTTAATAAAAGGATTAATATGTGTGTGACTGTGAATTAATTAGATACTAGTGATAATTCTGTACTTAGCACGGGAGAAAATTGCTGTCATAAATCATGAATGTGTTGGTCTAATTATGTAAAATCAGTGTTTAATTATTTATACATAATTATAAATTTAACGAACATGTATATTTGTATCATAACACTCAAATGCCCATAAATCAAGAGGAAAAAAGTGATATAGATTGAATTAGTGTAGTAGATTTGAATCACCAGAACGTTGCATAAAATTAACACTTTCTTGACCCTATATGTGTGATCAAAAGTTAAAAGAATTAATCATAGTACATAGTTGTGGAAGAACTTTAAGTTGTCCCCCATAAATGAACCTGGACAGTCAAAACCGTAAAAAAGAATTTCTCAAAAGTTTGATGACAAAATATCAAAGAAATGATTAATCCATTAAGGGATTATAACTTGAAATTAAAATAAGTTTTGTCTCCCGCTAACCCTCAACTCAAAAAATAAATAATAAAAGAAAATAAGAATAAATAACAAATTTCAAATTCATCACAAAAGAAAAGATGTAGAAATCAATAGGTGTACCAAAATATATTTCAAAATTCTCCATAAAAGGATGGCAGAAAAAAAAAAACCTGAAAAAAGTACCGTATAAGGGAGAATCATAGTAATTTACTTTCTTTGCGAACTTTTCCATGCATTCTCCAAAGTCTACATGTCTTGCTTTCAACCATTGTTTTTCATTGTTTCCATTGTTTGTTTATTACTGTGTGTTAAAAAACTACAGTCCTATATCTAAAATTGCACCTCTACAATCTTAAACCGTATTTGTGTTGTTTTTCTATATTATCTGCCAGGAGTAATTGTGTTGCTTCTCTATTTTATCTGTATTTTGTGTCGATGAACAGTTCGATTTGAAGTGTTTTAATAGGATTAAACTCCTAATTGCCAATAGTAGAAAACCCTTATATACAGTTATTCCTGTTCTTAAAGAATTACTAAGTGTTGCATCTGTTCAATTTGTTTTCCATTATAATTTGCAATCTTAAATTCATAAAATTTAATTATCATGACCCAAAATGAAAAGTCACAGAGCTTGTGGTACGATGCAACATTTCAGTTTAACGTTTTCCTTTCATTAGTCGTCATTATGTTTTCTTTTTCTTATTTACTATATATTTTTCAATAATTAATATCTTAATGGAAAAGCCAATTTCCTACAACCCCCAAAAAAAAAAAAAAACCATAAAAGCTCTATCAGCCACGTGAATGCCTCCATGGCGTTTTAGTTGTGTACTATAGCTTAGCTTAATGATGACAATCTAATATTTTTCAGAAAATTAATGAGTTAAAGCTTTGGGAAGAAATTCCCTAGTAATAATTAATTAATTCCTAGTTTTAGTTAGTTTAAACAAGTGAGAATTTGACTCCACAGAAGACAATATGTCATTCTATAATTAATGCATAATTAAATGATTGGATTTGAGTGACAAAGAGATTAAGTCAAAATTTGAATGACAAAAATAAATTTTACCCATTAAAGAAAAGTTTTCTATATGGCTTGACTAATGACAATTTATTAAAAGGTTGTACACGTCATGAGATTGTCCATCTTATTTCTTGTTTCAATTCGTTGTCTTATAAACTGTTTATTCGCTGTGTATTTTAGTATATTAAATAAATATAAGTCAGAGTACACGTGATAATTATTAAATAGTGGGACAATAGTTGGTAAAGTGAGGTGGGATAGGATAGCAAATTTTTTACAATTCCTTTTTTAGCACAGTATTTGCCTATGTTTTATCAGAAAAAAAAAAAAAAAAAAAGACACCTGAACATATTTCAGTGTCTGAATTCTGATTGCAATTCATGAATATATATATATATACACACACTTCATATAGATGCCACTAATTTACACAATCCATAAGCAGTTCCATATTCATCAAATGTGAAATGGAAAGACATTTCTACTGCTACTTTCTTGCACTTATTTTGGTGCAATATTGTTTCATTGTGACTTCCACAGCCATGAAAAACACAAACATAGCCACTGATCAATCTGCCGTTCTAGCCCTGAAAGCCCACATCACTTCAGATCCTTATCAATTCTTGTCAAAAAACTGGTCTTCAAATGCTGCAACATCTTCTGTCGTTTGTGACTGGATCGGAGTCAAATGTGGCTCTAAACATCAAAGAGTGACTGCTTTAAACATTTCAAGCATGAGTCTCACAGGCACCATTCCTCCAGAACTGGGAAACCTCTCCTTTCTTGTTTCTCTTGACGTTGGAAGCAACTATTTCCATGGAAATCCTCTGCCTCAAGAGTTGTCGCGTTTACACCGCCTAAGGTTCATCAGATTAAGCTCCAACATAACTTTTCTGGAGAGATTCCAATGTGGTTTGGTCGCTTTCCTGAACTTCAATTCCTGTCTTTGTACAATAACAATTTTTCTGGCCCAATCCCTTCTTCCATCTCTAACCTGTCGAAACTCGAACGTCTCAGTTTCAAGGGAAATTCTCTGAATGGGAAGATTCCTAAACAGATTGGAAACCTCAGTAGATTGACATTTCTGAATCTTGAAAGTAATCAGCTGATTGGTTCCCTACCATTGGAAATCTTCAACATTTCAACTTTGGAAATTATTGGATTCACATTCAATAATTTAACTGGTACTCTTCCTGCTGATCTATGCCACCATCTTCCAAGGGCAAAGAGATTTATCTCTCTTTCAATCAGATACATGGTCAAATCCCATCTAGTTTATCTAAGTGTTCACAACTTCAGGAATTAGAATTCGCAGCCAACAATTTACGAGGTAAATTACTGCTGAAACTTGGCTCTTTTATTAATTTTCCATTATTCAGACAAAGATATCAATGTGAAATTGCCTAAATATTTCTCCGAGTCAGTATGTATGCCATGCAATCATCATATTGGTCACTACATATCACGCCCTCATGGACCCGTAATATACATCAATTAAAGTAATCTATTTTTACATTTTATTAGTCTAGGGTATAAACGATGTGTATAAGAGCTCCTTGGCTTACGAGCACAAGAGCTTCAAGCTTGATTTATTCTTTGTTTAACGCACATTTGTGGGCAAAATTTCTAAGTTGCAAGCATGTTCTTGGACATTAGCAGGTGTCATTCCACGAGAGATTGGGAATCTTCGTAACCTCAAGGAGTTCAACATTGGACGCAATCAAATTACAGGCTCAATACCAAAAGAAATTGGGAATTTGACCGGGCTTACATTTCTTGGGTTGTCTTATAACTCATTAACAGGTAGATCCTTACCAACAAGGAAGAGTTTCACTTCCTATCGATTAGTTATTTGTTTAAATCATGTTTAACAATCTACAAAAAGCTAATTTTAGACTTGTATTAAAAAAATTAACACTTACCACATTCATGCATTATTTGATAGGTGTAATACCAGAAGAGATCTGCAACCTTCACAAACTGGAGGAACTTTACTCGATATTCAATAACTTGCATGGCTCTATACCAATAGGAATCTTCAATCTCTCAAAATTGAGTGTGCTTTCGCTGGGATTCAATTACTTTACAGGCGATCTTCCATCAAATATAGGTCGCCTACTGCCTGATCTAGAAAAATTTTCTCTTCCCCTAAATAACATTGGTGGAGTTTTACCAGCTTCCATTGTAAATTGCTCTAAATTAACCGTTCTTGTCGTTGCATCAAACCAATTCACTGGCTCAATTCCCAATAACATTGGGAATCTTGAACTCCTAGAAAGTATAAATCTTTCTGGTAACGATTTGACCAGTGATCCCACGTCTTCGGAGCTGGAGTTTCTTAGTTCCTTGACAAAGTGCAAGTATTTAAAGACTTTAGATATGTCGAATAATCCACTCAATAGTGGTTTTATTCCAGCTGCGGTCGGGAATCTTTCTACTACCCTGAAATATTTCTATGCTGGAGGGTCTAGTATTAAAGGCCCCGTCCCACATGAAATTGGAAACTTGAGCAGTCTAATCATTATTTCTCTAGATGACAATCAGCTGACTGGAGTTATTCCAAGAACAATCAGGGACGTGGAAAACCTTCAAGTGCTGTATCTCATGAGAAACAAACTAAGGGGTAGTCTGGATACCTTTTGTAGCATGCACAGCCTATATGAGTTGTATCTTAGCCGAAACCAAATTTCAGGCCTGATTCCAAATTGTTTAAGAAATATGACTTCCCTCAGGACTCTCGACCTCGGTTCCAACTTATTGTCCTCTTCTATTTCTACAAGTCTGTGGAAACTAAGAGATCTCTTGGTGCTCGTCCTAGACTCGAACTCCTTAACTGGCTCACTGCCCCTCGAGATTGGAAATTTGAAAACTGCAATATTAATTAACATGTCGATGAATCAAAGCTCTCAGGGGACATTCCCACGACAATAGGCGATTTACAGAGCTTGCAAAACCTTTCTTTAGCAGGCAACAGGTTAGAAGGACTCATTCCAGAATCATTTGGAAACCTGTTCAGCTTAACATCCCTAGACTTGTCAAAAAACAGCCTCTCTGGTTTAATCCCAAAGTCATTGGAGAAACTTCAATCTTTGAAAGCCCTAAACGTTTCTTTTAACCATTTAAAGGGTGAAATTCCCTCTGGTGGTCCTTTCAGAAACTTCACAAGTGGATCCTTCATTTTCAATGATGCATTGTGTGGAGATGCAAAATTTCGTGTACCACCATGCCAGAGTGATCATTTAAAACACAAGCCAAAATCGAAAAAGGTGCTTCTACTTACATTTGTCCCACTAGGGATTTCCATTATGGTTGTCTTGGCATTATTATTCCTTCGATATCGATTGAAAGAAAGGGTTCCTAGTGCAACAGATTTGTTACCTGTCCTAGCAAAAGGAAGAGTACTTTACACCTTATTACGAACTTCTACAAGCAACCAATAATTATAGTGAAAGCAATTTTCTTGGCTCTGGGAGTTTTGGATCGGTTTATAAAGCAATTCTGAATGATGGAATCTTTGTAGCCGTAAAAGTATTTAATTTGCAACTTGAAGATGGACACAAAAGTTTCGATGCAGAATGTGAGGTACTCTGCAATCTTCGCCATCGAAATCTTGTGAAAGTCATCAGTAGTTGCAGTAACTATGATTTTAAGGCCTTGGTGTTTGAATACATGTGCAATGGGAGTCTTGACAAATGGTTGTATTCTTCTAACTACAATCTTGAACATTTTTCAAAGATTGGAAATAAACAATACATTTTTGGCAAATGCTTTGCAATATTTGCACCATGAATATTCGACACCTGTGATTCATTGCGACTTGAAACCGAGTAATGTCCTCATTGATGAAGATATGGTTGGCCGTGTAAGTGATTTTGGAATTGCAAAGTTTTTGGGTGACGAGGAAAGCACTGCATACTTCACTAAGACCTTAGCAACAATTGGTTATATGGCCCCAGGTAAACTTTTCATATTGTGATTCTAGTCAATATTTTTTTTTCACATTTTTTCTGAGGAAAATGATTTAAAAAAGTGACATAAGATACTAATTTGACAAAATTATATTAAATCGCTAACTCCTGATTTTAGATATTTGGTCGGGTTTCATTTATTTTTTGACAAATTTATTGACAAATTAGTGATTTTTGTCAATTTATCGTCACTTTTTTATGGAAGTAAGTTTTGTCCTAATGATTTCTTGGATTGCAATATCTCTTATAGAATATGGATTGGAAGGACTAGTGTCAACAGCATGTGATGTCTATAGCTTTGGAATCCTACTTATGGAGGTCTTTACAAGGAGAAGGCCTAGTGATGAAATGTTTGATGGAAATCTAAGCTTCAAGAGTTGGGTAAATGATTCAATGCCTAATGCAATTCTTCAAGTTATAGACACAGATTTGTTGAAGCCTGACGAGGAACACTTTCACTCAAAGGTTGGAGTGTTTGTCATTAATCATGGGATTGGCCTTAAATTGTGTTCAAGAATCTCCTAAGGAAAGGCTCAATACGAAAGTTGTAGCGGACACACTACAGAAGATCAAGCAAAAGATTTCTTGAATGTCATGGAGGTAAATAAAGTAAGAATGCATTTTCTGTAGCATGTTTTTATTTACAAATTAAATAAGAAAAACTATACTGGATGAGTTTCCTAAATATTTACTGAAAAAATGCCACTTAGGCTGCAGATTCGCCGTCATTGGTGGCTAGTTTCGAGGTAGCCTTCGCTTCTTTTGTCTTCAGATCTGCGCTCCAAATTTGAAGTACTATAATGTCACCTACATTTGTTTCGAAGGAGAATATGTCTTTTTTATTTTTTTTCTCTGTTTTAAATTATTGTAATATAATTTCTCAGCTTTAATTCTTGGATGAATACTTTCTTATTGATGGTATGCCATGTTTAATTATCTGCTTTATTGTCTCATTTAACCATTACTTTTCCTTCTAACTGAACACATTATAATATAAATTAGATTCTGTCAAATCTTTCGATGACAATTGAATGTCACTTATGATATACTGACATTCACATATAATATTTATAACTGCCACGTATTTTTTTCAATCTTTTAACATTATTATTTAACATTTAAATTTTAACTATCCATATGTCAATGTATTCGTGGTTGCATCGAATTGACATTTGATAATTGTCACCGAGAATTTTATTTGATTATAATAGCTTATTTCTTTTGGATAGTAAATTACGGTAGATTATTGGGGATTTTTTTTTTTTTTTTTAACATTTTAGTTGCAACTTGCAACTTGAGTCCAACAGAAACAGATAGGATTGTAATATGCTAATAATGCTCCTTTTCATGAGAAACCAAATGCTTGATAAAATAAAGAAATTTTAATGAAAACAAAGTATGCACAATCTAATTAAAAATTCAAAGGTCGGAACAAATCAAAAAAGTGGTAACGCATTGTTTCGAGTGTGCCTTTCTATATGTTGAAAGTGCCGGTAAGGGGCGAGAGTTCTTTTTCAATCCACTTTGTTAAGAGTTTTCCCCTTAGGGTTACTGATAGTTTACACCCTAAAGTACGGGGTAATTACTCTTATACATAAATTAGATGTGTAAAGAGACAGGCAACCCTTCCATGTATAGAATTCATCTTTGAGCAATTCTAACATCATCAGGAAAAATCAATTAAATGACTGATATGCCCTTGTCACAATTTTTTGAATTTTTAAGCATTTTTATTTTTGATAATAGTTTAATAATTATTAAAAATTAAGAAAAATATAATATAAATAAATGGATATCTTTGTCTTCTAGAGTGAAAATGATAAGACAAACTCGACTCAAATTATATTCCACATTATAATTTTTACATATTTAACCTAAAATATAAAATATAAAATACCAGGTTACAACAAAAAATTACAAAACTTTTATGAAAATTCTATTATCACACAAAACCCTTAAAGAAAAACTTCAAATAGAAAATGCTACTGAAAACCTACTTTGATAAGCGTGCTACCACTATGAGAAATACTACAATTCAAAATAATATCAAATGAACTACCAAAATCGCTAAAAAAAACTCCATAAATTACGAGAATTTGACCCAAAAAATATATGGATATGGATTATATTGATATTTTTTCATACTTAATTTTACTTATATTTTTTATAATTATTACACCACTATCAAAAGTTAAAAACATAAAAAATCAAAAAATAGTGTTAAGGGACATTTTAGTCATTTAATTGACTTTGTTAATGGTGTTAGAAATGTTAATAGATGGATAATGTAATTAAGGTAAAATATAATTTTTTTTAATTTAGGGGATAAAGTATAACTATGACTATACTTTAGGCGTCAAAGTGTTATTAACCCTTCCCCTTATTATTTATTATACCTTCTTTAATTTGGAATGACTACTAAAAGTTTTTAACCCCAATCTCCACTATTTCTTTTCCACTAGAAATTGAGATAAACCATATAAACGTGCTTACGTGCACGTACAAAAAGGATAAGAAAGAACAAAAGGGTCAGTTTGGATGGACGGATTGAATTGTTAGAAGGATTTTAATTACGTGAATAGATTTGAAATTAGTTGCTTTGAAATGACATGAAATCTATGTGAATACGAAATTTACTATTTTGATCATTAAAATTCACTCTCTTTAGTTAGTGAATTTCAATTGTTTAATTAAATTCTTTAACTTTTTTAATAATTTGGAACAGATTTGGATTTATATTCAAATCCCTCCCTCCAAACATAACCAAATATTCAAGTTAAAATTGCTCACTCTGTTTGGATGGTAAAATTATTTTTTTTTCATTATTCTCTAAATAATAATATGCATTCATTTCATACATGTTTCTTATATTGTTAAATGAGTTGCTGGTTCTTCATTTTCCACATTTTTTGTCAAGGACGAGGATAAGTTCTATGGAGTTTGGAGTTTCCAATGGCAGTTGATAGCAACATTTTATATAGTTCAAACACCTCCAACCTCACCACTGTTCCCTCCCCTCTTCTTTCCCCCATCCGATTCCGGAAATTACCCTTCCAAAAGAAAACCAAAAAAAAAAAATATACCAAAAACTAATTATCGCTTAGCTCAAAAAATGGTCATGGAATGATTCCATAGGGAGTGACAATATAACCACCTTCTTTAAGGATACAAGTAATCAATGTAAAAGGGGTTGGAAAGGGTATACTTAGCCTAAATTGTTTGTTTTTCATTCTTTTCAAAGTATATTTGATCAAATACAAAGTACATCAATCCTGCCTAAAGTAGGCTGCCCGGTATACTACACAAGATTAAATATTAACCTTCTTTACCAATGATCATCAACATTAGATAACCTCCTTTTGTTCCAAACCTTACTAGTATTTGAGAGGGATTCTTCTACTCGGAATTAGAATCCATGTTTCCCATAGTCCCAAGTCCCCGCGGTCTCTACAATACAAAATTATGTGACAACTGAAGAAATCTTCGTAAATCCTTTTCATTTTCATTACATAATAAAAATGATGTTTAATCAAAAATGTCACGAATGAAAATTAGTATACCTTTTTGGACACCTTTTTCTCTCTGACCTTGTATCATTCTAGTGTAAGATCACATACCATGCCCAAGGACTAACCAACTGTAGTAGACCAACAACAAAAGATCAAAAATTAGGTCATTAACTTAAAAAAATAGACAAGTTATAAAATGCTAAAAACAAATTTCTCTAGATAGCGTAGCTTACAAAACTAGAGGATTTAAGATTAAAAATAAAAAACATGGGAAAAAAATCACTAGTTAGGCAATAAATTAATTACATGAATGATTAGAAGGGAAAATGAGTACTACCGCCAACCGGATGATTTTAAAGTGAGTAGGACCATAGGAGTTAAGAATAAAGTAGACAAACATTAATTAATCGCTAACTACTGCTGCAAAATAGCTTTTGAATACCAAACTTGAGGTTACTCCAGTAAATAAACCACTTTGAAACTATATAGCATCTTTTGTACATCAAACCAAACACTTCCTAGGAACAATCAAGCTTTTTGTGTCTTTTGTGTCTTTGTCCCTTGTGCATTTGTTGGTTGGCAAGGTGGTCCGAGTAGATAGGCTCTACCACTTATAGAGACTAGTAAAGAATATGTTGGAATTGCTAATTAGTTTGTATCCATGTTACATCTAAGGCATGTCATCTGTAGCCCACTCGTCGTCTTCTTTTATACACAAATTCTTTATACTTTCTAGCCCTTTCGGCAAAGCAAAAGTGGGCTCTTATATTGCCACAGCATATATATTATTGACAGATTATACAAAATCGTGAAATGACAAATTTACGCTCTCAATAATTACTAATTTTCTAGGCCCTACCGTTCCTTGTCCCTATCTTTCTCGTGGACTCACGCCGCATCACCGCTACCTTCTCCTCCATATTCCATAACTCCATCAACCTCACTTCCTCTCTTTCTTTGATCTTCCAAGGCCCATTTTATCAACTAAAAGAATTCTAGGTTCAAGACAAGATAATTTCCTTTCAACTTAAATACTAGATCTGTTTCATTAACTCAACAATCAAATTTATATCTTTTAGAAAAATTTTCAATTCCGCAGTAGTACCAAAGGACGAGAAGGAAGCCAGTTGGAGAGAAAGCCAAGTCTGTTATTGAGAAATGCATTGTTGCAATGTGCACTTTGAAACATATTCTGTTGCTTGTATTAATGCAAGATTTGATTTTTTTTGTGACTTTTCTTTGATTTGACATCTAAGTTTTTTTTTTTTTTTTTTTTTTTCTGAATATGTGTTTGGTGATCTTGGTTGAGGATATAACTTCATTTGGTGATTTTGGGATTTGATATATTTTTTTTTTTCTAATGATTTGGGTTGGTGAGTTTTGGTCTAAAAGGTGATTGATTATTTGGGCTTTTTGCTCAAATTTTGATTTTGATAGTATTCTGTGGTGTATGATTGATAGTATTGTGTGGTACTTGATGAGCATTGTAGTGATGTGGGAATGAGTCATTGCTGATGGTGGAGTTGGGGTTGGTGGAATTGTCGGATAAGCGACGGTGAAGGGGAGGGATTGTTTGAGGTGACAGATGTTGAAAAAAAGTCATTAAAATGCTACGTCTAAACTAGACTACTACAGTAAAATGACCGAGCGTGCCGGACGGTTAATTGACCACGTAGGCCGGGATGGTCAATTGACCAGGTAGGCCGGGATAGTCAGTAAGCTAGCCTAGCCCATCAAGTGAAACTACTATTGATTCTCTGAATTTCTTATTACCAAACAAATTACCTTTTTTTTCGGATGTTTAACACTTGTGTTGATATAAAAAAATACAAAAAAATCAAGTTAGGATTAGATGAAATACAATATTGTTCAAAACAAAAATTTAGTACCGTGAATAGTCCCACGTACAAATAACTTGAAAAGAAAGGACGGAGTTTTGTCCTTCGGTTAGTCTGTGACACACTCAAGTCAGTATTTCGACAAAAAAAAAAGATCAGATCTTATAAAATTAAAAAAATCAGTTCATTAATCTTACCTGCCATTTAATATTTATACATGTAGTTATTAAATCTAATTGATTTGTGATAGCAAATTGAAATAAGGCCAATTAACAATAAGGATAGCAACAAGACAAAGTTTGGAGACAACAAAATTTTATTAAACTTTTTCACACACACAAAGCAGTAGCAACACATATATATAATACTTTATAAATTGACTTTCTAAACCAATTGAATATAGGAAACCTATTCAAACTAAAATTTGACTGACTCACAATTAAAAACCACTTAGGAAACAAAGTAACAACTCTTCTAATACTCTACTCCTAATTAAATTATACTTTGGTTTAATTTCCTACATTGCCTCCCTTAAACTAAAGTAATTAAATTTGACCATTCCAAGCACCTTCTTCAACTTCATGAACGACTCCACTTTCAGTGATTTTGTGAAAATGTCTGCCACTTGATCTTCAATCTTACAATAATCAATGATAATCTCTTTGTCTCGGACCAACTCACGAATGAAGTGATATTTAACATCAATGTGCTTGCTTCGTCCATAAACACCGGATTCTTTGACAATTCTATTGCCGATTTGCTATCACAAAAAATTTTTGTAGGTCTATCTTGCTTATGTTGCAAAAATATGTTGCAAAAAATCAAGCATCCTTCTCAACCATAGTGCTTGTGTAGCACTACTTGTCGCCTCCATATATTCGGCTTCAGCGGTGGATAATGCCACAACTTGTTGCTTCTTGGATGACCAAGAAAGCACACCACTTCCCAAGTGAAAAGTATATTCGAAAGTACTTTTTCTTTGTATCATGTCATCAGCCCAATCGCTATTTGTATATCCAACTAGTCTAGATTCATTAGAATATGAATAAAAGATACCATCAGATTATGTACCTTTAATAATCTCAAGATCCTCTTGACTGCCTACAAATGTGACTGACGTGGGAATTCCATAAATCTACTAATTAACCCAACACTATAAGTAATGTCGGGTCTTGTAGAAGTCAAGTATCTTAGATTCCCAACCAATCTTCTAAATTTTGTTTCATCCACAAACTCACCAGTGCCATCTCTTGTCAATTTAGCTTTTCTTCAACGGGAGTCATTATTGATTAGCAGTGTCCATCTTAAATCTCTTCAAAATATCACCAGCATACTTATTTTCTAAAATAAATATTCCACAATTTGTTTGAGTAACCTCAATACCAAGAAAATATGACATTAATCCCAAATCAGTCATCTCAAAATGATTAATCATAGCCTCCCTAAACGCACAAATTAACTTGGGATTATTGCCAGTAAAAATTAAATCATCCACATATAACCATACAATAAGAATATCACCCCCAAGATTAAATTTAATATACAAGGTATGCTCATATGGACATCTAACAAAACCATGCTCAACAAAATAAGAATCAATATTAGTATACCAAGCTCGAGAAGCTTGCTTCAACCCATAAAGTGCCTTATTCAATTTATAAACTTTATTTTCTTGGCCACTTTTGATGTAGACAACCTGTAGGTTGCTCAACATATACCTCTTCTTCAAGGACACCATTTAAAAAAGCTGTTCACATCCATTTGATGAATTTTCCAAGAGTTATTTGCAGCAAGAGAAATAATCATCCTAACAGTATCAAGTCTTGCAACGGTGCAAAGACTTCAAAGTAGTCAATACCTGCCTTTTGTTTGTATCTTTTGACTACCAATCTTAATTTGAAGCGATCCACCTCTCCAGTTGGCTTGTATTTCGTCTTGTACACCCATTTGACTCCAATAGCCTTCTTTCCAGCTGGTAGATTTGTCAACTCCCATGTGTTATTCTTCTCAATGGCTTGAATTTCATCATCCATTGCTTGGCTCCAATGATCATCTTGAATAGCTTCCTCAAAAGAAATTGGATCGCAATCTGCAAACAAATCGAAATTTACAACATTCTCATCAGATAAATCATTGTCATTATTAACAACATAATCTTGCAAGCAGGCTGGCAAATGTCGTTGTCGTTATGGGCGACTAAGATGAATCTTCAAGAGTAGATTGTGAACTAGATTATACACATCAATACTTTCTTCCTCCATAACTGTTGGCATTAATGGAAGTGCTGGTAAAGAATAAGACTTTTTCTTGGACCAATCCCAAGATCCTTGCTCATCAAATGCGACATCCCTACTAACAATCATCTTTCCAGTATTCGGATTGAACAACTTATATCCCTTTGTTCCATGACCATACCCAACGAACACACATTTTTCTGCTTTGTCGTCCAACTTTTATCTTATTGCATCTGTGTCAAACATGAGCAAAAGCAAGACAACCAAATACTTTTAATGAGAAATATTTGGTTTCTTACCAGTCCAAACCTATTGCGGTGTCTTCCCATTATTACACCGTGTAGGACACCTATTAGATACATAAACTGCACAAGAAACTTCTGCCCAAAAACCTTTAGGCAAATTTTTAGCATGCATCATGGATCTCACCATATTCATCACAGTTCGATTTTTTCTCTCAGCCACGCCATTTTGCTGGAGGAGTGTATCTAGTAGTCATTTGGTGTCTAATACAATGTTTCTCCAAAAAATTATCACAGACAGTAAATTCAGTGCCTCGATCAGTTCTTAAAGTTTTAATCAAATATCCACTTTGCTTTTCTACTTACACTTTAAAACTTTTAAAAACATCACATGCATCAGATTTATTCTTCAAAAAATAAACCCAAGTTTTCCTGCTAAAATCATCAATAAAATTAACAAAATATCTATTACCAACATTTGAAGGAATCTCAACTGAGCAAAAATCTGAATGAATTAATTCCAAAGGTTTCTTAGCCCTCCAAACCTTGCCTTTAGGAAAAGCATCTCTATGTTTCTTTTCAAAAATACAAGACTCACAGTATTTTTTAAAAAAATTAATGGTGGGCAAACCGTAAACCTTTTCTCTGATAATTTTTAGCAAGAAACTTAAACTATCAAAATTCAAATGGCCAAAACGCATTTGTCACAACCAAGTATCATCAAAATTCACAGAACTAAAGTAAGGTAAATCACCACAATTTAGAGAAATATGCCATAAACGACTGTGATATTAACTTTTGCAATTAATCCCAATCGATCATATTTGATGGTTCCAACACCATATTTGAAACGCAAATCATAACCCTTTTTAGAAAGTTGTCCCAAACTCAACAAATTATGATAAAGGCTTGGTACATAATAGACATCAGATATAAAATTAGCAGATCCATTCTTCAAAGTAATACCAATTTTTCCTTTTCCAAGAACAGGTACTTTTTCATTATTTCCAAATTTAACATAGGATCTGAAAGACTCATCCAATTCAGAAAACATATGTTTATTTCCACACATATGATTACTACATCCAGAATCAATGAACCAATTATTCTTTTTATTTTCTTCAAATCCAGAACTGGAAAATAAAATTCTCTCGTCTTTTTCACCATTATTTTCAGCCACTTTAGCATGCACATCTCTATTATTAGATGTGTATTTGACCAACATTCAAATTTATAATGACCAAATTTTTGACAATGCTATGGCACTGAATTTTACGTCTATCAACATTATAATTTTGTTCATTATTTGGACCATGATTATTATCTCTTTGTTGATAATAAAAATTGCCTCTACCACGGTCCCTAAAATTATCTCTGCCTTCACGACCTCTTCCACGTCCTCGAAAATTTTGATTCCACTGGTTTGAATTTTCACCTTTCTCTTTTGCCTTGTTTGTCTCTACTTGCAATGCCTTTTCAACCGTTTCTTTTTCTGCGCCATCATCTAACTTCCCGTTAATTCTCTGTTCATGAAGAATTAACGATCCCTGCAAATCCTAGGGCTCAAATTTGACAAATCTTTTGTCTCTTGGATCACCGCTACCACATGATCAAATTTCATGGGTAGTGTATTGAGAATTTTCTCAACAAACACTTCATCACTCAGATCATGGCCATTTAAAGCCATCTCATTCTTGATATCCGTCACCCGGGAAAAATACAGATTCAATCGTTTCCAATTTTTCCATGGTGATAAGCTCAAATCTAACTTTTCTCTTCAACATCAACAAATTATTTTGTTGGACTCGATCAACTCCACGGTATACACATTTGCCAAAATATCCCATGCATGCTTTGCGGTTTTGGCGTTTGCAATAATGCCAAAAATTGACACATCAACTGCTTGATAAATTTGACACAAAGCCAAACTCGCCCTCCTTTTTACATTGGCGTTGGCGTTTTCTTCAATTTCTTGAAGGACATACCCATATAAAGTATGTGCTTGAAGATGGGTCTCCATTTGAGTTCTCCAAAAATTATAATCTTTTTTCTTGTAAGTTTTGGAACTATACAGATGACATTATTATTATTTTCTGACATGATTGCTCAAACGAACCTTACTCTGATACCAATTTGATAGCAAATTGAAATAAGGCCAATTAACAATAAGGATAGCAACAAGATAAAGTTTGGAGACAACAAAATTTTATTAAACTTTTCCACACACACAAAGCAGCAGCAACACATATATATAATACTTTATAAATTGACTTCACTAAACCAATTGAATATAGGAAACCTATTCAAACTAAAATTTGACTGACTCACAATTAAAAACCACTTAGGAAACAAAATAACAACTCTTCTAATACTCTACTCCTAATTAAATTATACTTTGATTTAATTTCCTACAATTCGTGAGTTGAATATTTAATATTTAACCTATTTAAATCTATTTGAACTACAGAGCAAAATAACTAAAATATCCTCAATGAACTTGGGCTTGTATCTACGTGTAATACTTTTAGTTGGTATATTATTTCGGCACATCAATGAGTTTTCCTATCACTGTAGTACTAGTAGAGATATGGATGGAGATCAATGTGGCAAATTGAATGCTTACTTGAATAAATGGAAATTCAATAAATTCAAAACATACTTGTCATCGATGATTCAAATGAATTTGATGTGATTGTGATCAACTGAATTTCATTCACACAGTTAATTTTACTATGTAGGATGACTAATGAATGTGATGATTGCATAATTTGCATTCGATTTCATCTAGTTCGAATTGCAATATCAAGTCTTGTGGTCTTGTACAGGCTGCCAAACCGAGTAAAGTGATAGAAGTGGCGTGGACTGGCTGAGATTTTTTAGTACCTTATTGTGTATAAATATGATCAACTATTAGACATGTATATTATTTTTTAAAAATATTTGTCATCTTTAATTGATATATATGAATTTTAAAAAATTATTAATTTACATCAATTTTATAAAAAAATAGTTCAAAATAATCAAATTATCCTTTTACATTAATATCTCAACTATATAATTCTCCCTTCATTAATATTGTACTAAAAATATACATTAGAGAAAAAAATATCATTTAATATTTTCTTAATTAAAATTAATATATAACAAATCTTGTACACATCTAGATAAATTGTATAAAGTAATAATTATTTTAAAATTATAAAGTAATTGATATTAGATTAATGAGGGACTCCCATTTAATACGGGGAGTCCACTTATTTAGAAAACAAGAAGGCATAATTTATAAAAAAAAAAAATGAAAAAAAAAAGTGGGTGTCTTTTACCAAATAAAAGTCTCTCGTTAACTTAAAATTAATTACTAAATATGTTTAATAATTTGTCATTTCTAAAATACAATTTGTCAGTGTTCCACGGTCAAATCATATATTAGGCAAGTTGACTTTGGACTCCGCGGCAATAAAGCAGTCAAGAGTCGATCGTCGAGATAAAAAGCAAAGCAAGTGGAATCTGATCCGAATTCAACTGAAATCGTTTTTTAATGCAAAGTTTAAATAGCTTCTAGACCATATTTGAAATGGTTAAAAAGTAAATTTTTTTTATTATTTTATAATTATTTAACGATTTATAATATTTATTTTAAAATATGAAATAAGTAGTAAAAAAATTTTCTTAAATATATAGTTGGTTAGTTTGAATAAGCGAAATGTGCATCAATTCTGTTTATCCTCCAAATGGCAAATTTGTGCTGTCCAATTTATTAATTTTAGAGTTTCCGTGTGACTGTCAATCAATTATACAATTAGGCTTGATGATGACAATCTAACAGTGAAATACAGAAAATTAAAGAGTGAAATTTGGGATAAATGTTCTAGCATTCAAGTTGAAACCAAACTTTCGCCAAAAAAATTAATAAAATAAAATAAAAATAAAATTTTGAAACCATACACTTGCATGCATAAATAATACTAGCATAACAAATTCCTAGTTTTGGTTTTTTTTTAAGAGAAAAAAAAAGAAAAAGAAGGAAAAAGGAAGATGTGACATATCCACAAAGGACAATTTTATGGTTTTTTAAAAGCATAATCAAAAGACTTAATTCTATTTTGCATCCTTCAACTTATACCGAATTCTTATTTTGTACCATTAAATTTAGTTTTGAATACTTTACACCCTCAACTCTCAAATTTGCTCTATTTTAGTTTAAATTTTAACACCGTCACAAAAATTAGCAGAACATTTTCTTTTGTATTATATATTCAGCGTGATGTACAATAATGTTGATATAATATATTGGGTAGGGGTGAGCATGACTGCAGGGATCCAGTTAATTAAATTCGCAAGTGTTTTCACTTCAAAATTGAAATTTCGAAAACACATTAATTGGAATTTTGTTAATAAAGTGATCCGATCAAATTTTGAAATCGAAAATCAATTATAAAATTGGAATTGAGTTTTGAATTCGAAATTACCCGATTTCTGAATTCAATTCGATATTTGATCAACCCAAGACCTTCAAAGAAAATCTTTAATAGTTAACTTACAACGTTACATCTTATTTTTACGCAAATATACTTTTTATATAATATGGTCTTACAATCTAATACTATAATTTTAGTCATAACATACATATATAGTTGTACAAATGATATTATATAGGATAAATTACCGTAAACCCTCATGTGGTATGGCCTTCATATCCATAGCCCTAATGTGTTTTGGAAATATTAAATCCCTATGTGGTTTGGACTAAATGGTAAAATGGACGAAAATATCCAAATTAACGATTTTGGTTACGTTCTTACCCCCATATTTAAATTAGGATAAAATTACTATAAACCCTATATAGTATGACTCTCGAACCCATAACTCCCATATATTAGAAATATACTCTAAACCCCCATGTGATATGAATTAAGTGATAAAATAGAAAAAAATTTCCAAATTCATGTTTTTGAAATTAAATTTTTACCCCATATACAATTTAATATCAAAGCTTTCAGATAATTAACTCTCCGTATTTTCAAAAATTTTAACTTTTAATTTGTACGATGAAAAAATGAAAAAAAAAAATGACATTAGTTGATTATTACAATTAAAAATCTGTAAATTAATGCAAAAAAAAAAGAAAAAGAAAAGAAAAAACGAATTACAGGAAAATACCTTATGCTTTCTTGTATTTGTGCTTTTTTGTGGTAAATGATAGATAAGTATAGCAAATTTGAAAATAAGTTTATGTAAGTAATAATATGGGTAGGTTGAGAATACAATTTTTTTTTTGGGAAGGGGGAGGAAAAATGAATTTTCAGGCAACAACTCACAATAGGCGTGCGTGTGTGAGAGTAAATATGATTAGTTTAGATGATTTATGTTTGTTTTACCATTTAGTCCAGACCACATGAGGGTTTATGGTATATTTACAAAAGCATATGGGGGATATGGTTCCGAGATTCATACAACATGAGGTTTTACAGTAATTTATCCTAAACTTTTTGAGAAAAATTATGTTTTTTATTTAACACTTGTTTTGAGGCGCTTGTTTTTCAAACACCATTAATTTGGATGATTTCTATCCACTTTATCTTTTAAGACAAACCATATAAGGGTTTAAGGTATATTTTCAAAATATATAGGGGTTAACTGTCAAAAGGCTATTCCACATGGGGGTTTACGGTAATTTACCCTATTATATATGTATACACGAACACAGATGCACGTATATATTCAATTTATGAATATAAAGTCTTAATCACATAACGAGTATACAAACACACGTATGTATATAATTTATGTATTTCGAATTTTTTATACTTTATGTATAAAGTATTAAGAAAACATTGCGTCCATTATCCTAAGTATAATATAGTTTCGATGATATGGAATTATGGATTATTTTATTGCTAGTCAGGTTTTGTATTAGATAGGTTTTTCATTTTTTGTATAAAGAATTTTATTCCAATGTCAATGGAACCAATTGGCAAGTGCGGTTAATCGAATTCAAAATCAGTTACCGAATTTGAATGTGGTTAATCGAATTTTATTCCGAATTCAATTTGAAATTGAAATTGGTTAATAATTTTAGGATGCATTTCCAAATTTCAACCAAATTATTTGTATAATTGACCGATCAATTAACCAATACTCACCCCTAATTTTGGGTGAGAGCATAGATTCCATTAATTTTCATAATGGTGTTAAAAGTTGGATTGAAGTGTAACAAATCTGAGAATAGGGATGCAAAGTGTTCAAAATTAAAATTGGATATGCAAAGTGAAAATTGGATACAAGTTAAGGGGTACAAGATGGAATTAGTCTAATTAAAATAATTGTATTTAAGTGACATAGATATTAATCACAGCATTTTGAGATCTTAATTATACTAAACCCTCTAAAGTTTAGTGAGTTTTGCGCTATAGTCCCTAACATTATCTTTTTCTCACTTTACTCCTTCTATTAATTTAACTATTAAAAATTCAAAAAAGACAATGTCAACCCTTTGCACTATAAGAAAACATAATATTAACCCCCTTAAAGTTTATTGTATTTGTTATTTTAGTCCTTAATTTTAATTTTTGTCAATTAACCTTTAATTTTTGTCAATTAACCTACTTTAGCCATTAACTAACATAAAAATATTGTCAAAACAATGAAAAACATAAAGATCCACTGACACTAGTGTTTCTCTATACTTGTGTTGTGAAATAATTTTAAATTCAAAGATTCCCCTACACTATTGTTATTTTTTCAGTCTTTCCATAATATACTATTCCATGTAAAAGCAAATTTCATTTTCAAAGAAAATAAAATGGCACCAAAATATTTATTGAGTTTAATTTAAATATAAGACACCCATAATCATCTAAACTATAAGAAAAATCCATCATTCTCTTTTCTTTTCGCTTTTCTTAGTATTTGTTTAAAAGGATTTTTCTTTATTCATTGTTAATATAATTCAACTATAACCTCAATATAATACGATAAGTAACTTCATACTTATAACTAAAACTCATATTTAAATAACTAAAATAAAATAGATTTAATAATTCACCAAAAAATTTAAAATTAATTATTTCACTATGTTCTTTGAGTATTAAATGTTGAAGAAGCCATAATTTGATTATTAGAATATTAATTAATTTGAAGCATACTATCTTTCTAACAATATTGATTGCACCACCGCCTTTTATTGTTAGCCTAAACCATTAATGATGCAAAACTTACATGGAGAATTAAAGTGAAATCTTGCTTAAATCTTAAAAAAGTTTACTGCAATTATCCTTTAGGGATAAATTTGTCTATTTGAAATGACTAACGGGCTAATGGAAAGTTACATTTGACTGTTAGTCAAAGTGGTAAAGTGAGAAAAAGATTTTAATGTTAGGTACTAAAGAGCAAAACATGCTAAACCTTAAGGGGTTTAATATAATTAACCCATATTTGAGTGATGAAAGTGAAATTTACCCTTTAAAGAAGACTCTGCTACATGGCTTGACTGATGACGATTTCTTAAGAGATTTTACAGTTCTTTTTTAACACCACCTA
Organism: Cinchona pubescens; assembly: GCA_025175665.1. NCBI lineage: Eukaryota > Viridiplantae > Streptophyta > Magnoliopsida > Gentianales > Rubiaceae > Cinchona > Cinchona pubescens. Next base: position 360,479 of record JANKKI010000315.1, read on the forward strand.
TTTATTCAAAAAAAAAAAGCACCTAGTCATATGTCAGTATCTAAATTCTAATTGTAAAACAACATATATTACTCTGTATATAAGCCACTAATTTACACAATCCATAAGCGGTTCCAAATTCATCAATGTTAATATGAAGAGATCACACTTTTACCGCTACTTTCTTGCACTTATTTTGATGCAATATTGTTTCATGGTGACTTCCACAGCCATGAAAAACACAAACATAGCCACTGATCGATCTGCCTTTCTAGCCCTGAAAGCCCACATAACTTCGGATCCTTACCAATTCCTGTCAAAAAACTGGTCTTCAAATGCTGCAACATCTTCTGCACATCTGTTTGCGACTGGATCAGAGCCAAATGTGGCTCTAAACATCAAAGAGTGACTGCTTTAAACATTTCAAACCCGAGTCTCACAGGCACCATTCCTCCAGAACTGGGAAGCCTCTCCTTTCTTGTTTCTCTTGACATTCGAAGCAACTATTTCCATGGAAATTTGCCTCAGGAGTTGTCGTGTTTACGATGCCTAAGGTTCATCAGATTAAGCTCTAACAGCTTCACTGGAGAGATTCCAATGTGATTTGGTAGCTTTCCTAAACTTCAATTCTTGACTTTTTCTCACAACAATTTTTCTGGCATAATCCCGTCTTCTATCTCTAGCCTGTCAAAACTCGAACATCTCGCTTTCGAGGGTAATTCTCTGAGAGGGAAGATTCCTGAACAGATTGGAAACCTCAGTAGCTTGACATTTCTGAATCTTCAACGGAATCAACTGATTGGTTCCATACCATTGGAAATCTTCAACATCTCAACCTTGGAATATGTTGCGTTCACGTTCACTCAATAATTTAACTGGTACTCTTCCGGATAATATATGCCACCATCTTCCAAATCTCAAAGGGATTTATTGTCCTCTACTTTTCCTACAAATTTGCGGAAACTAGGAGATCTTTTGGAGCTCGACCTGGCCTCGAACTCCTTAACTGGCTCATTGTCTCTCGAGTTTGGAAATTAATATCGTCCAAATACATATACATTGCTTTTTTCCATCACTATATAGTTAAAATTGTATAATATACATGTTATATTTATTGGCAGGTAAAAAAAATATTTATTGGCAGGTTATTTGTCCGATTTCGTTCTAGAGAAAAAGAATGAATACTTAATACATAAGTAGTGGTAAAAAAACTGCTCATTTAAGTTTTATTGGTCAAGATTGCGTCTAACTGATAGCGTCTCCTCGACGCATTGTTTAAAAATTCAATAGAAACTACTTAATAAAATAATATGTGACTTGATAAAAAAATTCATGAATATCTCTCTGAAATAAATTCAATAACATTGGAGACTTAAGTAATCATGAGTTTTACCAAGTATCAAGTTTATTTAAAGCTCACAATGTAAAAAATGGTTAATAGAATTCTTGAAGTTTTAAAAATTTTAAATTGATGATGATAAGTATAATACAAAAGAAAATCAATGTATCAAGTCTACAAACTTTAACCGTGAACTAATTTTTAGAATAATCAAAATATTCTTCATAGATAAGATAATATTCGTAAATGACTAATGACTTCGAGTTTTCACTTTCAACTCTATAAAAGTTTATTTGAGCTTCTGAATATACTCAATTAAATAAATTTCAAGTCAAAATCCGATTTTTGTGCTTTTAAACGTTGTTTTGGTAAACTCTTTTCTGTTTCTAGATACCTTCATTGTATACATAGTTATTGATATATCATTAAATTTATAAAAGAATAAAAATTTAACTAAATATCTAAAATTATGGATTTATAATTCAATATAATTTTGTCACATAAATTAATTGTGGCAAATAATTCATGTGATCTTTTTCAAATCATTTCCTTTCTACCTTACAACCAATATCAAAACTTTTGGTCATGAACTGAGCTACCTAATGAAAAGTCTGGTTTACGAGCTGGGTTGTATTGGACCAAAAAAAAGGATCAGTTTAATTGTTACTCATTGTTGAATGATTAGATTCGTAGCAGCTCAAATCGTTTAGTGGGCCCAATCAACCAATTGTCCATTAACTAATAGTAAATTCTTGAGTAGACTAAGTTGTACGATCCTATTATATACTTTGTGATAGTTATTTATCTATATAATTCATCTTTTTTTTAAATTCTAAATTAATCTTCTTATTTGGACTATGTGGCTAATCAATGACCACAAGGTATATACACCTTAATTTATTTAAAAATTTATTCGAACCAATAGCTAGTATGTACAATTCCAGATAGCTTCTCAATCTCTCCATGAAACGCATCCCCCATCACTCTCCAGATTGCTTCCAATTATTTCTCTCCAATCTCCACAGTCCACCACGCATTACTGTTTTGTTGTACATTGAGCAATGGTAGTGTCACGTTTTGTACCATTGTTGTTTTTGGTGGCCATGGTCTTTATACACATCTAATTGGAGTCCAAGAGACGTCGAGGCACCTGCACCAGCTCCAGCTTCCTCCGCCGTCTCTATCTCCCCATCATTGGTGGCTACTTTCGCTGTCGCCTTCGCTTCTTTTGTCTTCGAATCTGCAATCCGAATTTGAAGTACTATAATGTCTCCTACATATGTTTCCGACCATAATTATGTGTAATCTACTAGCTAATGATATTAATGTAGTAACCTCTGCATTAGTTTTTTTTTTTTTCTCTATTTTTAAATTGTTGAATCTGCTACAATTCTTGATCTTATTGATGATATACCATCTTTAGTTATATACTTAATTGTCTCATTTCACATTACTTTTCCTTGTAAACAAACACATTATAATACAAATCATATTCTGTCAAATTGTTCGGTGACAACAAAATACCACTAATATTAGACTGACACACAAATAATAATATGCCATATATTTTTTCAATCTTTTATCATTGTTATTTAACATTTTAATTGTTAAAACTATCCATATGTCAGTATATTATTGATAGAAATGAATTGACATGGGGTAATTGTCATCGAGAATTTGATTTGATTATAATAGGTTATTTCTTTTGATTGGTAAACTACGGTAGATTATTTGGGTATTAAAAAAAAAAAAAAATTAGTTGCAACTTCCGACTTGAGTCCAAAAGAATCATAGAGGATTATAATATGCTAATAATGCTCCTTTAAAAAAATAAATAAAAAAACCACCTGTCCCACCTACTATCTAGTGACTCCAGTCCATAATCTACAGGTCATAAGAGATGCGTCTTATCACCTAAACACTACAAAAAAACAGGCCTTCAGTGACAACAGAATATTGACACAAAAAGCCAACAAGTTGTCACAAAAAGTCATCAGTGATGACTTTTGGTGTCGTCTAATGGTCGTCACAAATATTATGTCACAAAAGAGACTTTGTGAGATAACTGTAAAATGTTGTCACAAAATGGTACCCTTTAGTGACAACTTTGTGTCATCATTATTGATACAAATTATGGATTTGAGACAACATTTCTTGCTCTATTTTACTACGTTTCTTGTCACACTAGATCCTGGTATTGTCACCGAACTGAACCCTTAGTGACAACATGTTGTCACAAATATTTCTTATTGATAGTAATAACTTTTCTTGTCATTGATTTAGTTCATATCTCGTTACGTTAGATCCCAACAATCAGCATGTTAGTGACAACTTCTTGTCACAATCTATTTTTGTTGGTGGTTACAACCTTTAGTTGTCGTCACTCTAATTGATTTTTCATTTCCATATTGTTGTCACTAGTTTATTCCACAAACAAATTCTTTACTATGATCTTGCAAGTTATAAACCTACTTTAAAGCTCATAAATGATACAATAAAATAGAAAATCATAACCATAGAAAAACTCATAAAATACATATACAATTTACTATGTTAACACTAATGTCATCCCAAATAGAGTAACAAAACAAAAATGGTATCCATTATAGAAATAACAATATTTAAAATAGTGTACTAAATATACTTTCTATATAAACTATCACAAAATAACCATATCTCCATCTAACAAGGCATTGCTTGCATGTTAATCTCCAAAAAACTGTCTGCTTGATAACTCCACATGATTCTTCCTTGATACAGCTATGCAAAGAAGATAGTCAATTTGCAAACAATGCTCAAACTATTAATGTAATGACCAAATTGTTGAGAAGCATTAAAGTCTGAAAATTAGTCAAGAATTAAAATCTCTTAAGCATAAAAGTCACAAACTAGGCAAATGTTATTCCAAAGTTGATAGTTTATATAGCAAAATTGTGCCAAATTTGAGAACATATTAATAAATATCTATAATTGGTCAGTTTGATGTAAGGCATGTTCATCTACTGATATCTTATGACATAAACTAACAAGAAAAGAAGGACAACAACTGAGTAGCATTAACAGGTGAGACATTAATGAGATAAATTTCTTAATTTATAGAATGAGATTGCAACAGAGCTATTACTAATGAAATGAATATTCTGTCTTTAGTTTTTGACATGTCAAAATGGAAAGGATTTTAAATTGATTTGACTTACTTACCCAGTATTTTAAGAAAATATAACAACTTTTATTTTTCTTTCTTTTTTGTTTTTATCATGTTATTAAAATTTCTATGGGTGTTTGAAATTATATGTGCACATACAAAAGGATAAGACAGGACATACGGGTCAGATGGTTGGATTTGTATTATAAAAATGATTTTTAAGTGAATAGATTTGAAATTAGTATAATCGAAATGGCATAAAATTTTTGTAAATTTCAAATTTATTATTTTAATAATTAAATGTCACTCTCCATGTCGGTGAATTTTAATTTTTCAACTAAATTTATTAACTGGTTTAGATAATTTAGAAGACATTTGGATTACCAGCCAAATTCTTCCTTCAAAACACAACCAACCAATCGTATTCAAGTTAATATTACTCACATATTGTGTTTCTTATATTTTTATTGAAATGAATTGCCAGTTTCATTATTTTCCAAATTTATGTCAAGGACAACTTTAATTTTTGAAAAATTCTACAGAACATTAAGGCGTCATGTTTTAATAGTTTGTATGGTACAACATCATTTGTTTTAAAAATTTTTACTGTACAAGTCCTTAAAACCAACATATGATTCCCACAGAATTTCCCTTGTGTTCTATGGAATTTGGAGTTTGTAATTGCAGTTGATTGCAACTTTTTATACAACAAACACCTCTAGTCTTACTACCATCTTCTCCCCCTTCCTTATCCCATGCCCCCGTCCTTCTAATAAAAAACAAAAAACAAAAATAAAAAATTTAATCCACTATTCTAACCAAAAACTAATTAGCGCTTAGCTCAAAAAATGGGCATAGAATGAGTCCATGGGAAGTATAGTCGAACCAGGGTTCAAAGACTCAGACTCGGCCGAGTTGTAATCAGAACGTATGTCCTCCAATCCTACTCCGAACCAAGATGTGTCGGGTACGCTAGAACCGGCATCGACTCGCTTGACTTGCACGATTCTCAACGAATTAGAGCGATGAGTCAGAAATTCACCTTGAATTGGCAGAGCCATGGTGAGTCGACTTGGCGATTCATCAAATTGCTGATTTACTTTTGTCTGTCTCTTATAGCCAAACATCAAAAAAGGATGAAAGACAAGGAACGCACTAATGTAAGTTTCTTATTATGAATAGTACTTTCTTATTACATATGAAATTCAATGAGCAACTAATGGTTATAGTGAAAACAATGTACCTGGCTAGGGGAGTTTTGGATTGGTTTATAAAGCAATTCTGAATGATGGAATCTTTGTAGCTGTAAAATTATTTAATTTGCAACTTGAAGGTGGACATAAGAGTTTCGATGCAAAATGTGAGGTACTCTGCAATCTTCGCCATCAAAATCTCGTCAAAGTTGTCAGTTGTTGCTCTAACCTTGATTTTAAGGCCATTGGTGCTTGAATACATGTGCAATGAGAGCCTTGACAAATGGTTGTATTCTCTAACTACTTCTTGAACATTTTTCATACTTTGGAAATAATGATAGATGTGGCAAATGTTGGGTTTTGGATATTCAGATACATATTAATTGTATAATATATGCTATCATAATTAATTGACCCAATATAAAGTGAACTATTATAGTTTAAGATACATGGGCCTAAGTCATCTAGTTAGTATGGGCTTTTATGTGTAGATACCCTAAAATCTTATTTCTTGTTTTATGATGGGTAAAACCTACCCACATAAGGAAAGTATTTTTGTACACATATAGATGTATATATATATATATATAGAATAGGTTATGGTCCCTAAATTCTATGTGTTGTGTTACCATCTCTTGACATCCATCTATCATAGAATATTGAGAACCATTCTCTAGGTACACATAGATGTGTCTTATAGACAGAAGATGTGTATAACAACTGGACAGAATGTCACAATATTTTTAATATCTAAGACATCAATTAGTATGGATTCAGGTACGTTTTCGCATTTAGTATTTAATTTTTATTCTTGATAATTAACCATGAAGGATCCGGGTTATGATAACGTTGGTTGTCATGATATTAAAGTTAATTTGGTATTCCAACAAGTGGTATCAGAGCATCCTTATGTTGAATCATTGAGAAATCAGTTTTTCCATTAATTGATTTATTATGTGATTTCATATGGATTTAGTTCTTGGATTCAACAAATTTTTATGTGATTTAATTTGTTGTATTTAAAAACAATTGTGGTTATATTACGGATTAAAGGTTTTGGGTTTAATAATTTTTATATTTATATAAAATTGAATTGTTGGATTCAAAAGATGGTTTTTTTATTTTTTTTTCTTTCTTTTTTTTTTTTAAATTTGTTTGGTATAAGAATTCAAAAAAAAAAAAAAGTACTTACGGTACGGTTATAAATAATCTGTTCATGACCTAACGGAATTAAGGATGACATATTCCTTATGGGAATCAATTTGGTTTTTTTTTTTTTTTAAAAAAAGGGATAGAATCTGCCATGAACTTTTTGTTCATGGCCATAAGGATTAGTTCAAGCCCAATAAAGTCATGAACCTCTCGGTAAGGCCATGACCATAGTTCCCGAATCGTTATCGGCCTTTATTTATTTATTTTTTTTAAATCTTTGGTAAAATAATTAAATTCAAATTTTGGTTAATTAATTAAGAATGTCTAATATTTAAAAATATATTGATTGACACAACATGCTATTAAAATAGCCCCTCTTGTGTAGGTCAATTTATTTTTAAATATTAAGATTATTGTGTATTTGTAATTCATGCGGATATTTGTCGACCCAAAGGAAGGTTAAGATTTGGCCAAATTATATATACACCTGTAGTAATAAATATGTGATAATTATTTGGTATTTCATGTGAATAATAAGACAGTACAAAGATAGACTTATTATTTGACAAGATTTATTGTCAATATTCGATTACTACACAAAGAGTACTACTTACAAGTTAATATTTATGTCCAAAGACTAAATATTAATGTTGTGTTGGGTATCTTGTGATGGGCCCTACCACTATTTGAATTTAATTTATTATTTAAGATTTGGAACTTATGTGAATATATTATTTTGTTCTATTTTCAGTTAATACATCTGCTTCTATGATATATGCCAATATCAATTCCATCACTATGTTGAATGGAACCAATTTTAAGGAATGCAAAGAGAATTTAATGATCGTTCTTGGTTGCATGGATCTAGACCTTGCACTAAGGATTGAACAACCCACTCCTCTTAATAATAGTTCCGTAGAAGAAAAAAGGGACTATGAGAAGTGGAATCGTTCAAATCGCATGAGTCTTATGATCATGAAACGTGGAATTCCGAAAACATTCAGGGGCGATGTATCCAAAAAGGCAACTGCCAAAGAGTTCCTTATGGAAATTGAAAAACGTTTTGTAAAAAATGATAAGGCAGAAACAAGTACGATTCTATCGAACTTAATTTCAATGAGGTATAAAGGAAAAGGAAATATAAAGGAGTACATCCTAGAGATGTCTCATCTTACTTCAAAACTTAAGGCACTAAAGTTAGTGCTGTCTGAGGACTTGTACGTTTGGTTTTGATCTCCCTTCCTGCACAATTCAGTCAATTTAATGTCAGTTACATCTGTCAAAAGGATAAATGGTCTATAAATGAGCTCATTTCTGATTGCGTGCAAGAAGAGGAGAGATTGAAGCAAGAAAAGATTAAAAGTGCTCACTTGGTAAATATCTTTAAGAACAAAAATAAGAAAAGGAATAAGGATAAAGAAGCTGCGGGTGGTCCACTTCAAAAGAAACAACAAAAGAAACAAACTGAGGAATTTGACTGTTACTTTTGCAAGAATTCTGGACACCTGAAAAATGATTGTACCAAATATCACGCCTGGCGTGCAAAGAAAGGGTTGTCTAAATTGCCAAAAGGCGAATGATGCTGAAAGATTCATTTATGTGGTTGATGGCAAACCAGTTAAAGTTGAAGTAATAGAGACTTTCTTTTAGGTTATTATTTGGATTTGAAAGAGACGTATATTGTACCGTCTTTAAGACGGAATTTGGTTTCTATTTCTGTTTTGGACAAATTTGGTTACTTTTGTTCATTTAGAAATTGTCAGTTTAGTCTTTTTTTTGAATTCAAATATTATTGGTAAGGTTTTTTGTCTTATCATGATAACCTTTATTTAATCAAAACTATTGCTTCATATAATGAAACCTTGCATATAAGTTCACGTGGTACTAAACGCAAATTAATCAATGAGAATTCTACTTCACTTTGGCATAAGTGTTTAAGTCATATATCTAAACAAAGAATTGAAAGACTTGTGTCAGATGAAAGTTTTGATCCCCTTAATTTGTCAAACTTTCAAATATGTGTTGAGTGTATTAAGGGGAAACTAACAAATATAAAGATATTAGGTGCCAATAGATTTTCGGACGTTTTAAAAGTAATACATACGGACATTTGCGGGCCATTCCTTGCTGCTTCTTGGAATGGTCATGTACAATATTTTATTACACATGGATATAATATTTATATCTGTCACATTTTTTTCAGTCTTTTAACATTGTTATTTAACACTTAAACTTTAAAATTTTCCATATAAATGGAAATAATACACACAAAAAAATTTGTTGGACACGTGAAAAAAATGTCGAGTTTACTATTTTTACTATACAAAAATATGCTTTGCAATATTTGCTCAATGAATATTCGACTCCTGTGATTAACTGTGGCTTGAAATCGAGTAATGTCCTTATTGATGGAGACATGGTTGCCTGTGTAAGCGATTTGGGAACTGCAAAGTTTTTGGGTAGCGAGGAAAGCACTGCATTCACTAAGAACTTAGCAACAATTGGTTATATGGCACCAGATAATCTTTATATTGTGATTCTAGTGAATATTTTTTTCATATTTTTTCTAAGGAAAATGATTTTAAAATATGACATATGATCATTGAGCTAGCAAACTTATATTGAATCACTAACTTCTGATTTTAGATATTTTGTCTTGGAAATTTAGTAACACGTCAGTGATTTTTCTATGTTTGTCATCACTTTTATAGGAGTAAATTTTATTCTAATAATTTCTTGAATTGCCATATCTCTTGTAGAATATGGATTGGAAGGACTAGTGCCAACAGCATGTGATGTCTATAGCTTTGGAATCCTACACGGAGAAGGCCGGGTGATTAAATGATTGATGGAAATCTAAGCTTGAAGAGTTGGGTAAATGATTCAATGCCTAATGCAATTCTTCAAGTTATAGACAGAGATTTGTTGAAGCCAGACGAGGAATATTTCACTCAAAGGTTGGAGTGTTTGTCATTAATCATGGGATTGGCCTTAAATTGCGTTCAAGAATCTCCCAAGGAAAGGCTCAATATGAAAGTTGTAGTGGATACACTACAGAAGATCAAGCAAAAGATTTCTTGAATGTCATGGAGGTAAATAAATTAAGAATACATATTCCGAAGCATGTTTTTAGTTACAAATTAATTAAGAAAGACTATAACTGGATGAGTTTCCATTATTTACTGAAAAATGCAACTGAGGTTGTAGATTCGCCCTCATTGGTGACTGTTTCGAGGTAGCCTTCGCTTCTTTTGTCTTCAGATTTGCGCTCCAAATTTGAAGTACTATAATGTACTTACATTTGTTTCTAAGGAGAATATGTTTTTTTTTTTCTCTCTGCTTTAAATTGTTGTAATATAATTTCTCTGCTTCAATTCTTTGACAAATATTTTCTTATTGATGGTAAACCATGTTTAATTATCTACTTAAATTGTCTCAATTAGCTATTGCTTTTCTTTCTAATTAAACACATTATAATACAATTAGATTCTATAAAAAATTTTAGTGACAATTGAATGCCGCTTATGATACATTGACACATGAATATAATATTTATATCTATCACATTTTTTTTTTCAATCTTTTAACATTTTTATTTAGCACTTAAACTTCAAAATTATCCATATGTCAATATATGCTAGGTGGCATCGAACTGACATTGGGTAGTTTGTCATTGAGAATTTGATTTTATTATAATAGTTTATTTCTTTTGGTTGGTAAAATACTGTAGATTATTGGGATTTTTATTTTTTTAACTTTTTAGTTGCAACTTGAGTCCAAAAGAAATTAGGGATGTTCATTCTAACCTGTCAACTCAACAAACTCGCCGAATCGATCTACTACGATCCGGAAAAATAGGGTACTCACACTACATTCCGAAATTGGGTCGGGTAGAAGGTGACATTTTAGTATATCTGTCAGGTACCCGACTCGGTCCATTTCAAGGATAATTTGTAAATTTTCTGATTAGGGTTTTCTCTGACTTTGAAGATAATAGGGTTATTATTACACTTAGTATCATTTCGGTAACTTCTCACATCTTCTTTATTCTCTTCCTCATATCCTCTTCATTTTCCTTTAATCTTCAATCACCTTTTCGTCTTTCCTTGTCGGGATGTAAGCCTATTTGTTGGAATGTAAACAAAATGTAAGAAATTAAATTGATTAGCATTATTTTTATATTTTTTCATGTTTTGTTGTATATAGGATCGGGTACTCGATCTACCCAGTCCTCTTTTGCGGGTATTAGCTTTACGTAGATCCGGTAGAGGGTCAAAATTTTCTTAACCCAGTCAAAGAGAGTCAGGTATCCTTTTAACTCACAGATCGGGTACCTTATCCATAAACACCCTTAAAAGAAATAGATAGGATTGTAATATGCTAATAATGCTCCTTTTCTTGAAAAACCAAATGCTTAATAAAAACAAGAAATTCTAATGAAAACAAAGTATGCAGAATCTAATCAAAATTTTCAAAGGTCAAAACAGGTAAAAAAAAAAAGAAAAGGTAATGCATTGTTCCAACTTCGAGTGTGCCTTTCTATATGTTGAAGGTGAGGGAAGGTGGTGAGTATTCTTTGTCAATCCCTGAGACTAGTTTTTCCCTTTTCCCCTTAGGGTTAATAACACTCTATCCCCCTAAAATAGGAGTGTTCAAAAGTCAGTCGAGTTGAGTCAAGTCGAAAAATCTTTTTAATTGACTTGTTCGACTTTCGTAGCGACATCTCGACGATTTTGATTTCAACTTTCAAATCAAACTACCAGTCGAATACCGATCTATAGATTGACTAATTTGACTGGCTTACCAATCGAACAAGCAGCTGACTTTACTAGTCAAATAAGTAGAACAAATATATATATATGAGAATCTACAATTATAATAATATATTATAGTATTTGTGTACATAATATTTTAACCATAATATTCCTAATTCTTAATAATTAATATGTTAATATTATTTTTTCTTAATACTTAAATATCTTTTTTTTTTTGTACAATTGTTAGTATTATGTACAATTTATGTATTATACATTAAATAAGTGTATAATTTATTAATGTAACACCTTTATTTCAATAACTAAATAAATGAATTATTAATTTCCTTTTAATATATATAGATACTAGAGTTAAGTAATTATTGAAATATCTATATATAATATATTTGTACATACATGTTCTTATGTTCATATACTAAAATTTGTGTATAATTTATTATTGTAATAAAATATGTTTTATGGAACGTCTAATTTACATACTTATACAATTATACTACATAACTTATTAGTATAACATTTTTAATATCAACACGTATATTAGATGCAGTACTAACTTGCATATTAGCATAGATATATTATATAAAGTTTTGTATTATATCTTATACTTGTGGTATAATCTAAAACCCTGTAATTGTGTAAGTAGTGTGTAAATTTTTACATTGTATCTATGTGTATAATTTTTATTATTATTTACGAACTTATATTTTGAATTTGTGGAACTTGTACTATCTTGTATTTCTATTATGTGATATTTTAAATTTGTGGAATGATATGAAATTTGTGGGATAATGTATTAAATTTTAAAATTAGAGTGTGGAATGGAAGAATATTAAATGTTCGACTTGTTTGACTTACCGGTCGAACAAGTCGAATTTAATCAACTCGACTTTAATGAACTTCAGGTTTGTATGATTTGACTTTGAATTTGAGACTTTCAAGTCGAAAGTCAAACAAGTCGAAAAGTCAAACACTAGTTGATATGAACAATAACTTACTAAGTCGAACAAGTCCAATTTAATCAACTCGACTTCAATGAACTTCAGGTTTGTATGATTTGACTTTGAATTTGAAATTTTCAAGTTGAAAGTCGAATAAGTCAAAAAGTCAAACACTGGTTGAATGAACACCTCTACCCTGAAGTATGGGGGTAATTACATTTTACTCCCATAAATTAAAATATATATATATATATACTTTGCCGCTATTTACACTATTCATCCTTGAGCACTTCTAGCAACGTCAAGAAAAGTCAATTAAGTAAATTTATTTTTTGAATTTTCAAGCATTTTTATATTCGATAATGGTTTGATAAGTATCAAAAATTAAGAAAAACAAATGTAAATAAATGGATATATTTATCTTCTAGAATGAAAATTATGAGACAAACTTGACTCAAATTATATTCCACAATATACTTTTTACACATTTAACCAAGACAAAATATAATATATAAAATATCAAGTTACAACGAAAAATTATAAAACTTTTATGAAAATTCTATTGGTACAAAAACCCTTTAAAAGAAAAACTTCAAACAAAAAATGCCGTCGAGAACATACTTTGAGAAGTGTTCTACCACTATGAAAAATACTACAATTCAAAATAATATAAAATCAACTATAGAAATTGCTAAAACAACTCCAAAAATTATGAGAATTTGACCAAACAAATATAGATATGGATTATATTGATATATTTTTATACTTAATTTTACATATATTTTTTATAATTATCACACCACTATCAAATGTTGAAAACATAAAAATCAAAAAATTAGTGATAAGGGACATTTTAGTCATTTAATTGACTTTTGTTAACGGTGTTAGAAATATTAAAGGATGAATAGTGTAAATGGGAGGCAAATTATAATTTTTTAGTTTAAGGGGAAAGTGTAATTATCCCTATACTTTAGGGGGCAAAGTGTTAATAACCCTTTCCCAGTAATTGTTAGATGTTATACCTTCTTCAATTTGGAATGGCTACTGAAAGTATTGGACCCCAGTCTTGTTATTTCTTTTCCACAAATGTAGAAATTGACGTAAACCATAGAAACGTGCAAATACAAAAAGGATAAGAAAGAACATAAGGGTTTGTTTGGATGTGTGGATTGAATTGTAAGAAGGATTTTAAGCGAATAGACTTGAAATTAATGAATTTGAAATAACATTAAATTTGTGTGAATCTAAATTCACTATTTTAATCATTAAAAATTACTCTAGCTTGTTAGTGAATTTCCGATTTTCAACTAAATTCTTCAATTTGTTTGGATAATTTAGAAGAGATTTGGTTTTGACCCAAATCCCTCCCAAACACAACCAAATCGTATTCAAGTTAAAAATACTGACATATTGTATTTCTTATTCTTTTTATTGAAATGAACTGCTGGTTTGATTATTTTCCACATTTTTTGTCAATGATGAGTATAAGTTTTATGGAGTTTAGAGCTTTGCAATTTATTGCAACTTTTTATACAGCAAGCACCTCCAACCTCACTACCGTCCCCTCCCCTTCCCTTCCCCTAGTCTGATTCTGATCCCCTGCCCTTCCAAAAAAGAAAAAAATAACAAAAAAGGAGAAAAATTTAATCCACTATTCTAACCAAAAACTAATTAGCGCTTAGCTCAAACAATGGTCATAGAATGAATCCATAGGGAGTACCGTAGAAGCACCATCCTAAAGATACAAGTAATCAAATGTAAGAGGACTTGGAAAAAGATGGCAACAGAAACTTTGCCTAAGAAGTTCGTTTTTCATTCTTTTGAAATTATATTTGATCAAATAGAGTGTGCTTCAATCCTGCCAAAAGCAGGCAGCATGGTATACTCCATAGGACCAAATATTAACCTTCTTTACCAACAATCATCAACATTAGCTAACCACTTTTTGTTGCAAACCCTATTAGTATCCCAGAGGGATTATTCCGCTCGGAATCAAAATCCATGTTTCCCATATAATCTAACATTTAGTGTATATGGTCTCTAGAACAAAATTATGTGATAACGGATCAAATCTCTGTAAATCTTCCATTACAAAACTCAATAAAATATGTTTAATAAGAAATGTCACGAGTGAAAATTAGCATACCTTTTTGGACACTATTTTCTCTCTAACCTCGTGTGATTCTAGTGAAAGATCACATAGCCAAGCCCCCGGACTTAGCAACTACATCAGACCAATAAGAAATGCCCAACTTAAATTATGTCTTAAACCGATAAAACGGACAAATTACAAAATGCTAAAAACAAATCTGTATTCCAAGAACTTAGCTTACACAATTACAGGGTTTTAGATTATACCACAAGTAAAGAATATAATGCACTCCCATAGGCATCATGCTTTACTACTTGCTAAAATTATCTAGTGAGTGATCTTCCATTATCACTTACAGGATAATCAAACTACTTAGTAAAATTATTAGAATTCCATATCCGGCTTTGCCTCTTTTTTCCGAAGACATTTCTTAGTTGGATTTAGGTCTAAATTCCAAATCTCCAAACCAATAATATTAAATATGTAGTAAGGTATCTCTTTTTGTATACTACGTATATGTATCTCTTTTTGTTATACAATGTATATAGTTTTCTTTTTGTTGTTAACTAATTAACATTAAAATTTAATAAAATTCTATCATAATTTCGACTCTATTCTTTTTTTATTGGGAGAAAGTGTCCTCCAATTCTAAGCTGTCGTTTTTATTTTCTCAAGTATTATTAGATTTAGCTTATAAGATAACATTAATCAATCTTCAATCCCAAATCGCAAACATTAGATAAACTAATATTATACTAATCTAGATGTGTCTTTAATCAATAAAAGCTTATAATTAATCTATTCGTTTAAGAGTTGAGAAGATGCAATTATCAACATATATAAATTAAATATAATCCTACTAATTTAACTGAATCTAAATGAAAACTTGTTTTCATTTTATTTTCTTCTTGAGAAACTTAGCATTGAATCCAAAGTTATAAACTTCACTAAATCTATCAAGTATTTATTTTTTTTATTTGTGCTTTGGTTTGTGACAAGTAAGACTTATATTAAGTTTATGACAACAAACTACATTAAATATTACTAAAATTATACATTCTTTAACCTTTTGGATACAAATCACGTGTTTAAATTTTTTTACGCTTCTTTTCACTTTTATATGAAATTGCTTGCTCATTTTCCCCCTTTGTTAAATTTGGATTTTATCATTTTTTTTACAGTTCAATTTTTCTTTATATTAATGTAATAATTATAAAACAATTGAAAATTTTATCTTTTAGGAAAATATTTTATTTTATCTTGAAGTATTAAATACTAGGATATGTAAAAAATGTATCAACATAATTTTTCAATTTTCAGGCTAACTTGAGAGGTTGTTACAATTTATAGAAAATCTCATGAATACGTATAAATTATCGTTCTCAACTTTTACTAATAACCACTATTTTCTTTAAATTGTTTGATTTTTATTGTTTAGAATTAAATGCTAAAGCATATTTGGAGATATTACATAATGTTTAACTGTCCGTTCCCAAGGATACCATGACCGTGGTGCCCTCATCTTTCCCTAAGGACACAAGGCTCAAACCACAAATCTCAAATCACGTGCCTTAAGAAAATATAAAAATACTTGCAAAAATGTAAATAACAGGGTGAACAAAATAAGAAATCAGTAAGCTATAGAAGTTCTCTTCAACCGAATCGCACATACTATATATAAATTATCATGTTCAAAATCGTTTGACATACGTGTATGCATACTTTATATATAGTCACTCATATATCACATGCAATAATAAAAAAAATGCACACTCTATATAATCCATACTGATAAGTAAGTGCCAAAACGATAAGTTCACATCCAAACATTCTACAATCCCTTTTAAGGACCATTCTCTTGGATTTAAAAATTTATACAGTACAAGCATTTAAATCACATGATGTTGTACTGTACAAACATTTAAAGTACAATGAATTGATTCCCCAAAAGGAACAATAAAATTCACAAATATATTATCAGATGACAATCAGTCAAATTAGTGCAATACAAGGCAATAACAATAGAAATGGCTCAAGGGCACTAAAGGCTTGCTAGTAATACAGGATATCCCGTCGTAACTTTATACTTGTTAGGAATAGGGTCATATGTCCCCTCTCACATTAGGAGGCAAAAATACCTATCTTCATATTAGATCAAAACTAATTTGGGACTAATTCCCACCAACTCAACCAAAGTTACTAAAAATCCAAAAAACTAATTTGGAACTAATTCCCGCCAACTCAACCAAAGTTACCAAAAATCCAAAAAATATCACATGTAAGAAAATACATCCAAACTGAGTATTCTACAAAATCATAAATCAAGTGATAATACATACGAGTTATTGAAAGTACCACTTACATACATTTGATACAAAAACTAATAATTCAAATATCTCACATACGATTCGAATTATACGTAAATATATATATATTTAAAATAATCTTCGTTTATTAGTGAAAAAAGTATTTAAAAACATGGAAGGAAATTAGACCACTTACCTATCAAATTCAAACGTCTGTCTCTTATTAAATCTAGATGTGTAAAGAGACAGGACAAATCCATATTTGGCTGGAGCACCCAGCCACCGTCGTCCCGACCTTGACCGTAACGAACCGACTATGACCAAATCTGTTCCTTAGCTCTCTCTCTTCCCAAGTTATCAGATATCATCTAAGAAATCATCACCATCATAATATTAAAACATCAAAATTAGATTTAGTTGGGAAATTCTTAACTGCAAGCCTTCTGCATATGGTTTCCTAAGCAATTTCAATCCCCAGATCGTCCTAATAGCATAGAATCAGCTTAAAAGACTTGGACAACATCGTTAAATTTTATTCTTTTTGATTCTTTTGAAATTTAACAATTCAAATGTCAAAAATATTAATCTGATCAACCCATTCCAGTAAAAGCTTACAACAATGACATGACTTTGTTCCATTGACAGATAGATTCAAAAATTGTAAATTGAAGGCAAAGAACCATAAAGTGTTAGAATACAATAATATATCTTACTTTTCTAAATTATTTACCTACAATCCACAATTTCCTCAATGCAGCTACAGTCAAATATCATTAAATATCACCGGTCACCAAATATTCACAACAAAACTCAAATGAAAACTAATATTTACATTAGAATTAAGAACCCACTTAGTTGGATTTTCTCTATAAAAATTGCCTCCCTTGTTCTCCGTAAACCCTAGTTCTTGAAATAGTACTCTGTTGTTATCAGTGTGACAATATATTTCCTTGTTAAACGATAACTTTTCTTAATTATTGCAACTTAGTCCTTATCTCCTTGTCAAATAATTAACGAACCCTAAATAAAAGCGTATTAAATAATTAACGAACCCTAAATAAAAGCATTTGGGCCAATACGAGTATTTGGACTTAAATATTAGTAGTGGGCTAAAAAAATCCGGATTTTACATTAACTAAGCCAAATAATTTTTTGTAATTCATATGAGTTTAGAGAAATAGTTGCTCATATGTGATCTTTATGCATTTCCTTTAGGTTTACTTTATTACAAACACAAGAAATATATTTAGTTTAATAGTTCAAGTAATTGCATAATACAACAAAAATAGGATTCAACGACCGGAAATATTGCTACTAAAGATCAAAACATGGTCGCCAAAAGAATTTGCAACCAAAAAAAGGCTTGTCGCAAAGTGGTCGGTATAGCTTCGTTGCTTAAAGTATTAGCGTCCAAAACTCAATTGATTGCTAAAAGTTCCACAAATAGCAATTCCAAAAACTTTAGGGGTCGCTAATTTTTACAGTAATAATTTTGTAATTATTTAGAAATCGAAAAGCGTTCCTAATCTATAGTCACTAAGTTGTAATTTGGTAGCTATACCTATGGTTTTGTTACTCATTTAACCACATGTCAAGCTTGGTCGGTAAAGCAAAATGCTATAGCAACTAAAATTGTTGTGGTCTCCAAGGATTTACAATAAGACTATGAACTTTCCAATAGCTAAAAGTACATAAAATTAGTCGTTTTTGCAATTTAAGTTGATAATATGGAACTTTTATCGATCAAAATAAAATATTAAGGCTGTTGCAACCATCATATGGCAAAGAAAAACCATGTATTTATAAATTTACAATCTAAATACATTAGTGTCAGTCTTCCTATACTTTACATCACTGGGGAGGATACATAAAATCCGATTCTCATCTTCCACCAGTATCAAACACTGGCTTGTCCAAGTGGGTGTTGCAGAACCTTTACACTTAATTAGGTACTACCTTAATTCCCTTTCCGCTCCCTAGAATCATAGTTTTTTTCATCCCATTTCCTTCATTGTCCAGATGAGGCCCTTGGTTTCCATTTGTTATTGGAGCATATCCAGAATTTCCTTGACCCTATATTTGTCCAGTAAGTCCTCTCGTAGTTGCGCATTACTTGTACCGTAGACGGCATCTTGATTTGTATTTTTGGGGGTACGTTCCACTTTGGATTGGCTTCCTGAATAAGAGTTGAGACAAATTGAGAAATAGAAAAAATTTCCGAACTAATTCCATATATAGCATCCATAAATATTGAATGAATAGCAAATTGTACAATCAAAATAAATGCTAAATATTATCCAACGAAAGATACAAAATAACATTAGGATTTTCAATTTGTCAGTAAAATAGACCAAAAGTACTGAAGTAACAAGAATAAATTAGCAATAACATGGCATAAGCAAATCCAAAATTCTTTTTTTCCTTACCAAATGCGCAAAAACAGCCTTTTGCAGTCGTCAATACGCTAATCATGTGTTATTCACCATGACACCAACTACATGAAGGTAGTCTTATTAATCAGAATTCATCACCTGACCAGAACAAACAAAAGTTTAAAAGAAATCAGACATGAACTTTGAAGCAAACAAAAAAGAAAAGACTGTCAGTAACCCAAAGGCCATAACTCATTCTTGTTTAATCTATCTTCCTAATAAGAGATATTCTTTTGAACTTCATGATCCAAATAGAACTCTATTAAATCAAGGTTAGCTAAACTGTTAGACAATAAACTTAATAATTAAAATAAAATATAATTGTCACCCATTCAAGGAAATATAAACAGTAAAAGTTGAATTTCATTGACAATCACTACCTTGCAGTAAAATCCAAAGATTTACATAGTTTCAACAACATGTAATAAAACCACTTATAGAAGCTGATTAAACTTATTTTTATAACATGGAGTTTCAAGTAAAAAAGAAAAGCCTCAAGTACTAGGCACATAACTGCCCCCTAAGAAGAATCAACCTGAAGGAAATTAATTGCATCCACAATGTAGAACCAGGTAATAGATAATTAACAAAATGGCCAAAATCTTCAAAGAATACCTCAATATAAATGGAGTCTTCAGTTTCGGTGGAATTGCATTCACCAATTTTAACAGCTTCTTCAGCCATAAGAGTTAAGA
This sequence comes from Cinchona pubescens, assembly GCA_025175665.1. Classification (NCBI taxonomy): domain Eukaryota; kingdom Viridiplantae; phylum Streptophyta; class Magnoliopsida; order Gentianales; family Rubiaceae; genus Cinchona; species Cinchona pubescens. The sequence continues at coordinate 380,525 of JANKKI010000315.1, forward strand.
AAAACTCTGTGCAAGAGTCTCCAAAGTACACGAATCCTTGCTAGACTCTAAACTGCAACACTAATCCATCAATCTTACAAGGATGCTGCATTAATGTCCTTATCCTCATCGTTTTTATTCATGAAGCCTATATAGTTAAACATAATTGAATATGGGGAGGGATAGGCATATATGTAATCCTTTTAACTCTATAATTTAGTAGCTATATATCTAATCCTTATAAAGTTGGACTTCTCAACTAAATTTAGTGAGCATATATGTAATCCTTTTAAAGGGCATGACTAAAATTTTCAAAATTATGGAAAAAAATTTTAGGACAGCTATTCTACTAATATATACCCACAATTGACTTTGCTAGAGCTAATAGTAAAGAAGTATGATAAAATAAGGCCTCGACCATTTTCAAACCCAAAATCTAATCTTTCCAAACAATTTCACATGAATATTAAGGCATACCCACAGTAAAGATCAGATATTTGACACAAAAAACAGTCGCAATAAAAATAGACCTGGTGTATATTAGTAAAAGAAATCATTTTCCGACAATTAACTTAAAATAATCACAAAATTCGAAATGCCCAATTGCACATACCAACAAAATACTTAGGTATACTCCATTTTGAGTTCCACCTATAGACATTGTAATCAAGTTTAAATGTTATGAAATTATATTTGCATTAGTTGATGTCATTTATCCTATAAAATTTAATACACCACAAGATCTATAAGGTTTAATCTACCCCGCAATGTCTATAAGTAGAGTCGTAAATCAGATCTACCTAAGTATTTCCCTACCAATAAATATGCTAAAAAGTTCTTCGCATATCATTTGGATAGGAAACATGATTTTAAAGAAAAATACTTAGATTAGGAACGCTAGTCGATTTGGAAAATGAATTACAAAATTTCTCCTCCATTTGTGAGTTCTTACCCTTCGGAGTTTTTGGAATCCAAGTGTACCCATATACAGCAGCATAGAAGAAGGGGTCTCTTGTTCTTTACCAAACGGCTGCGTGTGGCGAAGGGTGAGTTTTCATTATTAATTACAGATGATTCTTGTGATGATGATGATGATATTGAATCATTTATTTTAAAAATGCATGAATGTTTGAAAGAATCATATGCTTGGAACAAAGAGTTAAAAATTAAAGTTAATGCTTCATTAAGTGCTAATTCCAAGCTTGTACATGAAAATAATAGGGTGACAAAAGAAAATGATTCATTGAAGAAAAATGGAATTGATTTGAAAAGAAAATTGGATGAAAAGACAAAGTTTTATGAAAAAATTATGGAAGAGCAATTATTATTGAGAAAAAGAAAAGATGATCTTGGCTCTTTCTTGCAAAAAGAAAAACAAAACATTGTTGAAAGGAAAAGGACTAGAAACATGCTTATCAACAATAATTTACCACCTCTAAATAGGATGGTTTATACTTTGTAAAATCTAAATCTTCTTCTTATGGCAATAAGAATATTATTTCTAATTATTATCATCAATATGGACATGTGAAAAATTATTGCTATGTTAAACAAAATGAGAAATTTGGAATGAAGGTAGTACATTTGATAGGTTGTCAAGCACGCCACTGTCCCAATATGGACCCAAGAAAGTTAAGGTACCACAAGTTGTTGCTTAACTTTGTGAGTAGATATGCTTAGAGAGTACCAAAAAATTCAAGATGAATATCAATGGAGGGTGTTCAAAGTATATGAGCTAAATGATATTGATGGGTAACATTTAAAATTCTTGCCAATGGAGGCTCCATTCATCTTTATTTTCAAAAAAATTGTCTCTCCCTTTACATCTCTCCTCCCTAATACTACCTACAATTTCTCTACCACTAACTCCCACTATTTGAACTTGAATTTTGAGATATTCATTGGGTGTTACACTTAACAAAAATTATTAGCCCTTATCACCTACATCATATTCCTCTACCCATTTCAAACTGAAACTCAAAATGTAGTGCTCAAATAAAACACAATTTGTTCAAGTCATATGTGAGAAATAAGGCACATGTTATTTGATATATTGCCAACAAATTTTGCTTATGTTATTTTATTTTAGCTTTTATTTTAATTTTTGGAAACTACAAGGTGTCCATTTAATGTGACAAATGGTTGTTGTATTTGTTATCATACATGACATTATTATTATTTGAATTATGCACTATTTATTTTATCATGTAAAGATTAAAGCAGATAGGTCATTACGTCGTCACTATTTTCCTTCAACGTTGAATTCTACTTATCGAAGTATTATACTAATTATTTTAACTCATTTGGTAAGGGTGCATGGTTCAATTAAAAAAGTTTAAATACATTAGGGAGATATAAGTGTATGTGATACCATATACGTTTTACTTTTTGTTATCAATAAGACTCAATCTCAAATATTAAAGTTGTAATATTGGATATTCTTTGAAAAGTCGCACTTCATGAGATAATCTCTCATGATTCTCGTACAAAGTACGGGTTAAAAAACTAGATGTTGCATATTAAAGAACCAAATAGTTTAGTGTTTTTATCATTTTTTGTTCTAAGAATACCTTCATTTTTGGTGTTTCACAATCTCCATCTCAAATATGGCAATTCACTGAAAAATTGGATTAAACTCATGGGTAAAAGAAAGGATAAAGAACTAAAATCTTATGCAAAATCATCTCTCCTTAAAATATTCTACATTACTTAAAAAAATAGAATGCAACCAAATATTTTTTTAAAAAAAATGCACCCAAATATTTAAAAAATATTTTGATTTTAATGAAAAAATCTAAGAATTGGGATGCAGCTCACCTAATAATAACTCAATTCAAGTATGAGGTTATTTTTTTCACCTTCTAAAGAAAACTACAAACATATACCTATTAGATGCATATAAATATTTAACAAATAAGGTCCTAAAATACTTGTCATAGCTAATTTGATTTTCGAAAAAAAAAAAAGATTTTTGCATAATTCAAGAAAATTAATAGTACATCTTAATCCCTAGGTTTATGAATTAAGAGATCTGTTTAACAATTCAAATGTTCATAGTTTATCTTGGGTTAATAGAAAGTTCAATACAGCAGCTCATAAGCTGGCTAGTGGAAACAAAGTCAAATGTTTTTGTCATTTGGACTTGTATCCCAATTTGAAGTCAGTTTGTCACTGTCGAAGAAATTTCCTATTTTGAATGAATAAAATTATGTTCATTTTTATCAAAAAAAAAAAAAAAATTAATGAATTAAAAAAAAAATGCAAAAAATTGTGATAAACCAATCAAACTAAACGGGGGAACTGTTTCTGTACAACATTTTATTACCAATAAAGAAAGCACAACCGCACAACCTCCAATCAAAATCAAGATTAATTGATTAAGAAACTTTCCAATTGCAATCAAATTCAACTTTGGGATTGTGTAGTACCCTTGATTACAAATAATCAAAGAATAACTAATACAAGTTGACAAACTGAAACGGTAATCTTTTGTTAATTCTCCTTGTGTGAATGTGAGATGTAGACCAATAGGTTAGGTTTAGATGGTAAGTAGGTTGATTACACCATCAAAAGGTTCAAGTTTTGATTTTCGATGCTTTTAATCTCCTATTTGATTAAACATTAAGAGATTTGTCAGAACCACCTTAAGCAGCTGAAATATGCGTCGGTAGCCTGCCCTAGTCCTGAAAAAATTAAGAAAGACAACCTACTCTCCTTCTAAACTTTTTTCCTACCCAAAAAATAATAATGTGAAATGTAGAACTATATAATACATACTCTTATACTTGCTTCCTAGCTATCATTGAGAACAAAATTCATTCACATTCATCAAATAACAAATACTCCATTACTCAATTATGGAGACATGCTACTATGTTCTTGTTTTCATGCATTGTTGTCTAATTTTGATGTCTTCTTGCACAGCCCATGAAAACAACAAAACCCATCTACACTGATCAACATGCTTTTCTGTCCCTGAAAGCGCAAATCACTTCAGACCCTTACCAATTCTTGTCCAAAAATTGGTCTTCGAATTCTTCACCATCCTCCTCAGTTCGTGACTAGATTGGAGTGAAATGTAGCTCCAAAAGACGCAACAGAGTGACTGCTTTAAACATTTCAAACTTAACATCTTTCCGGCACGACTCCTCCTGAATTAGGAAACCTCTTATTTCTTGTTTCTCTTGACACGGGAATCAATTATTTCTATGGCAATCTGCCTGAAGCATTATCGTGTTTACGACACCTGAAATTCATTAATATAGGCATCAATAACTTCAGTAGTGAGATCCTAATATCTTTTGGTCTTTTATCAAAACTTCAAATCTTTAACAGATTACTCGATCTATTTCCGTATCGCTCATGATTTATATCATAACTCGGATAGCCATTTCAAATGCATATCCCATTTTTGCACAACAGACCTATGAATCTTATAAGAAGCGACTGGGCGTATTGTATGTGCTAATTGTCATTTAGCTAATAAGCCCGTAGATATTGAGGTTCCACAGGCAGTACTTCCTGATACTGTATTTGAAGCAGTTATTCGAATTCCTTATGATATGCAACTGAAACAAGTTTTTGCTAATGGTGGCTTTATATCACAACAGTTTTAGTGATGCTATTCCTTCTTCTTTATCTAACTTATCAAAGCTAGAAACTCTTCATTTATACTCTAATTTCTTGGAAGGATAAATCCCCCAAGAGCTTGGAAATCTTTCTAGTTTAAATTGACTATCCTTGGTCATCAACAAGCAGACGGGTTTTCTACCATTTTCAATCTTGGAAGTTTATCTCTTCCCTTCAACAGTAGTCTTCCTGATGACATATGCGAAAATCCACCGTTTTCACGGGTACTGAGAATGTTTCACCTGTCCGACAATCAGTTTCACGGTTTAATACTTTCAAGTTTATCTAAGTGTTCTCGACTTTGGATGCTTTCACTGTCATTCAACAACTTTAGCAGACACATACCAAAAGAAATTTGGAATTTACAACTTCTTGAAGAGTTTTACCTTGGCGACAATCATTTAGAAGGTGAGATAAATATTCTTTAATTTGTGGCATTAATTAGCTTAATTAAACGACATAGATGATCATCCATAATTATAACTAGGGAAAAGTTTTCCGTCCCATTCCCTTGTACTCTTTCAAGTCTTGTACAGTGTAATATTATATATGTGCTTTAAAATCTTGTTACTCTCTCCCTCTATTATATTGAAAGTATCATCTTTCTTATTTTTGCTTATCCCAAAATATTTATCATATCTAGAAAATCAAAACATAATCATTACTACTTTTTCACTTTTATCCTTTGTCTTTTTGTGTATAACTATCATGTATTATTCAAATTTTAAATTTGCGACGGTAAAATTAGAAAAATTTAAATAATTATCATTAATAATACACTATTATAAAAAATTGAATTATCAAAAAACAACATACAATTGGAACGGATGGAGTATGTAGCTAATTAACATGATGGTTTTCTACTTTTCTCAACTTGAATTTATAACTTCCCACCAACTACTACTTTCTTCTCTGGCTAAACAAAGTGATATACTATATACTTGTTCCAGTGCTGTTTTTCTCGTTCAACCAAATGTGCAGATAGGACAACCTTATTAACAAATTGTTCATCTACATAATTACTCCTCCAATTTAACAATTTTAGATTTAATGAGTAACTGCCACTAAATAGAAATGGCCCAATTTGGCAGAAGTCTCTAATCACTTAAATTTTTTGTATAAGAGACTTCGTATTCCTAACTTAGAACGATCTCTTTGAAATCTCAATTGCAACTTCGGATATGTTACATCCGTAACTCTCATATCTGTCTATACCCTCACAAAAAAAATTTCATGTCTATTCCAATTCGGTAGTATAATATTTTAATGTTTTATTAAGATTAACAGATGTTAGGTACATGTGTACCTCACACTGATTTTGGGACGTACATCAATGGTGTAGTCGAACCTAATTCCACTTTGTAACCCACAATTTATGACAAATTATCTCTTTGTACCCACAATTCCAAATTTTGTACAAATTGCAGCTCCAACTTCATATCAATGAAACTTTGATCTAATTTAACAATGTTAAGAAATTTGATGAATTAATGTTCCAATTCAGTTTGGTGGTGTGCATGGTTGGAGGAATTTTCATTAATTTTGGTAACAATGCTGTTAAAAATAAGATTGAACTAAAATGAATTTTAAAGTTGAAGTGTAATATAATCAAAATCAAAATTAAGGATGAAAGTGAAAATCGAATACCAATTACAGTAGTGCAAGAAGAGTAAAGCGTAAAATTTTTAGTCAAAGTTAAGGGCTAGCTAGGTTTCTTTACTAAGCTCTTTACAGCTTTTATAACCAAGAAATTTCTTATTACTACTTACAAACACACACATTAATTATATAGAGTTGACAGATTTCTTTATTTTTATAATTTTTGGAAATTATATACGTAGGTGTAATCCCACGAGAGATCGGTAATCTTAGAAACCTTAGGGCATTTATTTTGAACTTTTGTTTGCTTTATTGCTTAAACTCTAGTTTGTTTTGTTTTAATATGGATTGCTTAAACTCTAGTTTGTTTTGTTTTAATATTTATTGCTTAATGTATATTTCTAAAAAACCTATATATATATAAAAATGAACGGAAAACATGGATATCATGTGATTATTTAGCAAGTAAAGTAGTAAAATTTGTAAATTGTCCTAATTTGGTCAAAATTGAATACTTTATACTCTATTTATTTTCTATTTTTTATTTTTTATAGTGTTTATAATTTTTTTTTATAATTTTCACAAACTTTTTGTAATTTTTATAATATTTATATGTTTTCGGAATTTTATGTATTTTGCATATTTTCATTAAAATTTTAATTTCAAAGTACTGGAAACCTATTTGGCCAATATTAAATGCTTTGTGGACTCTATTTATTTCTTCCGAAATATTAGAGACTTTAATTGGGCTAAATTGAATATTTTAGACTGTCTTTCCGTTGAGACATTTAGAATTTATTTGATTCACACCCTCAATCATTAGACTAAAATTGCATCCACCCCTCCTTCTTTAAACAACACTCCTAAATTCTAACACAAAGATCCATCTTGAACTCATCGAACTTAAACCTAGGATTAGAAGCATCTATTAAGCATTACAAATTCCTAATAAATAAAATTATCAAATAATACCGAAATCATTAAAGTAACCAAATTACCTATGGAGTAGCATAAATGAAAGCTAATCCTAACACGTTGAATTATGTGAACAAAGACTACCTCCACTTTATGCCTTTAATTTATTCTGATTCACACTTTCTATTAGGGTGTTCATTGGTCGGTATTTCGATAATTCGGTAAAAAAAATTGGTATTTTGATACAAGAAAATCAAAGTCAAATCGAACTAAACTTTTTTTTGGGTTTATCCGATTAACCAAAGTTCACTAATTAATTTAAAATTACGTATAAAATTAAATGTTAAACTAATCAAATTAATAAACGAAAACTTAAAACTACTAAAACTAACACTAGAAACTAAAAAATAACAAAGAAAAGCAATATCAAAATGTTGAATGAATGGAACATGGTTACTAAAGAACTAAAAATTAAAACTAATAAAACTAAAAGTTCGGTAATATCCTGATAGTGTATTTTATTTTCAATAACCAAATCCGAACCATATAACCAATCTTTTTTATTCGGTATATCCGAAATCGATTATCCGAAAATCAAAAACTAAACTAATTTAGTTCGGCCGATTTGTTCGGTTAAACCAAACTATGAACACCCCTACTTTCTATAGTACATACCACATAGCTAAAGTGGAAAAGTCTATCATATTTCTTAATGATATCTAAAATCAATTAGACCAAAGTGGGACAGATGTAACAGTTTATGGTGCAATGTATCCAAAATTAGAATTAAAAGTACAAGGTGAGAATTTGCAATAAGCTATAGAGTGTAAAGTAGAATTAGTCTTGACTACCTCCATCGATACCATGCGTCCCTGAGTTTTGGAAATGGTATTAAGAATTGGTCTAAATCCCTATAATTCTCATAATTGGGAAGCAATGTGTCCAAAATATAAATTTGCAGTACAAGTTGATAATCAAGTATAAGTTAGGGAGTGAAAGGAAGAAATGTTTTTAAAGAAAAAATTTGTTAAAGTTCTTTTTAGGTTTACATCCCCTATTATTATCGCTCAAAAATAAAATTTATAAATTAATATTATTAATGTTTAATGTCTAGAAATGCTTCATTGGAGAAGAAAACATCCAAATTAAGAAAATTATTGCTGATTATGTTTTCATGAGTGAATTATTCTACCTATCATTTGCCAGGTACAATACTACAAGAAATTTTAACCTTCAAGAATTGGTTCTACTATACTTGTCGTATAATCAGTTGCACGGTCTATATCATTTACAGTCTTTAATCTCTCATCAGCACAAGAGATTTCACTAGCACACGATTCCCCATCAGGAAATCTTCCATGGAGTACTACTAATGGATTGCCAAATTTGGAAAAAATTTATCTCAACAGCAATAATGTTAGTGGAACTATACTAAGGTACATTGCAAATTCCTCCAAATTAACTCATCTAATCACTTTTTGAAAACCAATTCAGTGGTTCAGTTCCTGACACCTTTGGGGATCTTAGCCTTGCTACCAATAATTTAACTAGCATGGATTTTGTCTCTTCCTTGACAAAATGCAAAAGTTTAAGATTTCTGATGATATTTAAAATCCATTTGATGAGGTTCTTCCGATTTCCATAGGTAATTTTTCTAATTCATTGGAAAAATTCTATGCATACGATTTTGACATCAAGGGCAATATCCCTAATAACATTGGCAACTTTAATGGTTTAACACTTGTTAGCCTGTTTTATAAGAATCACCTGAAAGGATTTATTCCAAAAAACTATCAAATATTTAGAAAACCTTCAATTGTTCGCTTTGGGAAATCAAACTAATTGGCACCTTAGACATTTTTTGTGACTTAAAGTGTGTATAGAGAAGTTCATTACAGTAAACCAATACCGGAATGCTTAGGTAACACAACTTCTCTAAGGCATCTTGGCCTAGATTCCAATTAATTAACCAACCTCAACCGTGACCAAAACACTATGGGAGAACCTCAAAAATATATTGAAACTACATGCATCCCATTTATCATTCAATTTTTTGTATGGCTCTTTGGATGAAGAAATTGGAAACTTGGAGGCTGTAGTACAAAAAGACTAGTCCCGGGGAACATTCCCATACGAGTGGGAGATTTAAAAATCTTGAAATTCTTATTTTAAGGAACATCTATTTTATTGGATCAATTCTAGAATCAATTGGTAGCATTCTGAGTTTAGAACATCTAGACCTATCCAACAACAGTCTCTCCAATTTGATTCCAAAATCGATGGAGAAGCTTCGATCTCTCAAATAGAATGGAACCAGATTCAATCATCCACAATGTGAAATTTCTTCAGGTGACCCTTTTAAAACTGTCACGAATAGAAAATTTCATATTGAATGGTGATCGTGGTGATCCAAAATTCCAGGTTCTAAATATCGTATAATTAGTACAACTAGGTCTAAAAAAAGTGCTTCGATTTGTGTTCATCATACCAGGGGTAATTTCTGTTATCATTCTAGTGGCTGCCACATATCTATTCATATTGACATCGAAAGAAACATGCTAATCCAGGTGAAAAAAGACTGTTGATTGCACCAAGCAGAATTTGAACTTTTGGAAGCAACTAATGGGTACGACCAAAGCAATTTGCGGTAGTGGGAGTTTCGGATCTGTGTACAAAGGGTTCCTAAGAGATGGAACATGCATAGTCATTAAGGTATTTGTGGAGCAACAAGATAAAGCATGCGACACATTTGATATAGAATATGAAGTATTTCGCAATATTCGCCACCGAATACTTGTGAAAATCATTGGCAGTTGCTCTAATAATCTTGATTTTAAAGTTTTGGTGCTTAAGTATATGAGTAATAGAAACCTGGAGAAATGGCTGTACTCTCATAACTGTTTTTTGAATCTTGTACAAAGGCTGATATATTGATCGATGTGGCAAATGCATTGCAATATATCCACCATGATTATTCAGTACCCATCACTTATCATGATCGGAAGTATAGTAATATCCTACTTGATCAAGATATGGTTGTCACGACATAAGCAATTTTGGTATTGTTAAACTGCTGGGCAAAGAGGAAAGTGTTGCTTATACTGGGACCTTAGCTAAATTTGGTTAATTCTACTCCTTTTATTTATTTTTCCAAATAATTATAATAATATTATTGGATTCAAGAAGTTACATCAATCATGTGATATCAAATGATATCAATATACCCCATGATGATGTGGATTAGTAACACATATAATTTCTTACCTAGATTGTTCTAGAAGTGCCTACGTGGCAGCCTCATTAAGGGCAATTATGTAATTCAGCTTCAGCTAAGCTAGCACAGATATAGCTTTAAGCCTCCTCGTGTAAATCTATAAATAAGGGGCTCGAGTGCTACTAAAAGGGGATAGACAATTCAGAATCCAATCCAAAATTTGGATACTCAAACACACACTTGCAACTCGGATATTCTACTTTCTCTCTCCTCCTAGAATCTAATTCTAGTTTCATCAATTGGTGCCGTCTGGGGGAATCGACAGATTTCTATCTCTTTTCAATCCATTCTCAGTCATCTGAATCGTTTGTTTTTGTTTTAAGGACGATGAAGAATCGTGGAACACTCCGAACTGCTAGTAAGGATGCCGAGACGAGCAATCAGCACCTCGTAGTGCATACCGACGAACTAGAAAATGTCGGAACATCAACTGAAGCTCAGCAAAAGCAAAACGATGTCCTAAAGTACATTGCTGACCACTTTGAGTCTTTCCGAGCATTCGTGGAACAACGCGAGAGCAAAACCCTGACTGAGCGCTCAAACCGAACAGCTACTCCACAAGCTGAACAGAAGCGCAACCCCGGCCAACGACCTGACAAAGAACCGGTTGATGCCATGAGCCCAACCGATTTACGTCATAAACTAACAAAGTCGTGCTCGAACGAGCAATCGGATGAGTCACACTCATCCACAAGTGAAAAATTACCGATGCACGAGAGACTCGGTCACACACACTCTTCAAAAAAATCAGGATCGAGAGGACCCTCCTCGGTTGTTTTAAAACAGCTCGAGTTTGAGCAGAGCCTCGAAAATAAGATCCAAGAGATTTTGAAAAAGAACAATTTGCTCCTGAATACTCCTGCTACGGCAGAGATTGATAGAGATCCGTTCACAATCTCTATCAAAATTGAACCTCTTCCAACGCAATTCAAGTTGCCGGACTTAGACCGCTACAAGGGAGAATCTGATCCATCAAATCACTTACAACACGTGATGGCGATCACTAGCCTTTATGGCTACAGTGATGTGACCCGATGCAAGTTGTTCGCAACAACTCTTCGCGGCCCGGCACAAAATTTCCAGGAATTGCCGACGAACTCAATTGCTACTTTCCATGACCTGGTGAAGGCATTCCTAGGTCACTTCAGGAGTAAATCAATACTACAGAAGGACACATCACACCTCATGAACATCCGGCAGAGGTCCGATGAGTCACTTAATAAATTTGTGGACCGCTTCAATGATGAGGTGGTCCAAATCAAAAATGTTGATGAAAGAATTCTAGTGGCTACTTTTTGCAGCAGCATTTGTTCGACCAGGCGTCTTCAATGCCGAGTTTGCCAAAAGGATGCCGAACTCCTATTCTGAACTTCTAGAAAGAGTATCGGAGTTAATCCGGTGCATAGAGTCAAACAGGACTTCAAAGGGAACTCTTTTAACCATATTGATTATGGGTTGTAAACCCCCAACCCCTCATCCTTGAAATGGATCTAGAGGGTCGTTGTAGCTGAACTATTCCAGAGCCACACCTATGGCGAACCGGGTGGTCTTTCCGGGCAACAACATCGGGAACCGACCCCCGAGAATAAGGAGCCATCCCGATGCTGACTTCACACCCCTCAATGTGTCGAGGAGGGAAATATTATACCAAGTGCAACACCTGGGTCTCCTAGAGCCACCTCCTCGGATGGTTTTCGCTTGGGAAAAAGAGACCGATTAAAGTACTGTACTTTCCATGGTCAGCTCGGTCACGATACGACAGGCATGCAACCATTTGAAAGTTGAAATTGAGAATGTCATCCAGGAAGGACATTTACAGCAGTTCATCTGTCGAAAGACCTGCGGTAGAGTTCCAAATGAACAGTGCCAACCAAAGAAATCCGGGGCAACCTCGACTGCCACCTCATCAACAGATCCGAGGGGGCGAGAACAGAAACAATCTCGCGGCTAATCAAGATGAACAAATTCGCGTAATCGAGGTGATAATCACAATTGCCGGAGGCCCGGCCACCGGGGACTCAAACAATGCCCGAAAAAAGTATGCCAGGAACTTTTCTTCAGGAGAGGATCGGGAAAAGCGATTGAAGCCATTTATGAGACTCGGATACACCTCCGAAGACCCAGTCCCCAGCCGAATGCCACACAATGACCCTGTGGTAATTCACGTAAATGTGGCTGGATATGAAATACACCGCGTGTTCGTAGACACCGGAAGTTCGGTGGACATAATCTTTTGGGATGCTTGAGTCAAAATGCATATGGATCATTCTTTGATAAAACCTTTCAAGACTCCGTTGGTTGGCTTCACCGGAGATTCGGTCATGCCAGAGGGACAAATAATGCTTCCACTATCTTCAGTCTTGGAGCTCCCCCGAAGCACAGAATTGAGATGACCAATTTTGTCATCGTCAAAAGAGACAGCTCCTACAATATGATAATCGGTTGACCCACGCAGTACACCTACAGAATCCTTCCCTCCGTATTCCATATTGGGATAAAATTCATGCTGAGGGATGGTTCTGAAGGAACGGTTATTGGCAGCCAACAAGAAGCCCGAGCCTGCTATATGATGTCCTTGCGGTCCCAATCGCAAACGATGTCCATTGCAGACAAGGCTTACTTGGAAACCTTTGATGACTCATCCACTTGGGATGGATTTGAAGAGCCCACGACGAGTCAGAAAGAGGGGGAAGAGATGGGGCAACCCCGGCTGGGAGCTACTGAGATCCCCGAACCTCCAGAGCAAAAGGCAAGGGTAAGGCGAAGATCGAGACCCAAGACGAGGTTCAAATTGAGGAGATAGCTTTAGATCTGAGCCTCCCTAATCGAAAAATCAAGATCTGTGCTACTCTCCCAGCAGAATTTAAGGCCCTGTCCTCACTTCAGGCTTTTAGCCGAATACAAGGACGTGTTCGCCTGGACGGTCGAAGACATGCCCTGCGTCCCTCGTGAGATAATTGAGCACAAACTTGGAGTGGTCCTGTCAACATTGTAGATGTGTATAAGAGACAGCCTGCAAGGTCCACCTCGCAGCTTAATAATCAAAACCGAGGTGGACAAACTCTTAATAGTCAGATTGATTAGAGAAGTATTGTATCCCACATGGCTTTGTAATCCTGTCCTTGTAGCTAAACCAGACTCTTCTTGGCGAATGTGCCAAGATTTTACTGATCTTAATAAAGCTTGTCTAAAGGACAGTTATCCGTACCCCCGGATCTACAGTAGTAGATTCATTTGTTCGATTTTACATTTTACATTTTTTAGATGCATTCAAAGGCTACCATCAAATATACATGGCTAGAGAAGATGAAGAGAAAATCTCTTTCATCACCGATCGAGGCATGTACTGCTACACTACGATGCCCTTCAGACTCAAAAATACCGGAGCTACCTATCAGCGCCTGGTCAATAAAACCTTCAAGTCCCAAATAGGACGAAACATGGAGGTATATATTTATGACATGGTGGTTAAAAGCCGAACATATGAGCAAACCCTGGAAGATGTCAAGGAAATATTTGAGACGTTAAGATCCATCCAAATGAGGCTGTCTCCCAAAAAATGTACATTTGGGGTCCCCTCGAGAAAATTCTTGGGATTTATTGTCTCTCACCGAGGAATCGAGGTGAACCCTGAAAAGGTACAACCCATAATCAATATGAAAACTCCCACCTCGGTGAAGGAGGTTCAAAGACTAACCGGTAGAATGGCGACCCTAAATCGATTTTTATCCAAATCAGCAGAAAGGGGCCTGCCATTCTTTCAAGTCATAAAGAAGACTGAGGGCTTTCAATGGACCGAAAAAGCTTCTAAAGCCTTTGAAGAGTTTAAAGAATACTTGGGCACCTTACCGAAGCTCGCTTCTTCACAAAAAGGTGAACCGCTATATCTGTATATCTCGATTGTCGAATCCTGCTAATGCAGTAAGCTCAGTTCTCTTGAGGCAAGACAAATAGGGTAACCAGTGCACTGTGTATTTCATAAGTAAAGTACTTCAAGGTCCAGACAAGAACTACACCCCTATTGAAAAGACCGCCTTCTCGTTGGTGGTGTCGGCTCGGTCTCTGAGGCCTTATTTTCATGGTCACAAAATAATAATTTTGACCAACCTTCCTTTGAAAAATATCTTGAACAAACCAGATGCCTCAGGCCGAATGCTAAAGTGGTCTGTAGAGCTGTTTGAGTTTGACATAGAATTCAGACCTCGGACAGCAATCAAAGCTCAGGCTTTCTTTGATTTCATTGCAGAAAGCTGTGACATCGAAAAGGTTGATCTCATCCTGACAACCGATCCAGTAAAAGAACAAAAAATAGGGAAGACCTTGCATGGGAGCTTCATGTTGACGGAGTTTCGTGTGAGTCTGGAGCGGGATAGGGATAATAATCTAATCTCCAGAAGGGGACTATCTCACTTATGCCCTCACTTATGCCCTCTGTCATAAGTAAAGTACTTCAAGGTCCAGACAATACCTATACCCCTATTCAAAAGGCCGCCTTCTCGTTGGTAGTGTCGGCTCGGAAGTTGAGGCCTTATTTTCATGGTCACAAAATAATAATTTTGACCAACCTTCCTTTGAAAAATATCTTGAACAAACCAGATGCCTCAGGCCGAATGCTAAAGTGGTCTGTAGAGCTGTTTGAGTTTGACATAGAATTCAGACCTCGGACAGCAATCAAAGCTCAAACCATCTCGATTTCATTGCAGAAAGGCTGTGACATCGAAAAGGTTGATCTCATCCTGACAACCGATCCAGTAAAAGAACAAAAAATAGGGAAGACCTTGCATGGGAGCTTCATATTGACGGAGTTTCGTGTGAGTCTGGAGTGGGGCAGGTATAATAATCTAATCTCCAGAAGGGGACTATCTCACTTATGCCCTCAGATTCGGATTCAAGGCAACCAACAATGAAGCTGAGTATGAGGCACTTATCTGTAGGATGGAAATGGCCTGCACCAGATGGGTGCCCGAACCTTAAAGATTCATTCTGATTCTCAGCTGGTTGTGAATCAAAGCCTAAGAAATTACGAGGCTCGAGACGTGATTTTGCAAAAGTACCTAGTCGAGGTCAAAAGCTGGATTGAAAAATTTTAAAAAGTAGACATCATCAAGATTGCCCGAACGAGAAATACGCACGCCGATGCTCTGTCAAAACTAGCCTCGGCAATATATTTGCATTTAACGAAAGAGATTTTGGTAGAACTGTGAGAACAAAGATCTGTTGACATCTCTGAAAGAATCTCTTATTTCCAACCGAACCTCAGTTGGATGAAACCCCTGATAAGTTATTTGAATAATGAGAAGCTCCCTGAGGATCATGCCGAAGCTAGAAAGGTCAAATACCGAGCCACCAAGTATACACTTATTAACGGAATCTTATATAAAAAGGCATATTTGTGCCCCTTTGCTGAGGTGTCTCAATTGACCGAGGTATATAGGGACTAGCTTCCGGCAACTCGGGGAATTGACATTTTGGGCCCACTTC
Organism: Cinchona pubescens; assembly: GCA_025175665.1. NCBI lineage: Eukaryota > Viridiplantae > Streptophyta > Magnoliopsida > Gentianales > Rubiaceae > Cinchona > Cinchona pubescens. The sequence continues at coordinate 396,402 of JANKKI010000315.1, forward strand.
CCCGAGGGATAGGCAAGCTTGAGTTTTTAGTAGTAGCGGTTGACTACTTCACTAAATGGATCGAGGTCGAGTCCCTGGCAACAATCTCGGGAAAAGCAATAGAGAAATTCTTTTGGAAAAGCATTGTCTGCCGATTCGGTATCCTGCGGTACTTATTTCTGATAATGGAAAATAATTTGAAGGAGAACCTTTCAAGAGCTTCTGCGCTAACCTCGGTATCAAGCAGTACTTCACCTCGGTCGCTCATCCTCAAGCAAACGGACAGACTGAAGTTTGCAACCGAACCTTGTTGACAGGAGATACTCAAGACTATACTTGAAAGAGCCAAGGACGCTTGGGTTGAGGAATTGCCCAGTGTCCTCTAGGCATACAGGACCACACCTCGAACGGCTAACGGAAATACTCCATTCAGTTTAACCTACGGGTCCAAGGCTGTTATCCCTACCGAGATTGGGCTACCTTCGGCTCGAGTATTCTTAGGTGATTTGGAACTAAATAATGAGGCTCTACGAGCTAACCTAGACTTACTTGAGGAAAAGAGGTTAGATGCATCCATCCGGGAAGCCAAGTACAAGCAAGTCATGAATAAACACTACAACACTAAAGTGAAGCATCTCTACCTTCGGCCCGGAGACTTCTTTTCCGAAAGTAAGTCTACGATCGTGTATAAGAAGTTAGATCCGAACTGGGAAGGACCCTATCGTGTAATAGAAGCTCACACCTCGGGCTATTACAAGTTGGTTGACATGAAAGGGGATCCTACTTCCAATGTGGAATATTATAAATTTGAAAAAATATTATCAATAGGAATATAATGAAAGTCCCTTCTCAAATGTCAGATGTTCCAACTGCTCCAACTTTAAGAATTTCGGATCCAGTTGAACAAAAAAGCAAATGATTGAGGGCCGAGGCTTAGCAGTCCCCCCTCAAGGGACAAGGCTTAGCAGCCCCCCCAAGCAAAACAAAGCCGCGCCAACCGTCAGAGGTTCGACAAGGCACTGTCAGATGTTCCAACTACTCCAACTCTAAGAGTTTCAGTCCAGTTGAACAAAAAAGCAAATGATTGAGGGCCGAGGCTTAGCAGTTTCCCCTCAAAGGCCCAGGCTTAGCAGCCCCCCCAAGCAAAACAAAGCCGCGCCAACCCTCGAGGTTCGAACAAGGCACTGTCAGATGTTCCAACTGCTCCAACTCTAAGAGTTTCAGGTCCAGTTGAACAAAAAAGCAAATGATTGAGGGCCGAGGCTTAGCAGCTCCCCCTCAAGGGCCGAGGCTTAGCAGCTGCTCAAGGGCCGAGGCTTAGCAGCCCCCCAAGCAAACAAAGCCGCTGATGCACCTTTGTTTGTGCGGACAAGGCTACTGTCAGCCTCAATTTTTTGCTCCAACTCTAAGAGTTTCAGGTCCAGTTGAACAAAAAAGCAAATGATTGAGGGCCGAGGCTTAGTAGCCCCCCAAGCACAAACAAAGGTGCATCAACCCACAGAGGTCCGGTCAAGCTCAGAGCAATTTTAAGTTGTTCCAGCCCTCAGGGGTTCAGAACAAAGTCCAATAAAAAAAAGTAATGTTAGGCAGCTGTCTCTAACACACATCTAGCAAAGGTAGAAACTAAGCGATCCCTTCTATGCAAAATAAAATGGAAGAGTTTCCGATCCGCAAAGATTCTTGAGTGACCTGCTGAAGGCATTACTCTGAGGACTTTGGAACGCTTGACTCAAGTTAAATGGCTAAGGCAAAATAAGGAGCCAAGCTTGGTCCTTTTGCCTCAGCCTAGATGGTTCCAAACAGAGCCTAAACTCGACCCCTAAGCATTCCTTAGATAATTTTTTATGTTGGAATGCTTAAGCATGTAGAAAGTTGTTTGCCTACTTATATCATAAAAATTTTTGTTTTAAATGCAGGAAATAAAGAGATTGAAAAGCAAGTAAAAAGCTAAAAATGAAGAATGTCGAGGCTCTTATCAATAAGACAAAGTTATCCGAACTTAACAATTTCATTAAAAAGGCCCAAACTATTACAGAAGAGGTTCCTAACTATTACAGCAAAATTACAGAAGAGGTTCCTAACTATTACAGCAAAATCACATCAGTCTGAGCATCAATAGAGGAAGGCTCGGCAGTGGAGGTGGAAACCTGGTTCGCGGGATTGGTCTCGACTTCGGGGTTCGGACCCTCGATTAGCAGAGTCGCTCCGGAAGTTCCAAGAATCGAAACAGGAGCTTTGAATTGAGCTTGTAGATCGTTGATGACCTCCTCGGTGACGGAAGCATCGTACGGTAGCCCCTCATACAAAGCAGGGTTCTTCACCAAATGGTCACAGGCCAGTGTGAACCCCATGGAGAAGACCTTCTTCATAAATTCCTTTAGCTGTCATTTCATCTGCTTCAGCCGAGACCACAAACTGATTCCGACCCTCGATCCGAAGCTCCTCCTCCCGAGATGCGAGCTTTGCGTCGGCCAGCTTAGCTTCATCTTGAAGTTGAATAACCCTTTGCTTCAGATCCGCGACCTTCTTGTCTCGGTCACTAACGTCCACTTCAAGGGTCTTCTTCTTAGCTCGGATTGCCGAAGCTTGTCCCTCACCTCGGTCAGCTCGGCCTTCTACTCGTCATATTTTTTGCCCGCCTAGATATTGCATTTCAGGCCTCGATCTATTTAGTGAAGTAGTCAACCGCTACTACTAAAAACTCAAGCTTGCCTATCCCTCGGGGAAGTGGGCCCAAAATGTCAATTCCTGTTGGCCTCCCGATCTGCGAGGCGGGCAAATTGTAATTGCCTGCAAGCAAAGGCAAAATGATTAGTTGTGTGAGTTGAAGTATGAGGTGCAAAAGATTGAAAATTCACAAAGGGATAGATAGTCTTACGCTCATCAAGCCGACGTGAAGTTGCGTCCAGCCTCTGTTGAGGGGTGAGCCTTTTGACATAGGCCACATCCCGAGGCAAAGCCACCATTTTGGCCTCTTTCCGAGCCACCCTCAGAAATTGGGTCATATCATTAACATCGATAGGCTGGGTGGGTCGGAAGTCAGAGCTCCCCGAGATCGAAGGAACTGGCAGAGGGTCAACAGACAGCTGACCCCAGGGCACATCTTGTGACCCAGCAGATTTCCTCTCCTCCTCGGGAGTGTATTTCCTATCACCTGAAAAATCTAAGTGTTAATACACAATTAGAAAGGTTAAGGAATAGGGAACACACCTGACTCTTTGTACTTACCATATGAACTGGGTCTTCAAGATGTGCCCTGGGGCTGTCTCTTATACACATCTAGATGTGTATAAGAGACAGTCACCGAAATATTAGACCTCGGGGGTGATGACGAGGAAGAGAGGGTCATTACGGAAGGACCCTTCCTGAGGCCAGTGCCTCCCTAGTCCTCTTCTTTGTAACCCGAGTTGGCTCGGGTTCGGTGGGACGGATAGCCAGAGTAACTTCTCCGGCGAACTAGCGGTCCCCGATTCGGTTCAGGGTTGCAGAGGTAGAAGGAGCGGCCTCGGCACTCCCTGATGGGGTGTTGATGGTCGCGGAGGAGGATCCACTTACTGATGAGAAGGGCTGGTTCGAGGTGCCCGCACCGGTGACAGGTATGGCGGACACCAGTCCCCTAAGGAATGCTCCAAGCTCTGCATAAAATGAGGGGTCAGCACATAAAAAAAATCTCTATACAAGTGAAGAGACAATCCCTTGTTGAGGGTCGTAATTCCTCAATGTCATGGGAAGGAAATAGTCCTGCCCAAGCCAGAATGTTGTTTGAAATGCTAATACTGGTTATTGAAGTTTATTCGGAGGTTCGACTCGACGAGCCTCCAGGAATGAAGGGAGTCCGGTGGAGAGGCATTCTTGGTTTTTAAGTTTTTTTTTATAAGGTTCCTTGAACCCCGGGGCATCGAAGGGTCGAGGAACCGAACGAAGAAAGAATGACTTCTTCCAATCATGAATAGATGATGGGTTACCCGAAATGAGCTGTTTGCCCGCAGTTCGGGGAGAGATGTAAAAAAATCCCTTTGTAGGGGATAATTTCAGCATCATCCTAAATGTGTCTAAAGAAAGGGGGATATCGTGTAATCTACATAAGAATGTAAAGCCAGCGATGACCCGAAGTGCGTTTGGGGTCAGCTGGGATATGCTGATATCCCAGTGGTTCGAGAGGTTGACTAAGAGAGGGGCTATGGAGAGCCTCAGTCCTACCTCGAGTTGTTCCTGGTAGACTGTTAGGTAACCAGGTGGAGGCAAATGGCCTCGATCCTCGGTGGTCGGGAGTTTTATATGCACGTTCTTCAAAAAACGGCATCGATCCCTAAGGATCTTGATATCCTCGGGGTCAAGGAAGTTCGATATACTTTGGGTTTGAAAGTTAGGGTGGTCATTTTGTGGAGGTTCAGAAAGGAGCGGATCGGGAGAAAAGTTTAATGGCACTGCTGCCAGAAGCGCTTCGTCGAAAGAATTTAACATCCTGTCAACGGCGTTTACCGGAGAAGGAGGAACCGGTGTACTAATAAGAGAAGTGGGAGTGAACGTACCGGCCATAGTCTTCAGTTTTGAGAGCGTGTGGGAGTTTTAAGAAAGAGCTCCTAGTGGCGTCCGGTGGTGGCGTAGAGCGACGGTCGAAAATCGGCAATGGTGATACGGCAGAGGGTGAAGGAAGGAAAAGTTATGTAAGTCTCTGGTGGATGAGCGCAGAAAGGAAGAAGGAGGGAGTGTAAGTTTCTGGGAAAAATAGAGTAAAAGTGGGTGAGAGGAAGGTGAGTAAGAAGAAGAAAAGAGATTTGGGGGTGAATGGGGGTATAAATAGGAGAAGTTTCTTCCAGAATGTTCTGTGTTTCTGGGGAAAAAAATTGATGGTTTCTAAATGAAAAAAGGCTTTAGGGGGGAAAGACGAGGCGTTTTGGTGTGAAAATCGAGACGTGGTGCTGGCGTTACGGCACGCAGAATGAGGCATCTTTACAGTGCAAAATCGGAGCGAATAATACAGAGCAATAAATGCGAAATCGGTGCATGGGGACTCAACAAAAACGTCACCCTTGAGAGTTAATGCTGTAGGTACGACTCGCCGAGGATCCAAGGATCATTACAACCTCGGATCGGCAGAGGTTGCGAAATTGTTCCGAAGGCTTCACCTCAGATCGGTATAATACTCTTGCTTTTGGTCTTCGGTTGGGGACTGCGAACAGTCATTTTTGGCTCTGTCCCTCCCCACTAAACTCTGCACCAAGCCAAGGGGACTAATGATGATGTGGATTAGTAACACACATAGCTTCTTACCTAGATTGTTCTAGAAGTGCCTATGTGGCAGCCTCATTAAGGGCAATTATGTAATTCAGCTTCAGCTGAGCTAGCATAGAGATAGCTTTAAGCCTCCTCACGTAAATCTATAAATAAGGGGCTTAAGTGCTACTAAAAGGGGATAGGCAATTCAAAATCCAATCCAAAATTCGGATACTCAAACACATGCCACTTGCAACTCGGATATTCCACTTTCTTTCTCCTCCTAGAATCAATTCTAGCTTCATCACCCCACATGAACAATAATTGCTGCATCATAATCGATGTGATTTTTTGAGTGGTTGCCCACCTATAAACCAAGTCTTCATAAGTTCTTTTTTATTATTATTTAATGATTTCCATATATTATTGGTTGATGTACAGTATGGACTTGAATGATAAGTATCAACAAAATGTGATGTTTACACTATCTAATCGTACTAATGGAAGTGTTCACAAAGAGAAAGGCCAATGATGAAACTCAGTCTGATAACTGGAACTCAAAGAATTGGATAGCTAATTCTATGCCTAATGAGATTTTAGAAGTCACAGATGCCAACTTATTGGAGGAAGATGAATAACATTACACTGAAAAGTCAGATTGTTTGTCGTCAATTATGGAATTGGCTTTAGATTGTGTTGTAGAATCTGCAAGGGAAAGGATCAACATCACAGACATTCCTAATACTTTGTACAAGATCAAGCACAAGTTTCTCCATAGCATGGGTCCTTGAATGGAATATAAAAAAACGCTACGAACGCATGTATTTGAGTTTGATTTAGCAATTTAACTTTATTTCTAAAAATATGCTAATTTTTAAATTTAATACTACTTTATGTCTCTAAATTTTAATGCCTATTTTATGATTGTTAAGGTTATATATGTAAAATACTCATGAAAGAAAAATAAAATAAACTTTGTGAGGTTTCTTATTAGAAATTAAATTGGATTGAAGTAAATTTTCTTATATAAAAATAATTTTAGGAATGTTTTTGAAAAAATTTAATTGGGAAATAATTCTTTTTTGTGATGGCTTTTAGGAATCAAGTAATAATTGAAAACAAAAATTAATTGGATAATGAATTTCAAATATCTTAACTATATTTTGGATTCCTAAAGAAAAGGAGAAAAACTCAAAATAGAGTAAAACAGGAAACAAAACTAACTTTTTGAAACTTCATATTGGAATTAACCTTCATTCAATTAAAGAAAATTTCCATGAAAGATAGAATTTTAGGGACAGGTTGGGAATTAAAGAAAATAAGAAATAAATATCTATGGGATAGCTTTAGATATGAAGCAATAAAGTTAACTAAATTTGTTTGGTGAATAAATTTTACATTTATTAACTATACTTTAGTAAAATATAAAAAGTAAATTTTGGAATGCTGGAAATCGATTTTTAATGAAGACCCAAATGTTGCTAGATGAAAAGGGCAGGGAAAGAAAGAGCTGAAGAAGCCGCCGTGAACGTTCAAGATGAAGAGAGAGTCACACGCTATAGGAAAGAAGAGAGGGTGACCAAAAAAAAACCCTTGAACTGCCACACCTACCTGGCAAATTGTCACGTTTCTAACCCGCACATATCAGGCACATGTCATTCGCTGTATCCATGAGACCGTACTCTCACGAATACAAGACATCATTCATATATAGTAATCTCAAATATAAATTATGCAGCGAAAATATCTACTCATAAATGATGATCTCTAATTTAATACGGTATTTATTCAAATAATAAATCCTAAAATAAATAAAAACATAGTATCACGAGCACACATACACTACTTATTCCAATGGATGGACTATGCAAAGTCAAATAACTATAGTAGAATCCTATTACTAAATAACAATCTTCTTTGTCTGGGTGCGACTATGTTTCGTCCTCTATGATGACATACTCGTACTCATCGTCTGTACAAAAATATAAGGAATGGGAGTAAGCGACAAGTCGCCCAATAGATAGCACTTACACTCTGTTAGATCATGTAGTTACATATACATATACTTTTCGCAAAAACAAGTCATACTATCACACGCATATGTCATTTATCAAAATCATCTTTCTAAGTCGTATGTCATTTTCATTACATATAGTCATGAAATTCAACATGCATTTCGAAATTCATATATCATTTATCTATATCAAGTCATATAACATACACTTTTCAAATAATCTATGACATATCACAAATTCATATCCAAATCATGATGTACACTTTTTTTTAGAGAGGCTCAAACAATACATGCTTTCATCGGGTTCTGAATACTCAACCTAGTGATGGACCTCACTGGAAAAGGTTGTCAAGAAATTTTCATATAACCACTTGACCTATCGTTTATCGTTTATCAATATACCAGTATATCAGTATAAGTCATAACTATAATCCCTACCGACTATTTCATGTCCGTTTAGAGCATTTGTCCATTAATATTTATCCATTCGTCACATGCATTTCATATGTATCAAAAATCATGTATATATCACGTTTTTATAACTTGAAAATCAAGCAAGTCAAATAGTCATACATGATCCAAATTTTCATAATCAAATAATCATTTCTTAAAACACATTTCATACACCAATTTAGAAAAACATGCAAATTCATAAAATCATTTAAGAAAATATACGGGTTCACAAAATAATTTACAAATCAGAGGGTAAGCACTACCTACCTCGATATGCCAAAGAATCACGTTGCTCTTGTAGTTGCTCCTTTTTAGTATTTCCTATCAAAAATTCATGTTTTTATAATTTAATAAGTGCTTGGTATTTACTTAAATATCCTATAACAATTTCTTAAATACTCAACCTTTCCATATATCTATAATTGTCCTAATATTCGCAAAAAAAAAATATTTACTAGAATATCGTATAGTTTTCTTGTAGTAAAATAATACTCTTGAAATCATTATTATAACCTTATAAGACTTACTATGATTAATAAAACTCATTTATAATATTTGAAAGACTTTTTGTGCTCCATTTGAGTTAAACAAAACATTTAGAATAGTTTACAAACTTAGAAATCCATTCGGGATCTTTTCGTAACTTTGAAAAACTAATTTGGGCTTTTATGTAACTTTTAAAATACTTGAGGGTATTTTGGTCATTTCACAAGGTCAGTAGGAGTCTCTATATATTTTATAGAACCTTTTGGGGTTAAATATTAATTTCATTTAAACTTTTAGGGGTAAATTTATCATTTATAGAAACTTGATTAATCAAGGACTTATGTAAAATATTGACAACTGTAAGGGCCTTTTGGTAATTCCAGAAGACTACTATGGACTGATGGGATCCTTTGAAAAATCATCCGGGCTTATCTATAATTTCAGAGACTCAAAAGGACTCAATCTGAAGCCATAAAAGTTTATTGGGCCTTTTTACAAGTTATTTAAAACTTTGGGGGGTTAAGACGCAATTTCAAAAACTTTTGTCAACTTTCTTCTTCCTCCCGTGAGCTCCATCGCTGCAGCTATATTCTTTTCTTTTTTCCTTTTTTCATTTTTTTTTTTTTCCTTCTGTCTCTTATACACATCTAGATGTGTTTTAAGAGACAAATTACGTTCTAATAGAAATTGATTTCTCCACATGATAGATGTTATAAGTTATAAGGATCAACTTCTACTATTACACAACCAATCTCTTTTATTTTTTTTAATTAACCTATTAACTGTTAAAAATTTAATGGGCTAAAAATACTCTTCTTATATTACCGTAATAATATAGGGTCAAGTTAAAAGGTTGAGTTTTACACAAATAACAATATTATCCAAAACAAAAGTAAAATTGGTGAAAGTGCATACAAGACAAATAGCTAAAGTGTGTGAGAGTCGAGCTTTTGTACATCTAAGATTAAGATGCTCTTGAAAATACTTCAAGGACCCAGAGAACATGAGAAGAGCTGAATATGATTTTAGGAAATCAACCGAGCTATTTATAATCGAAACAAAACTCAAGGGAGATCAAATTATTTTTTTGATTACTTAGCTATCTTTGAGACTCACAATTATGTCTAATCAGAATCTACAATATACAAAATGAAATCAAGATTTTTTTTATCATCATATTTTGCAATTAACTTGTCTTTAAATTTTGTTAAATGACTTAACTTTACACATTATTGCAACTACAAGATTGTTCTACATTCGAATTTAACTAAGTGCAACAATTTTGATACTACTATAGATTAGGTTCAGTGAAGGCAAAACAATCATTTGATCCCTTGTTGGACAAATTCAGTATGAGCAATCTAGCAGCGATATGAATGGTGATTTGGTAAACTGATGGCTAATTGATTAACGAAAATCCTTTAAAAATACACAAATTTATAATCACTTGTCAAAACGAATTCATATAAAAAATTATATTAAATCACTAATTTCGTAATTTAAGATATGTATAATTGGATTTCGTTTTTTTTTTTTTTTTTTGACAAATCTACTGATGTATCAATAGTATTATCATCTATCATTTTATATAGATGTCCTGTTTAAATTAATAAGAAATCCAATAAATTTCAAACATAGTACTTGTCATGAATGATTCAAACGAATTTCATGTGAGATCAATTGCATTTCATTCACGCAGCTAACATTGACTAATAAATGTGATGGTTGCATAATTACTAATAAATGTGATGGTTACATAATTTACGTTGATTTGATCAAGTTTAAATTCCAATATCAATTCTTACAGTCTTGTACACGCTGCTCGACACCGCAGATTTTTTTACCTCGATAACTACCCTTTTTTAAAATATTTTTCAAAATAACTCAATTTCAAATTTAATTCTCATGATCAAGTTAGAATACATATAACAAGCATCCAAATAGTGAGACAATAGTTGATGAAGTTAAATAGAATAGAAAATCAAGAACCGTTTTATATTTCTTTTTTAGCACAGCATTTGCATCTGTTTTGTCAAAAAAAATATAAATAAAGGGCGCATGCCCGTATTTTAGTCTCTGAATTCTGATTGTAAATTAACACGTACAGACTTTATATAGACGCCACTAATTTACACAATCCATAAGCAGTTCCAAATTCATCAAAGTTGAAATGGAAAGACAATTCTACTGCTACTTTCTTGCACTTATTTTGGTGCAATATTGTTTTATTGTGACTTCCACAGCCATGAAAAACACAAACATAGGCACTGATCAATCTGCTCTTCTAGCCCTAAAAGCCCACATCACTTCAGATCCTTACCAATTCTTGTCAAGAAACTGGTCTTCAAATTCTGCAACATTCTTCTGTTGTTTGTGACTTTGATCGGAGTCAAATGCGGCTCTAAACATCAAAGAGTGACTGCTTTAAAATTTCAAGCATGACAAACAAGAAGGCACCATTCCACCACAATTGGGAGAATCTCTCTTTTCTTGTTTCTCTTGACATTGGAAGCAACTATTAGATGGAAATTTGCCTCAAGAGTTAGTCGCATATACGCCTTATAACACATCTAGATGATCAAGCTTTAACAACTTTTCCGGAGAGATTCCAATGTGGTTTAGTCGCTTTCCTAAACTTCAATTCTTGGAAAAGATCTCACAAGAGATTTTTCTGGCCTAATCATCTAAATGTTCTTCCATAACTCAAAACCTGTCAAAACTCGAGATTCTCGATTTCGATGGTAATTCCTGACAGGGAAAATTCCTGAACAGATGGGAAACCTCAGTAGCTTGACAGATCTGAATCTTCAAAGGAATCAACTGATTGGTTCCATACCATCTGGAAATCTTCAACATCTCAACTTTGGAATATGTTGCAGTTCACGTTCAATAATTTAACTGGTACTCTTCCTACTGATATATGCCACCATGTTCCAAATCTCAAAAGGATTTATCTCTCTGCCAATCAGATACATGGTCAAATCCCTTCAAGTTTATCTCAGTGCTCACAACTTGAGATATTGTCATTGTCATTCAAACAAATTCAGTGGATCCATACCAAAAGAAATCAGCAACTTACAGATGCTTCAGGTATTACACCTCGGATCTAACAATTTACAAGGTACAGTACTGTTCAAACTAAGCTGTTTTATTAGTTTTCCATTGTTTAGACAATTTGAAATTGCGATGGTAATTCCCTGGCAGGGAAAATTCCTGAACAGATGGGAAACCTCAGTAGCTTGACAGATCTGAATCTTCAAAGCAATCAACTGATTGGTTCCATACCTATGGAAATCTTCAACATCTCAACTTTGGAATATGTTGCATTCACGTTCAATAATTTAACTGGTACTCTTCCTACTGATATATGCCACCATGTTCCAAATCTCAAAAGGATTTATCTCTCTGCCAATCAGATACATGGTCAAATCCCTTCAAGTTTATCTCAGTGCTCACAACTTGAGATATTGTCATTGTCATTCAACAAATTCAGTGGATCCATACCAAAAGAAATCAGCAACTTACAGATGATCAGGTATTATACCTCGGATCTAACAATTTACAAGGTACAGTACTGTTCAAACTAAGCTGTTTTATTAGTTTTCCATTGTTCAGACAATTTGAAATTGCCTAATTATTTCTCCGAGTCAATATGTATGCCATGCAATCATCATATTGGTCTATACATATCATGGCCTCGTGGACAGATAATATACATCAATTCGAGTAATCCATTTTTACATTTTAGCAGTCTATGGCATAAACAAACTAAGTTTCGAGCTCTATTTTTTCTTCGTTTAACACATATCTGTGGGCAAAATTTCTAAGCTACAAGCGAGTTCTTGGACATTAGCAGGTGTTATTCCACGAGAGATTGGAATATCTTCGTAACCTCACGATATTCGGCATTGAACGCAATCAAATTACAGGCTCAATACCGAAAGAAATTGGGAATTTGACCGGGCTTACATTTCTTGGGTTTACTGAGAACTTATTAACAGGTAGATCCTTACCAGAAAGGAAGAGTTTCACTTCCTATCAATTAGTAATTTGTTTAGATCATGTTTTACAATCTACTAAAAGCTTAATTTTTAGATTGTATTAAAAAAATTACAGTTACCACATTCATTCATTATTTGATAGGTGTTATACCAGAAGAGATCTGCAACCTCCACAAACTGGAGAAACTTTACTTAATATCCAATAACTTGAATGGATCTATACCAACAGGGATCTTTAATCTCTCAAAATTGAGTGCGGTTACGTTGGCATTCAATCACCTCACAGGCAATCTTCCTCCAAATATAGGTCACCAACTGCCTGATCTAGAGAGATTTTTACTTCACAAAAATAACATTGGTGGAGTTATACCAGCTTCCATTGGTTGGTAAATTGCTCTAAATTGAACAATCTTTATCCAATCAAACCAATTCAGTGGCTCAATGCCCAACAACATTGGGAATCTTGAACTCCTAGAATATCTGGATCTTTCTTATACAATTTGACCAGTGATCCCACATATTCGGAACTGGAGTTTCTTAATTCCTTGACAAAGTGCAAATATTTAACGACTTTACTGATATCAGGGAATCCACTCAATGGTTTTATTCCAGCTTCGGTTGGGAATCTTTCTACTTCCCTGAAATATTTTTATGCAGGAGCTTCTAATATCAAAGGCCCCATCCCGAATGAAATTGGAAACTTGAGTAGTTTAATCGCGATTTCTCTAGAAGACAATCAGCTGACTGGAGTTATTCCAAGAACAATCCAAGATTTGGAAAACCTTCAACTGCTATCTCTCGTGAGAAACAAATTAAGGGGTAGTCTAGATAACTTTTGTAGCATGCACAGCCTAGCTGACTTGTATCTTGACCAAAACCAAATTAATCAGGCCTGATTCCAGATTGTTTTGGAAACATGACTTCTCTCAGGAGTCTTTATCTGTATTCCAACTTAGTGTCCTCTACTATTCCTAGAAGTTTGTGGAAACTAAGAGATCTCTTGGTGCTCGACCTAGCCTCGAACTCCTTAGTTGGCTCATTACCTCTGGAGATTGGAAATTTGAAGGCTGCAATATCAATTGACGTGTCAATGAATAAAATATCAGGGGACATTCCCGCGATAATGGGTGATTTACAGAACCTTCAAAACCTTTCTTTAGCACAAAATAGATTACATTCTGGTAAAGAAGAATATTCGGAAACATGTGTAGCTTAACACATCTAGACAATGTCAAATAACAGCCTTCTGGATTAAGTTTCTTGACAATCTTATGAATGAAACCCTGTCTCTTATACACGTCTAGATTAACCATAAGAAAGGGTGAAATTCCCTTTAAATGGTCCTTTCAGAAATTTCACGAGTGAATCCTTCATTTTCAATGATGCAAGTTGTGTGGAGATGCAAAATTTCATGTCCCACCATGCCAGAGTGATCATCCAAAACACAAACCAACATTGAAAAAGGTGCTTCTGCTTACATTTGTCCCACTGGGGATTTCCATTCTGGTTGTCTTGGCATTAATATTCCTTAGATATCGATTGAAAGAAAAGGTTCCGAGTGCAACAGATTTGTTACCTGTCCTAGCAGAAGGAAGAGTACTTTATTATTTCGAACTTTTACAAGCAACTAATGGCTATAGTGTATAGCAAGACACTTGGCTCTGGGAGTTTTGGATCGGTTTATAAAGCAATACTGAATGATGGAAGCTTTGTAGCTGTAAAAGTATTTAATTTGCAATTGAAGGGGGACATAAGAGTTTTGATGTGGAATGTAAGGCACTCTGCAATCTTCGTCATCGAAATCTTGTGAAATCATCAATAGTTGCTCTAACCATGATTTTAAGCACTTGGTGCTTGAATATATGTGCAATGGGAGCCTTGAGAAGTGTATTACATTTGGTAGTATTCTCCTAACTACTTCTTGAACATTTTTCAAAGATTGGAAATAATGATAGATGTGGCAAATGCTTTGCAGTATTTGCACCATGAATATTCGACTCCTGTGATTCACTGTGATTTGAAACCGAGTAATGTCCTCATTGATGAAGACATGGTTGCTCGTGTAAGCGATTTTGGAATTGCAAAGTTTTTGGGAAAGGAGGAAAGTACTGCATTCACCAAGACCTTTGCAACAATTGGTTATATGGCACCAGGTAATCTTCATATAGTGATTCTAGTCAATTTTTTTTTTTCATATTTTTTCTAAGGTAAATGATTTTAAAAAGCGACATAAGATCATTGAGTTGGTAAAATTATATTAAATCGCCTCCTAATTTTAGATACTTGTCGGATTTCGTTCATTTTTTGACAAATTTAATGACACGTCAGTGATTTTTATCAATTTGTCATCACTTTTATAAAAGTAATTTTTTTCCTAATGATTTCTTGGATTGCAATATCTCTCTTGTAGAATATGGATTAGAAGGACTAGTGTCAACAGCATGTGATGTCTATAGCTTTCTTATCCTACTAATGGAAGTCTTCACAAGGAGAAGGCCTAGTGATGAAATGTTTAATGGAAATCTAAGCTTGAAGAGTTGGGTAAATGATTCAATGCCTAATGCAATTCTTCAAGTCATAGACACAGATTTGTTGAAGCCTGACGAGGAACATTTCACTGAAATTTGTTGGAGTGTTTGGCATTAATCATGGGATTGGCCTTAAATTGTGTTCGAGAATCTCCCAAGGAAAGGCTCAATATGAAAGTTGTAGTGAATACACTACAGAAGATCAAGCAAAAGATTTCTTGAATGTCATGGAGGTAAATAAATTAAGAATATATATGCTGTAGCATGTTTTTTTTTTTTTTTTACAAATTAATTAAGAAAAACTATACTGGATGAGTTTCCTATATATTTACTGAAAATATGCAACTTATGTTGTAGATTAGCCGTCATTGGTAGCTAGTTATATTCGGGGTAGCCTTTGCTTCTTTTGTCTTCGGATTTGTGCTCCGAATTTGAAGTACTACATTTGTTTCTAAGGAGAATATGTCTGTTTTATTTTTTTTCTCTGTTTTAAATTGTTGTAATATAATTTCTCTACTTCAATTCTTAGACGAATATTTTCTTATTGATGTTATACCATGTTTAATTATCTACTTAATTGTCTCATTTAACTATTGCTTTTCCTTATATCTAAACACATTATAATACAAATCATATTCTATCAAATTTTTTGACGACAACTGAATACAGCATATGATACACTGACACGTAGATATAATATTTATATCTCACTTTTTTTTTCAGTCTTTTACATTGTTTTTTAACACTTGAACTATAAATTTATCCATATGTCATATATTTTTAGTAACATTAAATTGATATTGGGTAGTTGTCATCGAGAATTTGATTTGATTATAATAGATTATTTCTTTTGGTTTGTAAATTATGTTAAATTATTGAGGATTTTTTCTTCGGTATTTTTTTTTAACTTCTTAGTTGCAACTTGAGTCCAAAAGAAACAGACAGGATTGTAATATGCTAATAATATCCATTTCATGAGAAACCAAATGCTTGATAAAAACAAGAAATTCTAACGAAAAACAAAGTATGCATAATCTAATCAAAATCTAAAACAGGTCAAAAAAAAATGGTAATGCATTGTTCCGAGTATACCTTTATATATGTTGAAGGTGGTAGTAAGGGGTGAGTGTTCTTTTTCAATCCCTGAGGCCACTTTTTCCCCTTTTACCTTAGGTTAATAATACTTAATCCCCTTAAAGTATGGGGTAATTATACTTTATCCCTTAATTTAAAAAAAATTATAATTTATCTCTATTTATACTATTCATCTTTGAGCATTTCTAACAACATCGACAAAAGTCAATTACATGACTAATATGCCCTTATCACCATTTTTTGAATTTTCAAGCATTTTTATTTTTGATAATGGTTTAATAATTATTAAAAATTAGAAAAAATAAAATTATAAATTAGTGGATATCTTTGTCTACTAGAATGAAAATTATGAGACAAACTTGATTCAAATTATATTCCACATTATAATATTTACACATTAACCCAAAATATAAAATATAAAATACCAAGTTACAACAAAAAATTATAAAACTTTTATGAAAATTCTATTGTCACACAAAACTCTTAAAGAAAAACTTCAAATTGAAAATGTCACTGAGAACTTATTTTGAGAAGCGTACTACCACTATGAAAAATATTACAATTCAAAATAATATAAATGAACTAGAAAAATTACTAAAAAGACTCCATAAATTACGAGAATTCATTTAAAAAATTATGGATATGGATTATATTGATATATTTTTATACTTAATTGGACACATTTTTTTATAATTATCAAACCACTATAAAAAGTTGAAAACATGTCTCTGTTTCAAATAGTGATAAGGGACACTTTAGTCATTTAATTGACTTTTGTTAATGAAGTTAGAAATGTTAACGAATGAATATGAGTACAAATGGAGACAAGGTGATTTTTTTTAATTGAAGCGATAAAATGTAATTATACTTATACTTTGGGAGACAGAGTATTATTTACCCTTCCCCTTCTTACTTATAATACATTCTTTAATTTGGAATGCCTATTTAAAGTTTTGTCTCCACAATTTCTTTTCCACAAATGTAGAAATTTGCCTAAACCATATAAACATGATTACGGGCATGTACAAAAGGATGAGAAAGAACACAAGGGTCGGTTTGGATGGGTGGATTGAATTGTAAAAAAAAAATTAAATGAATGGATTTGAAATTAGTTGTTTTCAAATAACATAAAATTTGTGTGAATACGTTTACTATTTTGATCATTACAAATCACTCTCCTTAGTGGATATCAAATTTTCAACTAAATTATTTTACTTGTTTAATTTTAAAAAAAACAAAAAATTGGATTTCCATCCAAATCCCTTCCTCCAAACACATCCATATCATATTCAAGTTAAAATTACCCACTGTTTGTACATACATGATGGGTTTTTTATCATTTTTAAAATAATATTTTACAATTATTTTATACACAGTTTTTATATTTTTATTGAAATGAATTGCTGATTTGATCACTTCTCACATTTTGGAGTTTGGAGCTTGCCGTGGCAGTTAATTGCAACTTTTTATGCAGCAAGCACACTCCTACATCACCACCGTCCCCTCCCCTCCGATTTCGAGCCCCTGCCCTTCCAAAAAAAAAAAAAAAAGGAAATTTTCAATCCACTTTTCTAACCAAAAACTAATTATGGCTTAGCTCAAAAAATGGTCACAGAATGAGTCCATAGGAGTACAGTATAAACACCTTCTTAAGGATACAAGTAATCAAATGCAAAAGGACTTGGAAAAGGATGGCAATAGATACTTTGCCTAAGAAGTTTGTTTCTCATTCTTTTCAAAGAATATTTGATCAAATACAGAGTACATCAATCCTGCCAAAAGTAGGCTGCCTGGTATACTCCACAAGACCAAATATTAACCTTCTTTACCAATCAATGATCATCAGTATTAGCCAATAGCTAACCACCTTTTGTTCCAAATCCTACTAATATTCCAGAGGGATTCTTCTATTCGGAATCAGAATCCACGGTTCCCATAGCCCTAAGTCCTCGCGGTCTCTACCAAAAAAAAAAAAAAAAGGTTATATGATAACAGATGAAATCTCCATAAATCTTCCATTACAAAACCTAATAAAAGATGTTTAATAAAAAATGTCATGAATGAAAATTAGCATACCTTTTTGGACACCTTTTTCTCTCTAACCTCGTATCGTTCTAGTGTAAGATCACATAACCATGCCCCCGGACTAACCAACTGCATCCGACCAATAACAAAAGCTCAACTTATATTAGGTCATTAACTTACAAGTACAGATGAGTTATAAAATATTAAAAACAAATTTCTCCAGATAGCATAACTTACACAAATACAGGGTTTTAAATTAAAATCGAAAAACATAAACAAAAACTCACTGGTTAGGCAACAAATTAATTACTTAATTATGATTAGAAGGGCGAATAAGTACTATCGTCAGCCAGATTATTTTATAGTGAGGTAGGACCAATAGGAGTTAAGAATAAAGAAGATAAACATTAATTAATTGCTATCTACTGCTGCAAAACAGCTTTTGAATACTAAACTTGAGGTTACTCTAATAAATAAACCAATTTTAAACTGTACAACATCTTTGTACATCAAACCAAACACTTCCTAGAAACAATCAAGTTCCGTGTCTTTTATATTCCATTGTTCTTGTCCTTATGCCTTTGTCAGTTGGCAAGGTGGTCCAAATAGATGGGCTTTACCAATTATACTATTAGTAAAGAATATGATGCACTCCCACAGGTATAATGCTTTTCCATTATCACTCACAGGATAATCAAACTATTTGGTAAAATTATTAGAATTTCATATCCAGCTTTGTCTCTATTTTTCAAAGATATTTCTTAGCCGGATTAAGGTCCAAATTCAAAGCTCCAAACCAACTATATTAAATATGTTGAAGGCATCATTGTACACATTACAAGGTCATTTATTTTTCTTCTCTAACAGCACACCCCGTACATAATCCAACAATGTATACTTGAATAACAAATTATGCACAACATGGGCTCCTACAACTCTCGTGGTCCTCATGGCACCTCCATACTCATTGTTCGACCAGCTACATTTGTCAAGGTCAGCAATTGCTAATTAGTCTGTATTTATGCTACATATAACGCGTCTTGTGTAGCTAACTTGTCATCCTCTTGTACACATAAAAACTTTGTTCTTTATAGTTTCTAGCCCTTTGATTAAAGGAAAAGGCTGAAATCCCGCTAAAGTCCAATAAATTCAGGGAGAAACCTTACCAGAAAGCATGGTATTGCTTTCCTTTCACAATTGCTCTTTTAATGATTTTTTTGTACCTAACCAGCAGAAAATTCTATTATCTATACATTAAATGAAACTAATACTGATTCTCTGAATTTCTTCTTACCAGACAAACTACCTCTTGATCATATACTTGGTAACTAAGTAAATACCTTTAGTCAATAACAAATACTAAGTTATAACTAATCACGTTGACTAAAGTATCAGATGGAACAATTTCGAATCAGGCAGGAAAAATATTCAATCAGCAACTGTATTTCTCTGGCAACAATTTTGATGCTCCCTATCAATGATTTTCAAATGAATAATTAGATAAACATAAACAATACTAAGTGATTAAAAATTAGATTAATCTTTCCTACACAATTAGTATAAAAATTCATTATACCAGTGTGTGTAAATGTGCGTTATATGTGTATAAAAATAACATTTGAAATTGACATAACCATTCCAGACCAAAATGTTCAGCAATTCTATATAGAACACAAAATTAACAAGTGATACAACATGGATAGAAGAGAGAAGGAAACTCTTACATTGAGGGTGCGTTGAATGTACTTAGCTCTTTTCTTGGGTCTTTGAGGAAGTTTGGAACCCTTAATGGCCATAAAATCTTCTTCTTTCTCTTTATCGTAGTCAAGGCTATGACAAACCTAGGCGGCCAAACAGCCGGAATCTAGATGGTATAATTCTGACAGTTTGGTCTGGAATGGTGGTACAAAGGGTCTCTTATAATCATCTAGCAACCAATAATTATCAGATTATTATTGTTAAGTACTCTGATTGTTGTTGTTCTTGATACCACCATTGCTATGCTGATGATGGCTACTGTTGTTACCTTTCTTGTCTGGGGAAGCCAACCCCCTATACATTCTTACTTTGTCCCCTCATAGCAGCTGAACTCTCAGAATTCCTAACAAAAACAACACAAACAACAATTGTAATCAAAACATGGTAAACATGAATTATAAGTACTGCTTACACACAAACCAAAACAAAAAAAAAAGACCTCCTAGGACCACTATAATACTAATACACATCATAATAATAAGAGTAACCCTTTGGTTAAAAAAAGAAAATATTGTTACAGATAACAAAATACAGTTTAAATTATAAGAAGATTTTATTCTTATTGAGCTGTCTCATAATTCTGAGTGATTAAAGAGTATAGGAAGACCTGAGTTTTTAGCATTAAAAATAAATATATTAAGGCCCTTTTGAGTAGTATTTGGGAGGGGTGCAAAATTACCAAAATAACCTTGTGGGGTAGTACTAAAACAGAAATAGGGAACTAGAGATCGCAGGTTTTGTTGTACCAAGCAAGAATCAATATGGGATTGTCGTAAAAAATGAGGGACTTTGTTTTTTTTGAGAAGGTACGGTGGTGGTGTTTTTTTTTTGTTTTTCAAAGTCAGAAAGCTTTAAGAAACGATCAAGATATTTGGGTTGGGTGTCATGTGTGCGTGTGATACGTCGGGAATATTTTAGGGGAAAAGGAAATGGCTTTTTTGGGTTTGGTTTCTGGCAAGATCTTGGCCGTTGGATTGGGATTTTGGTGCATGTAAAAAAGGTTACGTGTCCTTTGGTGATATGTCTCAATTGGATCTGATCTGGATTGTATTTATTTATGTATTGTATGCATACATACAAACATATGGGCATGTTGAAATAGAAAGAGTGGGGCATACGTGGCCCACCACTTTAATTGTTTGTGATTGCAACGAGACACGTAAAAAGGATTGGAGGTTGCGGAAGGGATTAATTATCTTTTCTTTTTTCAAAAAATAAAAAGAAAAACTTTTTTTTTTTTTAAATTCATAATCAATAAATAAAGTTATCATTTATGACATAGCAAAAATTTGTTAAGAATAAGTTAAACCATAAAACTTACGAATTAATAAAATCATTAACTTTTTAGATAATTCTACCGTCTCGATAACATACATACAATTTATTTAGAAACAATTCAATCCTTCAACACTCTGAAAAATAATTAGGTATGTTACACGTTAATAAGATTGTAAAATTTTTACAGTTCTCTTTTATTTGGTACGGGAGAGATGAGATGAGTACTCATCTTGTGTTAGTGGTTGACATTTATATCCAACACCATCCACATGTTTTCAATCAAAATATATAACCCCGTAAAATCTGCACTTATTATGGTTGGAAAAAAAATATATATATATATATATATATATGTATGAAAGTTAGTAATACTATCCTAATTTGCTCAAGTGAGTAAATTCACATATATGCATGGAGAAGACGGAAAAAAAATTTATATAGATTCTATCTATAATAAGTGAGATAAATTTTTTTGATCTATATTTATTCACATTATTCAAAAAAAATTTATATTTAATAAAATATAATAATATGAATGAATATAAACTAAAAAATTTATTTCACCTATCGTATCCATATAAAAAAAATTTTGAAAAGATGGTACATTTGATTTGATAGGTGAAGAGCAACTTATTGATTGCTACATTTAAAGCAAAGAATTAAGACACGTGGCAATAGATAAAATGTAGAGATTAATCCAGTAAATTGTACATTGTACTACCAGAATTATTGAGCATCAAATAAAATAATACCATCGACTATTTAGAAACACCTGTACCCAGTGATTCTTATCCACAACCAAAAAAGGCCATATGATCTTATTAGAACTCACCGGAAAATGCTTGGAAATGAGGAGAATCCAACTTCCAAGTTCCAAACCATTATCTAAAAAATTGGAAATTGCCGTAGCATCATCTGACAGCTATAATTGCCCAAGATTAGCAACACTGCTAGAGTCTACTAAATCTTTTTTATTTTTCTCTTGGAGAGATAGTTCATTCATATCAAAAGAAGAAAAAAAAAATACAATAATAATATTAGAGATTCAAGCCCTTTAATTGCAAAATCTTAAACAAATGAAATGGAATAATCAGAACTTATTTCAATTAGCATGAAAATCTGAGTATTTGTATTTGCTTTATTGACCAGTCCAAACTTGATCAATAAAAGCCATTTTGAAAGTAAAATAATAAAGGTCACCACCAAAATAATTAAACTTATGAGCTAGTGCTCATAAGGCACAATTAAGGAAGCTCCCACTTAAGCTTTTCTTTACTTTATTTTAAAAATCAATCCCGCATAACATTACTAAAAGAAGAAAACAAAAATAAATTATCCGTTTCTTAATAATTATTTAAGTTAATTTTACCTCATCTTATTAACATTTAATATTAAAATCACTTTGATTTTTAATATTACATTTAGATATTTAAATTTCTAGATTATAAACCCCTGTCTCTTATGTATTAAATTTTCAACTAAAATAATCTTTTTACCATTAATTTTTTATGAAAAAATGGTTAAATCATGCAACAAAATGATAGAAAAAGGAAATTGAATCAATAAAATTGTGAAGAAATAAGAGATAATAATATTTGAAAAAAGACAACATTTTATTTAAATAAAGTTCTAAGAGTACTTTTGTCAAAAATAAGCAATATATTTATTTTGAATTCTAAAAAAATGACTTACCTAACTAAAAAATAACATTACAGACTAAATTAATAGAAATACAAATGACTAAGGGTATAAGAAAAATTAACTCTAATTATTTTTAGAATAATATTTCAAGAATAGATCAAATACATTTTTTTTTATCTCACCAGTCATATGTGACCCGATAACTCCGCCCATTAACAATTATTAATAAAAAAAAATTAAATGAGCCCACCATTTTCATCAACTCTAATCCCACGAACTTTTCTACACTCATGTGCCACTCACGTGAGTCGTCAAAATAAAATAAAATAAAAATAAACCCCAACATTTTCAAGAAAATAAAAATTAATTACCTGAGAATTCGCTGAGAAGGAGAAGCCGGACGCTGACGGAGGTTCAAATAACCATTTACACCGTTACTAGAATTCCCATTGGGCTGCTGAGATAGATCCATATTACGATCCGACCTTACGACCCGAACCGAATTTCGTGGGCCATGTCTGACCCGGAAGCTGCGACCCGGAGGAATCTCTGACCTGAAACTTCATACACCGAGACCTTTTACGGTTCCCCCACTGCAATACGAAATCAGACGACGTCGTATCAGGAGACCTGTTTTCACTACTCTCGTGATTGCTTGGATTCAAATTCCTCTCCATATTTATCTCTTTACCCTCTAGCTTTTTTACACCTGTCAAATAATCAATCACCACTGTAATTAATGAAAATTCTTTTTTTTTTTACTGTTAATATTTTTAACTGCAGTTAAAAATAAAAATCACAACAATTAAGACCAACAAAGAATTATTTTTAGTCATTAATTTTTTTTTTTGGGCTAAATTTAGGAAAGTTTGGTTACCAGAAGAAATTTGTTGTTCTGGAAAAACATGTGACATTTTAATTAACCAGAAAATTTTCCGGTTAACAAATACAATGAATTTTTTTACCTAAAGAAATAGCTTTTATTATCCTAGTTTTGAGAAAATTATAAGAAATGGAGGAAATTAGAGCCATCCAAAACTCTGTTCAAAAAAATTCCAGAAAAAATTTTTCTGATTATACAAGTGTTAGATGAATTTAATTGCCTCGAAAATATATTTCAGCTGCCTAGTTTTGAAAGAATCACAAGAAATAGTGGAGATTAGAGCCACTTAATAATTATGTTTAAAAATAAATTAAAAAAAAAATCCCACAAAAAAAATTTCATTTTTTGATTAGTTAATGGAAAATAAAACATTAGTAGCTGATGAATTTTTTTTTTTTAGTTTTCAACAAATTTTGAATCAATTTTCTGAATATACTACAATCCCAAAATTCAGAGAAAATGATGGTAGATACATTTCCGTATCAAAATTCTCGTCAAAATTAGGCCCTTAATACCCTTACTAACCTCCAAATCTTGGTGATCGGACAGAGAAATGAGAGAGTATTTTATGGAAACTCAATTGCAAGTGCAAGAATCCTTGTGAAAACAGCTCCAATTCCTCTTGACTAATGTATCTATGTATCCAAAAATAAATAATAAAGTCTTAAAAACTCTGTGTTTTTATCAACAGTTTTTCAGTAGAATTGTAAAAAAAAAAAAAGTACAAAAGAGCAGATCAAAATGTTTTCACCTTGTTTAAATGATTTCAGCCAAAATTCAAAATGTTCTTCAGCTTCTATTTTTCTTTGTAGATCAAAAAAAAGAAAAAAAGAAAAGGGAAGGAAGATGAGAGAGGAGAGGAGAGAAGAGAAAATTCAGAGAAAGAGCGAAGGAAAGAGTGCTGTTTCTCTCTTCATTTTGTTTCAAACCCCCGGTTTTATACTTATTTTCATTTCCACACTCCTTACATCGGGACCGTTCATCTTCAATTCCCACGAGTGATATATCCCACGGCCTAAGGCATTTTTTTTTTTTTTTTTGGGTGGTAAAACTAAAAACTAAAAAGAAAAATATTTAGAGCTGAGAATATGATAAACTTTTATTTTTGTTTTGATTGACCAACCGTAGTGGTTAGAGGGGGGACACAGTCCGATTTTGGGACTGAAATCGATCATCATAATCGAATCGTTGAAAATCGATAGTTATAAAATTACAACTAGAATATGAATAAGTTCTCGATTTCGATTCTTTATTTTTTGAAATCGAAATCAGGTGATATATATACACATATACTAGCATGAAATCCTGTGCATAAATATTTTTAACTTGTAAAATAATATAATGTTAATGAAATCAAGATGATAGAATGTAATTTTTTTAATAATTAAATCAAATAAATAAATGAAATTAAGTAACAATATTTGTAAAGTAGTAGATATTTTGAACATTTTAGACTATTTAGTTTTTATTTATATAGATATATATAAGTAATAGTTGGTTTTCATGATATCGACAATTGTTGAAATTATGAATTTTTCTACATTGTTTTGTTTTTGTATTTGAATAAATATAAATAAAAGTTGCATATTATTTCTCATTTTAGTTACTCATTTGTGTTAAATAGAAATGAATTTTTCTTATTATTTTATTAAATTCCGATCAAAATGTTGGATTGATTGATGATTAATTAAAAAATTTGTAAGTTGTTGAGTTGATTAGTAAGTTCGTTACGTCTAATAATCAATATAATCATCTAATCGTACGAAATAATTTGGACCAAGGATTTAAGTTTTGTAGTTGTTTTTTTATAAAATGTAAACTTTTTATTTGTTTTAATGAATTTTAGCACTTTACAAAAAGTTATTATTGATATTAAATGCATATTGATATTTTTATAAGCAAAATTGACACTATCATAGTTTTTCTTTTTTTCTTTTTTTTGTATAACTATGACGTGTATCAATTAACATTTTACAATTTTAAAAAATACTATCAGGATTAATTCGAAACCCATAGTTAGAATATTTGCTAGTGGTACTAGTTCTAAAAATAATAATATAATTATTTTTATGGGTAATTTTTCACTTACATAGAACATTTAATGATAGTTACTTTTATAGATAACTTTTCATTTGCATAGAATATTTTTTCATCAATTAAAAATAGTATTGAATCAAAATTTAATAAAATTTTGGTCCACTAACAAATACAAACAAATAAATTTAAATATAAGAATAGGGAATATATGAACAAAGTTTACATTAAAATAATAATAAATTAATATTTTGCAACATAGATGTAAACAATGCACGTTGTGTAGCATTGATTATAAGATATATGTTATCAATTAGTGGCTTTATTTTCTTGAATGGATGTATCTTTGACTTGTATCTCTTGATGATTTCGATGGTAGTCTGTCCCAGCATATAAATTCTCATAACATGTATATGTTTAGACAACAAAGTTTTGATTAGAGAAGGTAAACAAAAAAAACATATCAAATATATGTTTGTCATTTTTTTTTGTTATACCATATAATATAGATATATGGTTTTTAACTAATTAAGAATTATTTATTATTCCATAATTAGTTTGTATTATTTTTCATAATTAAGAACTACTTGATAATTATGAAGATAAAATAAAACTTTTGAATATTTAAAACTTATTGAATTGGTTATTAATTGATCTTTAATAATTATATTTTAATTTAGTTAAGAATAGAATATCTTGCACTTGCAATTGAGTTTCCATAAAATCAACTCTCTTATTTCTCTGTCCTAATACCAAGTCAATGTATTATATGTATTTAATTTTTTTTTAAAATTATTTTTTAGCATGAATTATCCAAATGTATATTTACTTTAATTTTTAATGGTTTAATAAATAATACAATAGTGTTTTTTTTTTTTTTTCTAAAACAAAGTTTATAATTGAAATATAAATAAAATATAATTTTTTGTTTCTCATCTTCGCTTGTATTAATTTTTTAAATATTATCCAAAATATGTCTTTACTTTAAAAAAAAAAATTGAAATTGAAACCGTGGCCGAAACCAGGGAATAGGCCGAAACCGCTAGTTCTAGAATCAGAATCGAAATCTACTCCCAAAGTTCCAGTTCCGATTTAAACTCTTCATAAAATTGAAACTGACGATTTCGAAACCGTAGTTATGACTGCTAGTCGTTCTAGTAATTGTATAATAATCATGAGATGGAAGTCGATTAATTTGGAAAATATATCGCTCTTATTTTTTTTCGAAAGATAGAGTCAACTACTAGGATGTAGAGTAGTTCATCAAAGACTACCATAAAGTTTATTGGACAAGATCACTTTATTCTAAAACTAACGTTGTGTTTGGAAGTTTAGGAAAGAAAAGAAAAGAAGATAATGTTTTTAATGAAAAGGGAAGGGAAGGGAATTTTCTTTTAAGTTGTTTGAGAGTTTTGGAAGGAAAAATTTATTAATATTAATCTTTTACTAAAATATTTAGTCTTTTTCTAAAATATTCCTCCTTTTGATATTTTTATATTATATTTAAAAAACAAATACGATATTTCATAGTTAATTGTAAAGGGATTCCACTTTTCCTTCCATTTCTTTCCACTTATGGAAAGAAAAATTTTTTAAATTTTTATCCCCTCATCTCCCACCCTTTCTTTTCTTTTCCCTCCACTTAAAATTCCCAAACAAAATAAAAACTTTAACTTTTTCTCCTTATGTTCTCATCTCTTCTTTCTATTTTCTTCCATCCAAACTCACCCTAAAGTAAGCCACCAAGAATAAGAAACTCAAACTCGAGCTTTTCCAAAAGAAGTATTTTTGTCATAAGGTTAAATAGTTTTGGGATCTCCCAAACCTTTTTTTATCTAACAAAGTCAATGGTATCTTTTACCTTTTCTAAATATTGCCCCCTCCATTTAGTTTATGATATCTTATAATTCAAATTCAAAATTTGAATTTTAGAGAATAAAATTGAAAAGAAATATACTAACATCACACAGTCAAAGTTAGATTCTAAAAAAGCGACAAAAAATAGAACAGATGTAGCGCAAAATAAAATTAAGAAAAAAAAAAGGAACGTGAAATGATAATGAAATTTTTGTCTCAGTTCATGAAACTGATTTAGTTCATATTTCTTGTCACATTCTTCAATAAAAACCTAATATCTTTTTAACCTAAACTTCATCTACGTTGTTCGCAATCCTCGGAATATAATTTATAACAAACCTTTCTGGGAAAATTTATGTGCTACCTACTTCAATGTCAAAATTGCATGTAGGTGCCAGACGTATCTTGGTTTATGCAAGTTTTTGCTTAATTTTAAAGAATAATTTTATATACTTCTATTCAGAAATTTGAATAATTACACTTATGCCACCTATTTCATATTTGTTAGTAACAAAAAAAAAGACCAGTCTAAAATCCCAAATGAATATCCAAAAATGCCTCATATACCGAGTATCATGAAAGTACGCATCAAGCCATTGATTCATAAATGGCCGTTGGGAACTGGGGTAATCATTTGAGCAGGAAAGCCTACTCAAAAACAAAATTCCAAAAAAAAAATAAATAAATAAAAGAGAGAAACTCTTGGAAAATTGATCATTTGAGGGTATTTTCTATTTGGCCCATTATTCTTCTTTTCTTTTAAAATCTAAATACCATATAGCTTGAGGTATAAGTAGTCAATAAAATTGAACAAGGGAGTTAAGTGTAATTATTTAAATTGACGTGAGAGGAGTTTCTTTATAATTATGATATGTGTCAAGGGACGTATATAAAATTATCCCTAATTTTAACGATTTAAGCTTAAGAACCACTGTAACACCACATGCCCAATATTGCATAACATGGGTTAAGATAGTCGGGTCGGGTCTAAATTTTGATATAAACTAATTCAAATCTATTTAGTTATTATAATAAATATATTGAATATGAATCTTGTTGTTTTAATCTGATTACGATTCAAATCTAATTAAAATATTTAATATATAATAATATTATATATAATTAGTGTTATTATATAATAATATTGTAAACAATTAATTTTATTTTATATATATATATAGATATATTGGATAAATTGTCAATGTAAATTTTATTTTATTGTAGAATCCATGAGAAATATAAATTTTAAAATAAATATTTTTTATAATATAAAAAAAAAAATTCTATAAATTATAAAATTTTTATATAAACATTTTGAAAGTTAAAAAAAATAATATATGATTCGAATCCAGATCATCTAACTGATTCGAGTATAAATTTACTTTTGTAAACCTGACAAATATTCGGATACGAATTCATATATATTAATTGAATCTGAATCTATTAGTTATGACCCCAATCTAACCCGTTTATAGTGTAGTTTAAGATTAAGAACAGTCCGTGTGTTGGTTTGGATCTAAAGTGTCGGCTCTAAACAATAGCACTAAGAAAGCTAAGAACCTCAAGGGAAGAACTTCTTCAAATCGTACTTATAAAGCAATTAGACAACCTACCCAAGGAAAAAAATAATAACAGAAAAAAGAGGGAAACTAGTTATGCAAAAGAACAAATATGTGAAGCATATTCAGTTACCAGATGCGCCCTTCATCCTATCACACAAGCATATTGCCATTGATAGAACCTAATTCGGACATAATTAAGTAGCAATACCACAAATATACAACAAATATGAAATTTTTTCTGGTAGAGATATGTGTGTCTCCGAGGTCTATTTACAAGGAAGCATTCACATGAAAAGCATTGAAGTAGCTATTGTACAATCAGAATAATCATCCATGCAAGCAAAAATATACTGTCATATGGAGAATGTTCGAGGCACTTTTGATTGGGATTATGTGCCAATCATGCACTGAACCCCCTGTGGAGAGAACTCTAATGAATTAGATGGAAGATTGACACACGCCTGAGCTGCTGCCTCAGCCATCTGTTCTATCTTGATCCCAGCGTTGCAGATATTCGCAATGGATCGCATGTGTTTCATTCCGTACTGGGATAGTGAACCGCAACGTGTCTCAAATGTCCTGACCTGTAAAGATGATAGGAACACTTCATTTTCTATGAGAACCTTATTATTATGCAAACCCCAGACCTGGAGTTATCTAACCAAAATCTACTATGAACTTTATCAAAAAAGTTCTCTTGCTACACAAAATAAAAATGAACTCAAAACAATGATCTTAGCAAAAATACGTCAAAAACTGTAACTGATATTTTGGAGTAATGTCACTATTGTTGATTAGGACTTTAATAATTGAACAGGTGACCTAAATGAATCTAAAGATTTACCAAAGATTTAAGGCAGTCCCAGTCATCAGTAAGAGGCTGGCCGGCTGGTCTGACAGTTTCCAAGATCTCAGGACCTTTCTCAATTCCAAACAGAAGCTTCCCAATTAGCTTTATACTACTGTCTATATGCATTCTGTGCGACATAGCTTCAACAAACTGCTTCTGAGCTTCAACTTTTCTCACTGAGCCTTCGGGAGCCTTGCGAAACTGCCAGCATTGAAAAAATAATAGCAGACTTAGCCATATTACAGGAAGGAACAACTTCCCTCCTAGTGGAAGAGCACAATGCTAGCTATTTTGTATTTAGAAATCATTGCATCATTATGGCTATTTCACTTGTTTATCCTATAATGATCCAACTTGAGTACATTATTGATTAAGACATTTCTTGTAATTGACAAACTTTATACCCATCAGCATTCAGTTCAAAAAAATACTTTTTCTTCTTCACAGAATAGGGGAAGCAGGCAAGGGCTTAAATTTCTTGTCGCCACACCATGCGGGCTGGGGGAGGGTTCCACCTCTTGGCCATGCCAATATTAAACTCAAACTAAGGCGTTATAAAGAAAGCATTGAACTAAGTCACAGCATTTGAATAAGGCAGTAGTACCTTTTCCCAGAAATGCAGCAGGTCAGCATCACGTTGATTAACAGCTTTGGAGGATGGCCGAATAGAATTGTCATCCACAAAAGTATAATTATCATTTGCAGGATTTGTACCCATGTAAAGGAAAAGATCCATCCACGAGATACAGGAATAAACGGCCATATTGGCATAACATGAGAGCCATAACCTGAATTATCATTCGAGGTTCTTTTTAGAATCTAACTCAGCAAATGTGAATCACAGGGCAATTCATGCCAACATATAAGATTATGACATCCAAAATACTTTCAGCTTGCATTTAAGATACAATATATTCTCCTTGAATTTGCATTCTCAATGTGTTTTAAAAACCAATTACTGCATTCTTTCAAAAAGAAATATATAATCTTTTTTTGAGTTATGACACATAGAATGCTCTTTCCAACTGAATTCACTATTAATAATAATCTCTTACCAGGTGATATTGCTGCTTCAGAGTTTCAGTCTGCAAATTGTGTATCTCACTGTTGATGAAAAATTTATCATGATAAGCACCAAAGCAAAAACAAATTCATATAAGCTACCTTTCATTCTTAGAGAACAAGAAATAACTGAAGCCCCAAATATAATATATCCCTGTCCTTGAATGGTAACTTTCTTAATCAATTACAAATTATAACTGCAAAAAAGTCCTAGGGTTATACTATCGTAAGTCTTAAAATGCCTGCTCAGCAACTGAAGCTAATAGATCTAAGGATAACTTTCTAACTAGAAACATTCATAATTGGTTGGTTTTAATTTATTTAACTCATCAAGATTTAACTGCATTTGTCCTTTGTAAGTGGTAATTCAAGTAATATAAAGTTCACTGAAGTTAAACATACCTATCCTCCATCCAAGCAACACTGTACAAGTCACCCAAGCAGGTATCATATTCTGGTGGAGGGCTGGGATACTCTCCAGGGCAATAGGTTCCCCAGCTGCTTTCCTCTGCATTTGATGCGGTGGTAGCATAGATATTCAGACCTTCAGGAAGAAGTCCCTCAAAGATACTTCCTGACTCACAAGCTTCCAAATAGAATACCTGAATATTGATAACATTATCCCACAGATCTCACACATCATTATACATCTTCGCATTCTCTTACTCTACGGAACGAGTGACTAGAAAATGGAAAGGCGAAGAAATATACCAAGCTTTTATATGTGCCAGAAGCATGCTTCTTTTTCAAGACTTCAATCAGATCATCTGCATAGAGGTATGGACCCGAAGGCATCCCTAATTGTACATCAAAATATAAGTTTCAGTTTCCAAATAATTGATGAATGCCATAGTGTAAAATAATGAGAATATAATAAGCCAAAACTTCTTTTTTGTTCTAAATGTTCAAATATAAATACAAGAGTAGATTATGTAAGTTAGACCATTTTCCCAGTGTCTAACACAAAAAATGCTTTTGCCACACATAGAAGGATCCTAATTTAAATTTCAAAGAAATAAAGAAAACAAGTACACTGTCCAACTCAAAAAAAGACTAAAGCAAAAACATTTATGCGTTAAAAAATGCATTCGAAGAATTTAAATTTTATAGATCTGTCTTTTAATTTTGTTCTAAAAATATCAAGAAGTACACAAGAGTCAAAAAAAAAAAAAAAGAGTAAGTGGTATACAAAAAGGGAATAAATAGGGGGAAAAAAAGGAGGAAACGAATGGTACAATTTTTAAAGGAATTCAATTTTCACTAGGTACACCCAACATAGTTTTCCCTTTAGAAAGGAGAGTTCTTCTTTTTCTCCTTTTTTCTTTTACATTCTGCTGTTTTGTCAAGTAAAGAATCAGATGCCAGTGCAGTGTTTTAATCAGCAAAATAAGGAGGAACATATCCATGAAGTAAACTAAGAAATGAGTTCGCAATTGCCAAGGTACAAACCAAGCACCCCAGGACCACCATGATCCGTGTAGTAGATGAATATGTGATCATTTGGACCACTATCCACAACCTTGCGAGTACCCCCTGTAATAGCAGTTTTGTTTCCGAGAATAGCAGCTAAAAAGTTTTTAGCAGTAACCTCTTCCCCGGTATAGTCCTGCCACACAAACATTGCACCAGCCAGATCAAGGGACAAAGTACTATACTTCCCAATCCTACTACAAATCAGAGCAAGATAGAGAAGCAAACCTTTGGGACTCCTTCATAGACATCATCACCATGAGGGCTATTGATGATAACTCCAGGTCTGGGGTTTTCAAAATCGTAAGCAATATCATCATACATGAACACAACAATATTCTCATCTTTAACACCTAGATTTCTTTAGTACTTGATACGCATGACAAACATCGGCTTAAAACCAAATGATATCAGAGCCATTAAAACATATTATACTGTTTCATGATAAACACAAAGTCTCATGCAAAAGGAATGGACATGGCCGTTTTTCCTGTTCTCGACCATAAAAACGAATAACGAAATTATAAATGTATAATCAATTAATCGTTGATAATCCGCAACTCGAACTCGAACTGAAACGGTATTTAACACAAAAACTATCGCACTCCTCAAATTACATAACTCATACTAAGTGGATTAACAAATTTTCTATCATATAACAAAATTAGTTCTAAGAGGCATTTAGAATTAAAGCACAAAGAATTATACAACTCATAAAATAATAATTTTTTCTTCAAATTAAATAAAAATAGTCTATTAAAGGAGAGTTCAGATCACCTGATGGCGGTAATTCCAATAACCGCTGGATCCGGCGAGCAAGACGGCCCATCTGGTCCCGACAGAGTCATCGTCGCCGGCGACGTTACTCTCCCCCTTGGGATGGAAAAAGTCGGCGACTTCCGACGGTAATTTTAGGACGCTACGAGCTTCAGCTACGGTGAGAATAAAAATTGCAAGAATGAGCAATGATACGGCAGCGTATCGAATCATTTTGATTTATTGTTGTATCCGGCTATGGAAAGGAAAGGCAGTGTAATTTACGGGATATAAATATACGAAGGTGTTGCAGGTTTGGTTCATATATATTTAAGTTAATTTCACTTTGCCCCTTCCAGAAGATATCAATTAGCCGTTTGCC
Source organism: Cinchona pubescens (assembly GCA_025175665.1). Classification (NCBI taxonomy): domain Eukaryota; kingdom Viridiplantae; phylum Streptophyta; class Magnoliopsida; order Gentianales; family Rubiaceae; genus Cinchona; species Cinchona pubescens. The sequence goes on from JANKKI010000315.1 coordinate 429,733, forward strand.
TCCAAGAATAAGTAATTGTATCGATCAACATCTATAACTTTTTAATTTATCCTTAATTGTATTGTACTAACATTTAACGAAATGTATTTTCTTGTAATAATTAAAATTTTAAAATATCGAAGACCTTGTTCCTTTTAAGGTAGCTGGTAAGGTGGGATGATCGATTTAATATAAATAAATTCGAATCTAAATTCAAATTTTTGAGAAGAGATTTTAATGTATTTAATATAAATGAATTCGAATCTAAATTCAAATTTTTGAGGAGTCTACAAAAGTAGATTCATATTCAGATCTAGATGTGTCTTATCGAGATCCGGGTACTAAATGCCCCTCCTTAAAACCATGAATTATGATTGACTTAAGTAGTTGATAAATTGGACCTGTAAATCTATATTTTTTAGATGTAAAAAAAGATTTAATTTATAATTAATATTTACGTATGTATTCTATGTTAAAATATAAATTATATGAACAATTTACACAACATATATATATATATAATAATACTAATATATATTAAATATTTTATTCGGATCTGAATCTTAATCAGTTCAGAATAATAAGATCCAGATCCGATCTGTTTATTATAATAGTTAAACGAATCATCAGTTTATTATAATAGTTAAACGAGTCCAAATCAGATTCAAGTAATCAAAATTTATCATAAATTTAAACTCAAATAAACGAATCCAATCAGGTCAAATTCGGATCTAGACCACAAGTCTATTCTACGGATTAGTGTTAAGACTTATAGATAGTTACACCAAGTGAAGGTGTACAAGATGACTGATAGGTAAATTGAATCAAGACTTTTCTCAAGCAAGGCGATCAATCTTCGGTGCGGAGCCAACCCAGCATTTAAATATGTTTTTTCCTTCTGTCACTTATTGTACTAATAAAATTAAAGACATGTCTAATGAAAGAAATATGGTAATTGTTGCTAATTGAAAATTAAAGATCATGAGCATATGAGTTAAGAGACAGTGTATAAATGGATTGAAAATATTTTTAAGAAAATATTTTTTAGAACTTTTGAGGCTGACCTCTTATACACATCTAGATAGTACAACTTGAGCTGGTAAAATATTTATAATGAAAATTTTTTCATCCAGACCCAAAATAACTTAAAAATTTTTGAGCATAAGTTATTTTCTGAATAATTCAAGAGTGACATTAAATTTCAAATACTTATTTTTTATAATTTCATTTACTAAATTTATTTTCGTTTTCAATTCTTTTCCATTCATTTTTCTCTTAATTATGGGTCCCACACTAATATAATTATCATTATACATATTTTACTATTACATTGTACTATCATTTAATTTTAAACAAAATTAATCTTTTTTTAACCACAATTACTTGTAAGGTATTTATTACCTTTATCTCTTAAGTTTTTTTAACTTGTGTTCATAAAAATAAAAATGAAACCGTTAAAAAATTTTATTTCAAAATATTTTTATTTTGTCAACCGAACGCCTGAAAATTATATGAAAAATGAACTTTTTCATCCGAACGAACACACCCTAAAGCTGACATATTGGAAGGAAAAAAAAAATACTTTGCGGATCATAATTGTATTAATTTGACAAAATTTTTAAAGGGAGATTTATGCAATTAATCAATTTTGGATTTCAGTCATAATTAGGTTATTTTGAAGAGTCAAACTGGAATTACCCATATTCATGGACATTTATATTCGTACAGAGTCGATGTTTGACTTCTGATTATAGATGATAGATAGTTTTGTTTGATAATTACGTGGAGGCTGGAGAGTCGCTGGTTTGAAAGTTTTCTGCAAATTTTGGTTTTCTTTCACTGGGTCCCTCACGACTGTATTGGAATGTTGAATTGATATTTTAATTAATAAACGACGATGATTGGGGTTGCAAGACTTAATGATCGGGATTGGCTATGGATGTCTTTCAAAAGTCAGAAGAGACAGGTTCAAATTATAGAATTTCATGGCTTAATCTTTCCCTTTGAATGAATTCAAATAATTTGGAACTCTTTTGAATAAAGATCGAAATAAATTCATTTAAATTTATTAAATGAATTTATTAATTGAATTATTAATTTAAATTTTATAATATTTAAAATTTAATTTTTTAATAAATACATAAAATGTCTTTTGTTAGATGTACGTAATTTAATTTTACAAAATATCTTTCATTTTTCTTCTAGTAGTTATATCTCTTATTAAATTTCTCTTTCTTTATGTTTTTGCATATATTTGAATCATGAGTTACAAATCACTTCCTAAAAATTGTAATAAGTATTCACATCATATCTTTTAATAATCGTAATTGAATTCTATGTAGAGTAAAATTTTAGGCAAAAAAATAACAAATTAAGGTAAAAATCACAAACAAATAAATTATGAATGTATTTGAGTTTGATTCATGAAAAGTAACAAGCCAAACCAAATACTTCTCAAACAAGTTACTAAACATTCTAATCAAGTTTGATCATTACTCTTTGGGATTGGCTTAAATTCGAATTGAAATAAATAAGACAATATTTAACGAGTCAATATTGAAAACAACATTGTCTGGCTTATTAAGCCTTGGTTACGGCTCTACATATAGAACCAATAGTTTTATTTTGATTAAATAATTATTATTAGTTGAATATCTTGTCTTATGCATGAGAGAACGAATCTCTTTATTTAAATTTAATTTATAATAAAATAATAATTACAATATAAAACCTTTAGTATTTTTTTGTCCATAAAAGTTTATTACGTTATTGAATTTTTTTTAGATTAAATGTGTTTTAAATTCAAAAAAAGAAAGTAATTATATTTAAACTAAAGTTCAATTTATATTTTACTTTTCTTATCGTCTTTTCAAATAATTTATTAACACTAAAGGTGAGTTTAGATGGAAGGAAATGAAAGGAAGAGATTTTATCCCAAACAACTTGGAGGAAACTTCTCTTTCCTTCTCTTCCCTCTTCATTAAAAACTTTTCCTTCCTTTTTCTTCCTTCCTAAACTCCCAAACTCAGCCTAAACTCTAAAGTGCTTCAATTTTATACAAAATTGGCAAGTCAGGGAGTCGGCTACAAACAAAATTTTATTATGATAAATGTTGTCATAGTTGTTTTTAGAAATTACTAAAATAGGTAGTTTGAATGAATTAAGTAGGATTTATATACGATTAATAGGAGAGAACTTAATTATGTTAGTTTGTTATTTTTGAAAATTAATTTGAAAATGATATAGAATAATTATCCAAAGAGGCATATACTAAGGAGGAAAAATTCAAATCCAATTATTTGGATTACATATCAATAATATATCTAAATTGCAAACTATAAAAATGTACATAAGTTTACAATTAATAGTTTAACAAAAAAATAGTAATGCAATTTTATTAAACAATTTTTTTTAACTAAAATGTGTTTGTTGTTCATTTTGATAATCGAAAATTAAAACATGGCTACCCAACATATTTGATATAAAGACAGTCTAATTAAAAGTAAATTATGTTGCATATTTTTTTAAAAAAATTTCACATTTAGGGTGTGTACGTTTGGATTGAAAATATTTTCAAGAAAATATTTTGCAGAAAATTTTTTGGTGCCAAACACCGATGGAAAATATTTTTCAATTTTAATCTTCCTCTGGCTGAAAATAACTTACGAAATTTTTGAGCGTAAGTTATTTTCCGGATAATTCAAGAGTGACATTAAATCTCAAATACTTACTTTTAAATGACGTTTGCTAAACTTATTTTTGTTTTTAATTCTTTTTCATTCGTTTTCTCTCAATTATGGGTCTCACACTAATATAACTATCATTATGCATATTTTACTACTATATTGTACTATCATTTAATTTTGAACAAAATCAATTTTTTATTAATCACAATTACTTGTAAGGTATTTATTACCATTGTTATAAGTTTTTTTAACTTGTATTCATAAAATTAAAGATAAAACCGTTAAAATTTTTTATTTCAAAATATTTTCATTTTGTCAATCGAACACCGGAAAATTGTATGGAAAATATACTTTTTCCGGAAAATTGTATGGAAAATATACTTTTTCTGGTGTGTTCGTTTGGATTGAAAAATATTTTCAGAAAAATATTTTTCAGAAATTTTTTTGGTGCCAAACACCGGAAAATATTATTTTCCGATGTAAAATATTAATATTTTCAAAATATTAATATTTTCCAATTTTCCTTCCTCTGGTTTGAGCATAAGTTATTTTCCGGATAATTCAAGAGTGACATTAAATCTCAAATACTTGCTTTTAGAATTTCGTTTGCTAAACTTATTTTCGTTTTCAATTCTTTTTCATTCGTTTTTCTCTCATTCATGGGTCTCACACTAATATGTCTCTTTACTATCATTTAATTTTGAACAAAATCAATCTATTATTAATCACAATTACTTGTAAGGTATTTATTATCATTGTTATAAGTTTTTTTAACTTAGTATTCATAAAATTAAAGATAAAACCGTTAAAATTTTTTATTTTAAAATATTTTCATTTTCAACCAAACACCTGAAAATTATATGAAAAATGGACTTTTTCATGTAAAATATTTTCCAAGGAAAATGGACTTTTTCATATAAAATATTTTCCAAGGAAGAAAATATTTTCAATCCAAACAAACACACCCGAAATGTAAAATATTTTCCAAGAATAATATTTTCAGTCCAAACGAACACACCTTAGAGAAAATAATAGATATTGCAAATATTCTCGAAGTGCTTATGCATTTTAGCATGTGAATAAGGATAAAAATCTAAATGGAACAAGTTGAGATTTTATCCTTCTTTAAGAGAATAATACAACATAAAATACAAAATACACCATATCAAAGAAAAATCTTCAATTTGTTGCTAGTTTTCTTGGAGCAATTTTTCACAATTGTCTATCTTTCTCCGCCCCTCCACTGAAGGTACTTACCTGCATGAAGAATATATATATATATAAAAAAGGCACAAATTACTTTAAAGTTTTCTTAATATTGACATATTACATGATTAAAAACTATAAGCCAACATTTAAGGGGAAAAAAGGAATTAAATTTTGACATAAAAATAAACCACTCTTTTTTTTTTTTGGTTTTTAAAAACTACTGTTATATTCATGTAAATTGAAAAAAATATCAATTAATTGCTATTAATATCAATTAGTCATTGGTTTTTATACATGGAATGAATTAAAAAATTAAGATGGGAAGAAAGTATAAAAACTTACCGTGCTACGAAGCTGTATACAAAGTCTTACACCCAAAATATTCAAATCTTATAAAGTTTTTTTGAGAAAAGTAAGACAAAAGATTTCTAAATTTACAAAATCATTAAACTATTACTACATCATCAACAATCCCACTCATATAGTTGAAATATAAAAAGAATAAATAAAAAGCTCTTTGGTTGGAAAAAAGCAAACTTGATGATACGTCGATGTGTGATTGAAAAATCTAGATAATTTCTAATACTATAAGCAACAATAAATATTTAATTGTTTGTTTATTTGTGAAATTATGTGATAAAAATATCCTTTTATTTCAATTTTCAAACAATTAAGATAATAATCAAGATAAATGCGAGATTAGATTGAACTTAAGTAAGATTAGGAAGGAATATTACTATTCTCATCAGCCGTTTCTGACATATTGAGGAGAGAAATTTTTTAATGAAGTAGGCCTCTTTAATTATAATTAAATTATATAAATATCAAATTCATGAAATTTGGAGTCAAAATTCCTATCCATATCCCTATATATGTAGTAATGAAATCCATTCTGTTACTGATGATATCTCAAAATATTATAATCTTAAAGATAAGTATAATATCGTGACTTTTGCCTTTTCAATTATGTGAGTATGAGTATAAAATTTAAATAGTCAAATATCTTATATGTATACAATTAGTTGAGATAAGTTAGACGTAGCATGACTTTTAGATAATTTAGAGATTTGAATTTTGAGAATAAATTAGCCAAAAATACACATCATGAAAATAGAACTTGTCCAAGACAACATAATTTAAAATTGTGACATTTAGCACTTTCTGGTTACTTCTCACAAAGAGAGCTTTTATTTTTAATATATAGATATAGATTCTTGAATTCGGGAACGAAGTCAAAATTTATTTGCAGTGAGACACCATTGAATTACATACTATAAAGGATTACATAATATTGCACCCTCGTATCAATTAATAATATTTTTAAATTATTTAAAAAGACAACATAGTATTTTTTTAATTACTATCATAATCGTTTTATTTTCTTTCAAGTTGTATTTATAATGAAATATAGTAGTGTTTTTAATGTCTTTTCAATTATTTAAAAAAAATTAAGTGTTATGAACAAATATGTGAGTGTCAATATTAACTTTTTACGAATAATAGCAAGTTTTCTTAGTATCTAAAGAATAATTGTTACAACACATAGCAAGTAGTAAAAGTAAATATTTTTAAGAAATAGCATAACATAAAAATGACAATATAAAATGAATTTTCAAAAATATTTTTTTAGAATTTTAATGACTATAACAAGCTAAAAGTAATAAATTCTTTTTTTTTAAATATCACTAATGGACTACCTATAGTACTTAACATACACACACATACATACATACATATATATATATATATGTATATATTTATATAGTACTTGTACTCATACAATAAAGTCTAGGGTAATCACATTTATTTATATATTTTACTAACAAAGCACTATCAAATTATTATAACTAGTAGGGAAGGCACACCCTATGAGTTTGTAATTTAAAAAAAAAAATTGAAGAGAAAAATATAAATAATGAAAATCTAAAAAATTTATACAAAAAATTAAAAGAAAAAAAATGTATATATATATATAGATAGTAGAAGGTGGATAAAATAGAAGTTAGTGAGTAGTTAGTGGGTACAAAAGTAAGTTAATAAAATGATAAACATCAAAAGAGGCCTAAGGATTTATATATCCTAACTACGAATCTAAGACTTTATATATAGTATAGATAGCTATATAAATAAATATATTTTTTAAAAAAATTAGTAGGGGCACAAACAAATAGTTTGTAAAACTTTACCACAGGAAGGGGGAAAAGGAAGAGCTGTGCTGAAGATTGACATCGTGAAGGCCTATAATACACTAAATTTGGAGTTTTTGTTTGCTGCCATGCACTATATGGGAAGAAAGTATCACAACCCATAACTTCTGATACTTTCTTACCATGTCTCGGTTCCACTGATCAGATTATGTGGCATAGGAACTCCTCAGGGATTTACTTAGTTCAGGATCCCATGAAGTTGTTCAGGGACCAAGAAGTCGAGCTTGATTGGCGTCATCTTATTTGAAATAAATATTCTTGCCTATATTCTCTGTAATCTTATTGCTTTTATGTAAGAAAAGATTGCTGACAAAGGACATACTTAGAAAATGGGAAATACTTATCTGATCAGGATCATGGGTGAGTCGTAGATCCCTTGATTCAAATAAATACACGTTATCTCTTTCATTTAAAATAAGTAGATTAGTCTTTTATTTTAAAGAGAAGAAGTAAGGTGAATTTACTTGAATTAAGGGATTTGTGACCCACTCATAAATCGGATCCGAATAAATATTTTTCCCTTAAAAATAAGACATTTCAGTTCCTATAAAATGTACAGTGTCGGAACAGTAAGGAAAGTATGGATCACCTCTTTTTTACTGTGCATAGATACAAATAAAAAGAGTTGTGTGACAAAAATTAGTATTGCTGAAATAATGAACTAAGATGGATGGCCTTGTACTGGCGGATAATTCTGGAGTGCATATCAAAAGTGTACCACATGCTATGCTTTGCAATTAATACGTGTTTGAAAAAAACACGCAATAGTGGTGAAAGGACACACAATAACTGCAAAGCAGAATGCTCGACCATGGGAAAGTGACTCATTCTTTTACGTAAACGGGGTAGATGGATGAGCTACAAATTGTGGGGGCGGTTGTAGGAGAGAGATTGAAAGGTGATCAATTTATGATAGGAGATGTTTATTGGCGAGGGATAACTTCAAAAACCTCCCTTGAGATTTAAACTAATTAATTATATTTAATATTTTTAAATTTTAAAAAATATCACTTATCTCATTTATGAAATTTTGTGCAACACTTTTAGCCTATTCTTTTAAAAATAAATTTAAGTGGAGAAAAATTATTTTCTTCTTGATTTTACCCCTAGTTCAAAGCTTTCATTAATTAAAATGATTGGAAGAAAAGGAAAAAAAATTATAAGAATAATTATTAACAAATAACAAATGTTATAACTTTTCATATCCTTCATCAATTAATGTCAAAAACTATATTTTAATTATTTTTTATTTTACAAGTTAATGATTTATAAAATAAAATACTTATAACATTTTTTATTGTTATATATTATGTATAGTACGTATTCTAAATTTTTGTTCAAAACAACACATACAAACATATTAATACGTTCCTAATTATTCAAATAGATTGGCTAAAAACTTTATAAAAGAATTTATTTAATTTTTTAAGAATTTATATATTTCCCAAACAAATTCGAATAATAGTTGTTTTTTTATAATATATGGTATTTTTTTACACATTATAAATTCTTCTAGAATGTATAGAGACAGCACATTACATATCCATAATGATTTAAAAAATAAATTTATTAATTTTTTAAAAAAAAATACATTTTTTGGTTTACAAACAAAATAGTACTAGTTATACTTTTGTTTATTATATCATATGATGTATTTTACGTATTCAAACTTTTTATTCAAATTAATGCCCAAAAATACATTAGTATGTGTAATATTTTCAAAATTTTACTAGCCAAATTTATCGGGAATATATATATTTTTATTTACGAGTTTGTAATTTTTCAAACAAAATACTAATTATGTGTTTTTACATGGTGAAGAATTTTATTAAAACATATAAAAGTAATCAAATTAATGCATTACATATATATATTTTTTAAATAACTTGATAAAATAGATATGTATAACTAAAAGGGTGTCAAGTGAAATTGTCAAAAACCTCGAAGGTCGTTTTTTAAAACTACCATTTCGTAATATGGTTAAGGTATATGGGGAATAAAAGTGATTTCATGAATTTTAGTACCATGAAGAGATCCATTGGCAAGATAGGGAAAGCAAGTTATATTTTTAAAAATTCAAAAATGTTAAATGATATTAACATAAAACTCAGGAGAGATTTGTGGAATTAACCCTTTTGGCGAAATATCAAGTATCAGGTGCCATTAAAAATTCAACTAAAATTCAGCTTCTACATCATAAATTTCTTAATCTCTAATATCACTTATAATACTCATTTAAACAATAAACAAAAAAAAAGAAAGAAAGAAAAGATAAACCTGCTATTCAAACTAATCCAGTTCTATTCCCAAAAGACAAACCATGCAACGAAGAAGTTGCGGAGGTGTAGAAGCAAACAACAAGAAGAAAAGAGAAGGAGATGAGAAATACTGGCTTGTTTGGGTATTTTTGTCATTTAAAAAAATATGCCATGGCAATAAGATTTTTGTTGTGGCAATGTCATCGGCCAAAAGGGTTAGGTGTGTGTACGATTATGATTCTAAACTATTAGGTGTGTAAATTTACCACAAATTAGTATTTTAATAATAATAACAATTATAGTAATAATAATAGTAGTAATAATAATAATAATAATTGGGTTTTAAAAAATTCTTGTTTTAATTATTTAAAAAACGACAATGTGTGTTATTTTTCATTGTAGAAAATATCATTGAAATTGCAGATATATTATTAATATTTTGGAATTTGATGATTTGTATTTAATTTTGCCTAGTAGATAGTTGTAATAAATATATAGCTTTACAGTCCATTAAAGAGGATAGATGTTACTCTTGTGGTGGTTTAGGTTTTGAGTAAAGTAATAAATTTTGTATTGGGTAGAATAAGAGAAAAAGTTATTCAATATTAGACTTTAATATGTAAAATTAAAAAAAATTAATTTTTAAAAATAAAAGTAGGTTATTACCCATATACACCTATAAAATGAGTATACATGGAGTAAAAGTCTTTTATTATTGGGTCATAATACATAATTGACTCAATATATGTATTAGATCGGCTTATACAGATCACAAATTATTAATCATCTATTCATATTACCCGAACTAATAACATTAAATGACTCATAAACCCGATTTTTACAGTTCATTGATGTGGAATTGGCTTTTTAGTTAATTGACTTCATATCAAGGATATAAAAGGTTACCTATTAAAATAAAGGTTGTTAACATTTTACTCTCCTAAACAAAAAAGAATATACTTTTCCTCGTTAATATTATTCATTTACAAATAACTTTAACACTATCAAAAAGTCTAGTTAAATAATGTCCTTAAAACAATTAGGGGGCTTTTTGCAACTCTGGTAAAAGTTGATGTAGATTTTGCATTTAACCCAATTTTATAAGGGCTGCCCACACACATTTTCCTCTTTTGTTTCACTTATCTTGGAAAAAACTCACATAAATTCAGTTTTTGACCCTATCTGTAGACTTTGTGATCAAGATTAAATATTATAAAATATTACTTATATCAACTTATGTCATATATTTCATAACATTTAATCGACGTTACAAAATTTACAAATGAAATCATATACTAGATTTACCTAAGTATTTCACTTAACTGTAATACCGGGCAGCCACAGATTGGCCCAGTGTCCGTCAGTGTCAACAATCACATTAGCACATGTCGGGAACATATCGCAAAGTTCGACCCGATAATATTTGGTAACGTACTTCAGGCGCCTCCCATATTGGTGGACGGAAAATAGTCAGATACATTTAATTTATGATTTTAATCTGTAATATAAATTAAATATTATAAAATTTTATATATATTTTTATATATATTAAATTTTATTTTAATTAAAAAATTTATAAATCAAATTTAAAATCAAATTTATGTTAATATTTTCTTTAAATCCTACTTTGTTTATTGATCACCTCAGGAATCTTGCATTTGTAACCAGAGTTTACTATATTTGGAGAGCTTGAAGCAGTCTATGTTTCAGAATAGGACTACTACAACAGTAGGTATAGTGAATGAAATCATGGACACTCCTTCAGCAAATCACATCTTCTTGGAGGAAAGTTCATCTAACCAAGCAATATTGGGATTCAGTTATGGAATGGGGACTATCCCATCTTTGCCTTGGTGCTACCTGAAATTTTTTTTTTGGCAAAATTGATATGCTGCTACCCAATGTAAATTTGAGGTTCTGTCCTCTTGTACAAAACTACATACATATTTCTTCCTTTATCAGGTAAAGATCTATCATTTCAGCTTAAAAAAAATATTTTTAATCTGGATAACAGTGAATATATAAATTCATCAAAAAAAAAGAAGGAACCAAAATAAATTATGGTGATGTAAATTAAACATTATCAAATCAATGACATCATTTATAAACGAAATTTCATAAAATTTAATCAATATTAAAAGTTTAATAAATAAAATTAAAATGGAATCTATTTAAATAATTTTCTTTTCTACCACCTCTTGCATGAGCTTACTTGAATCAATAGAAGTCTATATTATTGAGTGAAGGAGATTGGGATGGAATCTTGTGGTATCAGTGGGGAAAGGATAAGCGATCAAGAATCAAACAATAGAATCACCAATGACGACTCTTGTATTTTTATTCATTAATACGTTTGCAAGAATATGACCTCTCCATTTCTTCCATCCTACTTCGATTTGGACAACCACTGTGGTAAGATGAAATCTCTTAGAATTCTCATCTTAATAATTCAAATTTTCTGATATGTTTTGAGTAGCCATCAGCCGCCTAATCTGAACTAGATTGGAATTGATGTATCAATCAAGCATTCGATGGTGATCAAGCAGCTGTTGTATTAATATATACATCGAATTTAAAATAGATTCGATGTATCTACTATCTCGTAAATTTTACTGTACACATAATAACATGACTAAATTTAGATTCATCTCAAAATTTATTGTGATATTTATAGTATCGTAAATTAAATTTATCTAAAAATAATCAGTACTAAATAAATACTTGAATTCAAGTTTATAGATTTTAAAGTCTTAATATAGTACATGTATCTCTTCTTCTATTAGAAAGGAACAAAGGGAAAAGTAAATGTATCCCAAGAAAAACTTTCTTTATCGTCTCTTTTCTAAAAGAGAGTAATTTGACTCATTCGCCAATTTGGAGGTATATAGAGGTTTCATTTTTTGGTTTATAAAGATGTAGTTAGATTTTAGATTCTTTATGAATATAAATAGTGTTCATTAAAGCTTTGGGTCGAATTTGAGTCAATAAGTATATGTGTAAAATTTCAAATTACTTAATTAAATTCGTGTTCGATTTCATAAAAATTTGATTAATTCTGCTCAAAAAATAAACTATCCAAACTTGAATACAATTTCAAATTCGTTAAAATAAACAAACTTACTGTTATGAAAGACAACTCAACTCAATTGTAGTCATTACCTAATTTCAACTTTCAAGTTACAATTTTCTATATATATATATTACTATATATAAAAGGAGAGCCAACTTAGTATGGTGGTTTCTCTTTCGGTTCCTCCTAATATTAAGGAGATTCAAAATTACAAAAAAAAAAATTATAACCTTCACATTTTTTTGATACATTTTTTGTTTATTTTGCACACACATTGAGTGTGTTCTTCCCACTAGTATATAAAAATTTGACAGCACATAAAGAACCTTGAGAATCAATTTTGAAAAGATTATCACAGCCTTCAAAGCCCAACAAGATTATAAAGGCCAATAATCTTTATATTTGTTCCTGGACTCTCCCCATTGTCTAAACATCTCTCATGGACTTTTAAGGTAGAGAAAAGTGAGGGTTAAGCCCATAATACCCAAAAAACAACCCATAAAAACAGACAGTATATATACACAAAAACCTTCCTATTCCTACTATTTGCATCAGAACACAGCGTTCCTCGAGTGTTCTTCACATTTCACAAACCCCCCCACCAGGTTGGTCCGATTCTCCCTCCATTTATTTAATTAATAATTAATTAATTATTTTATTTTATTATTATTTTATTTTATTTATTTCCAGCTACATATTTCTGTTTTCTAGCCATTTTTTTTCTTCTTGTGTATCTTTTGTCAAATATATTATTCATTTAATTTGCTAAAAATTTGAGGGTAGATGATGTTAATAAAAGGAACCCTTTTCTCTTCTTTCTGGGAAAATCACTAACTTTATAGAATTTGTGAAAAAACAACAAATAGTTTGGAATTTTGCAACGAAGGTTGGGTTTTTATTGTACTATATGCATCAATGATTGTACCTTGATTTTGAAGAGGGTCTCTGGTATCACCAACTTTTTCAGGGAGTGATACCATCTGGCGAGTGGTTCAGTGGTAAAAGAAAATTGTCGTGTTTCCCGATTGGTCTACCGGCTCTAACATTTTTAGCGATTTGAGTTGGTTTTTTTTTTTTTCTTTTTTGCGGGATGTTATTGATTCGTTGTGCATTTGCATTAATTTGTATCACTATTAAGTAACCGTGTGTTGGTGGTTGTGGGTTTTTATTTCTTGTGTCATCGTTGACCTGGAAGTGATTTTGTGATTGGAGATATTGCAGTTTAGTTTGTATCATGAAGAGAGAAGATAGTATACTAGATACAGTGTTTGAAGATGAGAATTTTGAAGATGTCGAGATGTTTGATGTAGAGGAAGGAGAGTTGGTCGAGCATAATTCCGAGGCTGAATGTGGGGATGCCAATGCCGGCACTGATCTTAAGCTTGGAAATACAGAATGTAGTACTGATCCTTTGGGGCAAAAGAAGAATAAGAAAAGGAAGAAGAAGAACAAGAGAAAGAGAGGCAATTCTGGTCCAAATGTCACCAATATTAACAGGTGCTTTCCTGCTCCAAGCACTAATATAACATGCTCTTGCAATTTTTTTGTTATGCTGTTTGCCAATTAATCATCTCTTAGCATTAGTATCCTTCAAGGATTATGTTGTTGGTAGCCACTTCTTTTGCTGTCATATGCAGATTCGTACTGGATGTCTGTAGGCGCTTGAAGGTAGAGGAAGTCCTATTTAGTGTGGGCTGCTGTTGGTTGCCTTGGTGTATCTGCTTTGGGTGATCTAGTAACAGAGGTAAAATTCCTGTTTTCGAGTTCTGTTGAATGGTTTTTATTTCAAGCATCTCCCTTTTTCTTGTGTGGATTGTTAGACTTTATATTAACGAATACATTGTAGTTATCATAGTTTTGCTCTTTTTTTTCCTAGTGTATTGAATTATGTTCATGACTAAGCAGTGAATTGCATCTAGAGTGGATACTGTTTTATCAGTATCTTCTGAAGTATTCTGGGATTAGTTGTCGGGAAATTATTTTAATTGTATGGTTTATGTGCAAATGTGGAATAATTCTCTGTTATTCATGCAGTCAGTAACCGATATTAGGCTTTGAAAGATGGGTATAACATGGTTGGGGAGTGGTGCCTTGGTATGGTAGGTTGTTCTTTGTTTCCTGATATTTTTGAAGATGTTATACAAGTTATTCCAATCAAGAATCTGTTAAAGATTTGAATTAGGAACATATTCATGACTTCTATGCAGTGTCAAAGAGTATAGTTTCTTTTTCGGAATATGATTCCAGGGCTTGCTTGGTGTAATATTTGGTTTATGCTTTTGTATGTTACGAGATGTTTCCATGCACCATTTTAAACAGATTATGCTTGTATTTCTTATAATCAGATTTTTGTCTTCTGGTTCTTTTCAGTTTAACTTTAATTTGAGGAAATTTGCTAGTCTCTTCTCCTCTCTCACTAAATTTCTTGTAGGCTTGTCCTCTCTCATGCATAAGAGTTTGCAACTTCCTCAAATTCAGGAAGTTTCCAGCTTGCTGCACTCTCAATTCCACTCGTAAAAGCAGAGCAAGAGAGAGCAGCTTCTGATAAACCTTATCCCTTGAGATGTGTCTATGCTTTAGTTAAATTTCAAACTCCATGGTTATAGTGGATAAGTTAATCTACCAGTGTGTGGTCGAAAATACTAGAGCATTCATAAACTTTTTTATGGTAGATGTTGAGGAACGAGTCACTTGATAATTACAACAAAAGTGAGAGATTAGGATCAATAAGCTTGCTCAATCTATTTCAAGATCTGCTGCCTAAAATTGAGTTTCTGATACCTACAAAAATCAAGGGAGAATCGGACCAACACATCTGTCTCTTATACACATCTGTGTGCCATAAGTTCAATCCTTACTTTTCTGAAATAGCTTCGGATTGGACCATTTGACTTTTCATATTGGCCTAGGCAGATTAAAATGGTATGGCACATAAATATCCACTCGTACATGAACACTTACCTCAACACCCAGATCATACAGTTAGGGAGAAAGAAACCAGCCAAAAGGGAGCAGGAAGCTAGGGAAGAGACTAAAAATTAGTAGTGAATAAAATCAAATTCTTGTTTTCGTCTACTCAAGTGTTGTGTTTCCAACTGTTTTAGGATTTGGTGTTATAGAAGCGCCACATGAAACTGTCTGGGTAAATTTCAGCTTCCTAGGTGGATAGGGACTTGGTTGCTCATATTTTCGTAACAAAAACGACAGCTGTTTCTAGATCTATAATGAGAGAAGTATCGGTGGTGTTCTGAGTAGTGAAACAATTATTTGGGCAGAAAAGTGATAGATAAAGAAGTGTGCTAAATACAGTTCTTGTACTGATTGGTCACTCAGATAACCAGTGAATATCATCAACATTTTTCATTTCTCCATTTTATGAGTTGGAGTTGTGAAAGGATTTATTTTTATTGAAGTTGTGAGCTTTCTAGTTGGTATGAGATGTTGAAACCTGTATGTGAATATCATGATTGTTTAGTTGATCACTATCAGTTCCTTGTGTTCTGCCTTCAATTTCTTCTCATTTTATTAAATTCACTTTACCTTAAAACACATGATATCGTAGGTGGAAGCAATTCAGGCCTGTGGAGGTCAGAAAACAGCAGATGGTAGACGCTTCCGAACAGGTGGTGGCATATTGTGGAGCGTCCTTAAAGTGCGTGATCCAAATGCTTATAAAGAGATTATCCGAGAAGAGGAAAGGAATTTGAGGTATGGTATCAATTCTTCTTTTTTTCTATTTTGAATTAGGAACACTTCATTTCTTATATGCCCTTTGCCATACTGCTAGTTCTAATTGTTTGGATATAGATTGTATCATTGTATGATCCTGGTACGTATGTATACTTGTTCTTTACTGGCATGTTTCATGGGAGAAACTGCAAATAAAGGAGGAATGTTGAAAACTGAATTAATTATCAAGAGAAGAGGATCAATATGGTGGCTTGCTTGCATATTTGAACTAAAAAGGAGGATCACTGAGAGCTACTAGGAGAGTTAAAATTTGCTTAAATGTAAGGTTGATGTTTGTCTTCCTCTTTATCCATTTTATAGAAGTAGTGTCAGATATGCATTTGTGCTGTGTTTAATGTCAGGTGAGTGGTGACACTAACCTAAGCCTCTATGCTGGGTGTTCTAATTTGTGTTGTGCATTCATCTATTGTAAAGCCAATTTGTCAAGATGCCATTATTCACACTGTGATTGGCCTGCCTTCTGTTCTGCTAGGATGTATCAGTCTGGAAGAATGATACGTATGCATGGTCTAGTCCATTGCTTTCTAAAGGTTTACTAGGGGGGGTTCCTCCATTGCCCTGATGTGTTGCTGCATGAAATTTCTTGTATACAGAATTCTATATATTGAGCTCAATTGTTTCAGATCAATAATTCTTTCCACTTACATTTATTCCTAATATTTATTTCATGAAAATTTTGCAGAAGCAATTTAAGCCACAAAACATCAACCAAGAAACCATGCACAAGAAAGAAGATTCTTCCCAGACTACTGCCAAAGATCCAGATGAACTACAAGAGGCATCTCTTCTGGAGAACCGTTTGAGCAATAGTGAGCAGAAACGTGTTTCTGTGCATGATCGTGTGAGGGTACCAGTTGCATATGATGATTTGCTTGAAGGAGAGAACCCTGGAGATAAATTAGCTTGAATTGCTTGTAGTTACTGCTTGGTTGTTGTCCCCTTCTTGGTGTGAGAGAATGTTCCAAAATTTTATGTTTTCCTTTTTGGGCAAATTCTTGGTATGACAAGCTACAATCTTTTGTAGTAGACGAGAGTTCTGTATATAACTCGGAAGTAAAACTGGAGTTAGTAGAATTCAGCTTTCTGATTTTTAATCTAATTTTTGGTGGAGTGAATGCAAATTCTGGTGATTACTTCGTGTACTCGCAATTATGTCCGATGCCCAATAGAGCTCCTATATATTGAGCTGCATTCTTGTCTTTTCTGTTGGCTTAGATAAGGTTCTGCACCTCTCCTTTGTTTTCTCTTTCTTTATTACCTCTATACCTTTCTTTGTTTTGGGTTCTAAGAAAAGATGGAAAGGAAGAAGTAAACTAGAGGAGGCCGATAAAGAGCGGGGTGGGGGGAGGCAGAGGAATTAACACATGGTGGGGGCAATTGTTGACAACACTTTTAAAGACACGAGAATTCATTTAGGAATCATTCATGGGCATCCTGGAAAGATTCATCATCTAAGCAGGAGACTTTCTACCTTTTAACAAGTTTTGGTACATTTATTTACCAGATAAACCCTCTCATAATATACAGTAGTCCTCATTCTCTTCTGGTTCATTGAAACTACAATGTTCTGATTCATATTTGCTGAAGATGAATATCTAACAGTTATTTTTACATGCCACTTTTATCATTAATCCCTGACGTGCAGAGCATTTGTTCATTCACTCTTCAATCCAAGAATGGCAGTCACATCAAAAGTTATCACACGACACATTTACTGCTTTCGTCTAGCAGACTAGCGCATAAATCTGAGAGCTATCTCACCGAGCATTTGCAGGTCTGCAGCTCAGGTTAAACTATTCGGTTTCACCCTATGTAAGAAGAGACAGAGGACAGTGCAGTCATCTCTCTTTGAATTAGGAAACTTCCGTTTCCACGCTTCAACTGACGCATCCACAACTGCTTTTGCTGCTACTTCTTCATTAGCTGCTGAAGAGACTATGGATGTTACTTGATCTCCATAAGTTGGAAAGGACATCCCAAACCTGAAATGAGAAAAATACACAATGATAGATTAAAATCCAAATCATGTCGACGTGTAGTTTAGTTAGTAAGACATTTCCCATGACCTACCCCATCTGTTGCGAGAACAAGAAATTGATCATTCTGAGATAGTTTGTGATAGGAAATCTCAGGGATGGCAATGATGCCATGGTTTTTAAGTATGAAGTCTCCAAAAGCTCGAGACATGGCTAGGCCTGGAGAGTCTTCAAATGGTAGCCACACTCGCTGAATATGTGGTTCTTCCTTCAATGCAAGAACTCGACCATTGCACTTTCTTATTCGATCTGCTTCCACTGCATCATGATTGAATTAAAGCAAACACATCACTGAATAGCAGTAAAAGTAAATTACCCTCTTGATCAAAGTGAATATAGCAAATTCAAGCTGTGTTTTGATGGCTATAAGGGCATAGAAAATAGGCCTTACTTGGTAAACTAGGCTTGAGATCAGTAGTTAATTGGGAGTAACTGGAACAATTCCATTCTCGGATTTTGTCCCTAGAAGTGCTCTTGAATCACCAAGATTCCCAATAATAAGATATTCACCCTGTCAAAGTTTTAACAAGTTAAAGGTTAACCGAATACGCAATACTCTTTGGTACACAGTACGCAATTCACAAGGTTACTAGTAAATTTAGTAACTATAAGCTAAACTTGGACAGTTATAGACATGAACTACAAATTCATCGTTCGAGCTAGCTATGCTTTTGTATATTTCCTACCTGTCTCACAACGACAACAGCAGTAGTTCCACTGGAAGAGCAATCCACATTCTCAAGAAGCTTGATTTCTTTGTCCATCACCTTGAAGGCACTTAAAAAGGCCTCTTTCCATTTATTAAACCTCTTGTCAAATTGTATGTTTCCGCCATCTGCTTTCTCATTATTTTTTGGGGAACTGAAGATCTTTGCCAGAGCATTCATTTGATTCAGGAGCAAAGATGGCAACCGGTTCCTCGCCATCTTGCTAACTATATGACCATAATGTCCATGTCCATCAAAGACTCCACAGAATGCTCCATCTTCCATTCCATAACCCTGACAAAACAGTTCCCATCACTCAGTACCACTACTTAGTAAAAGTAACACATGCAGAGAATACAGTAGGAAAATTCTACACTCAGTTTAGAGAATCATTTCGTTATACTTTAAAATTTTATATAATACGAAATATTATGTACTTTAAAAACTTGTATTATACTGGCCTTCAAACACAACTGATTGGTTCACTGACGGGATCACAGAACTTCCTGCATACAGTATTATTAGACTACATATTTTACCTGGTAGAGAATTGCAGCATCTTGGTTTAGCCCTTTGCTTCCTTGATGAGAATGAATAGAGCCAATTCTGATATGGGATTGATCATTTGTATAATTAGTAGTATCTTCATAGTAGACCACATTTTCTTGGTTATTTTCAGCATTTAGAATCTCTGAAGATGCTGTGGAGATGCAAGAGCCCATATTGTCCTGCAACTGCTTGAATATTTCTTCTGGTGCATATGCTTTTGGAATCCAAGAACTAGTATATATGGTCTTTTTATGTATAGATTTTGGGACCCTTTGAAGTCTATATTAGCTTAATCTATATTAATTTAAGACTAAGGGTGGCTCCCAGAGAGCTTGGAAACGCACTAGGTTCAATTATTCATTGTTTCTTTAATTAATTCTTTGGAGTGTTGTTATGATTATCCCAAGATTCACTTGATAGGCCATCTGAGGTGTACCCATCACCCATGTAATGTAAGATTAAAATTGCTCAAAATATTGGGACACGAAGTCTTTGGCTGGCTTTTCTATAAGTGTTTCCAATTAAAAACTTGTGGAATTAGAAGTCCTCTTGTTGATAAGCAACTTACAAAGTCAGTCCTCCACTTTCTAATTAATTTTAATGTAGTTGACAAATGTTGTAACCATCAAATGATGTTAGTATGTATAACCATTTAATGAGAAAATCTTTCTAATTGTAAGCATAATGTGTGAATAGGCTTGATAGCTATTTTAAGATCTAATTTCTTGCAAAATGAGACAATAGTTTCTAGCTTATGGAAGTAATAAGAATGAAAAATATCGAGTCAAATGATCGATTTGAATTATGAGTACTTTAAAGTGATCTTGATCAATGGATTCAGATACATCCAACTGCAAGATGCCATGTGGTGTTCCACTTGATATAAATTCAAGTGGGATACAAACTACTTTAGTTGGTCTACATAATTCAAACCAATGTTCATCTGTTGAATTATATCTTGTTGTAAGTCGATTTGTTATGATTGGAGTAGAAAACGAAACCTCCCATTTAGCCACCTTATTTAGAATATTTTTCTACCACACATCAAATAAATATATAATATTCAGATAAATTTTTACATGAATCGGACATATGATATAATATTATAAATTTTTTAATTTATATTAAATTACATTACCTTCACTCCAAATAGTGAGATGGATTAACATGCAATAAAAGATCCATAATGTATTATATTATAAATCCAATCTATTTAATAATTTCTCTAATATTCATGTAAAAACACCTTAAAGGAGTTACATTTTTCATTTAGCTAGATAGTATAATGTTTCCTTTTCTCGTAAATAAAAGTTAAAATAGTTTCTTTTCCTTTTCTTGTAAATAAAAGTTAATAGAATGATAACTCAACTTGGGTAGGTTTTTGTCATGTTAAGCCATGACTGATCTAATTACTAATTAGCACTTTTTCTTCAATTAGTTGGGGAACTTAACCACTCCAATTTGTGGTTGACCATGTCCAACTTGATGCACTTTACAGGGTGAAAGATTCAATTAAATGACAAAGCCAACTAGGTAAGATTCAGAACTCTTTAGTAGGTTGAAGAAGTGTAAGCAAAAAAAAGGTGAATTAGTGGTCAACCATTTGGAAAGCACTATTAGCACTCTTCACCACATTACGGGTGATATTTTCTAGAAATTTTTTTGGTGCCAAACACCGGAAAATATTTTTCGATGAGCATTTGAAAAAATAAGAGTATAATTCGAATATCCATAATGCGTACAACCCACTGATATTTTAGCCTATGGAGAGACAAAATAGAAAAAGAAAAACAAGCGAAATTCGTTTTCATTCGTTTTTCTCTCAATTATGGGTCCCACACTAATATAACTATTATTATGCATTTTTTACTACTATATTGTACTATCATTTAATTTTGAAAAAAAATCAATTTTTTATTAATTACAATTACTTGTAAGGTATTTATTACCATTGTTATAAGTTTTTATAACTTGTATTTATAAAATTAAAGATAAAACCGTTAAAATTTTTTATTTCAAAGTATTTTCATTTTGTCAACCGAACACCGGAAAATTGTATGAAAAATAGACTTTTTCATGTAAAGAAAATATTTTCCTCAACCCTACATCTATCACCATGATTATTATAATAACCACTTTTTTCCTAGTCATACGGATTATTAGGAGAGTAGGGAAAGACAATTTTTTAAAAATAAAAAATAAAAAATCTAAATAAGTGATTCCCCTTTGGTCCCTTGATTTAAACTTTTACTAAAAGCTCATTTAATAAATGGTTCCACATCGTTGAAGTTGCCAAAGGATTTGGAAGAAAGCAGACGTGGTAGGAACCGACCCTTTCAAATCTCATAAACCCTACATGATGTAGATAAATAAGAAAAAACTTAATTTGACTTAGTTTTCTGTCCTTCACCTATACATTTTGTGAAATAGATTAAAACTTATAAAATTTTAGTTAGATTCATTGATATCAACCGTAGATCTTAATAGTATATATAACACATGTCAAATTATTCTCGTTTAGATTATAAATTGTAAGGCATGTTGATCTCCAAATTGTCTCAAAATAAATGTAAAACTTGCAAAAGTTTCTTGTTTAGATCATGTTGGCTATAATTATCTGACTGGTGAATAGTCTTTAATTTGGCAACCACTAGCTTTTGTGACCTATGAAAGTAAGGAAGAAAATTAATGACAACCTCAATACCTTAAAATAAATAAATAAACCTCTAGTTAGGCTTAAAAGTCAATTGATTCCTTAAACAACATGTCTTAAGGGCAATGCTGATAAAAATATTCAAGCCATTAGACTTCTAATTAAATAATTATCATATCATGTTATCCCAAATTAACAATATAATTGAGGTCTTAATAAGGCATATTTTTCTATCTATACCAACCTTATCTGGAGTGTCTAAAACCATCCTACAATTCTAATGCTCTGATCTGAAAATTGGATAACGGACGGAATTCAAAGTTCTCAAACTTTGGAAAAAAAAAAAAAAATTGCACCTAATCGAGGAACATATTTCAATTTAGAAGAAAAGTCTTATCAGATAGACTTGTACAAGAATGTGTATTATTGAACATTGAAGTAGTAGTTTCGAATTATTTGTTGTAGATTTTATTTTATTTTTTCTTTAGGAAATTGAATCTAACCAACATCAATGTCGCAAGAAAACGAAAGATGTAACACTCGAATTTATTAAACAAATCGGGAAATCGAACTCCCGCGCGTTGTCCACGCACTCAACATCATCGATATTTTGGTACATCCCTTGTCAATGTATATATGGTTATCTCTCAAGCATTAGGCCTTAATGAGAAAAAATTGGACAACTGCTATAGGCTTGATCAATTGAATAATGGTGCATGTTCACGATTTGGTTCTTTGTAATAATTAAAGAATCATAAAACTGGGTCAAAATAAGTAGAGATTGGATTTTAATGATTTTATGTTACTCTTAAATTTATTTTCACCAAAAATAAATAAATAAAAAAAATGCAGCTGTCTCTTATTTAGTCATCTAAATTATGTATAATCTCATAGAGATAGAGGTCTCTCACATTTTTTATTTTATCTTTTTCCGTGCCTCAATTATTTTTTAGTTCTAAATGAATCCCCAAGACTTTTTTTTAATTTTTTTACCTCTCAAGTATTTTCGTATCTTACATATATTCTCTATATATTTTTTATTTTAACATCCTTTGTCCTCAAATTTTTATTCCTTTTTTTTTTTTTTCGGGGTACGAAGGCCAAGAGAAACTACTTTCGTTTGAGGAGAAAAAAAACAAAAAAAAACAGTTAGAGGACGTCAAAGGCTTTAAATAAAAACTTGAGGACCTCAGTAAAATTTTGAAAATAATTGAAGAATCTAATTTGCAATTTTCCCCAGAAGCAACTGAAAAACTTAAAAAAAAAAAAAAAAAAAATTACACTTGAAATGTGTATAAGGACTTGCTTATCTAGCCCTCAAAGGCTCAAGCAGACTCCGCCGCTTAATCTTCGCCTCCACACCAGTGGACCAACCAACATAATGGGCCGACTCTTTCCCTTTCTCCGATTCCTTCAGCTGGTGAAATTCAGTATAAATTCTTGAACTTTCCAATAAACGCATATGTATCCCTTTTCTCTGCTGACATTTTTTTCTCCCCCTAAAAGCTGGCCAAGCTGAATGGTACAGAAATCTTCTTGAAATTGAAGCTTGTTTTTTCCAGAGGCCTAAGATACACAATTACTCTTAATGAACAAAATTGTTTAAATTATTCACTAGAAAAAGAAAAAAAAAAAAGCAAGTGTTCATCTGGAAAGCATTTCTTGACTTATTACTTGTTTCATGTATTCAAAAAGTTCTCACAGGCATTTCATCAAACATTTAGTTAGCTATATTGATACGCCCATTTTGTTTCTGGTTTCGCTTGTTTTTCTTTTTCTGTTTAGTCTCTCCATACACAGCCTTCAGTAATTTTACGGATTCTGTATTGAATTGAGCTTTTGATTGGGATGCTTTTAATTTTGAAAACTTCGGACTTCTGTTTTTGTTGTTTAATTTAATCAAGAATCTACTTTTTCAGCTTTTCAATTTGAGTTCACTGTGTTGAATAATTGTATACTATTGATTCTATGTTCTTGGGCCGAATTGCTATTTAAACACTTTTATTTAAAAAAAAAAAAAATAGCTGCAGGAAGTTTGGGATTAGTGGCAAAGATGCAGTCTTTTAGTGGAGCTGCTGCAGTGATGGGTTCACTTCAACAACCCATTTGGATCAGGGGATCAGCTTTTCCATCTAAAGGGCTGGGTATTTGTATTGGTGGAAATCAGAATAATGTTAAATTAATTTCTGTTGGCCCCTGTAGAGCATCTCAGCTTGAGGGCAATTTGGTTACTGGCAAGCCTCTGACTTCTGTATCGGTTCCCATTGGAGGTAATGGTTATTGTTCTAAGACCATTTTCTGTTGTATTTATATGTGTATGGATTAGGGAGCCTTCAAATTTCCTTTTCGGATAGTGACATTTTGCCGTGGTCTCTAGGGGTGTTTTTTCATTACAGTTCTGTTAATTTTCTCGATTTTACTACTTTCTTAATGCCACTGTTGTACTTAAACTTTGGGATTTATTAATTTGAATGATGTGTTGAAGTTTGGTGCTTGAAAGGTTCTCTTTGTTTTTGGTCATTATTTGTTAATTTACACCTTTTATTTCTAGTGTTTTGTTTCTTGTATGCTTAGTGCTTCAATGAGATAGCGAGTTGCTTAATTAACTCCAAGTACAATTTTCTTAATTAGGTAGTGGAACAAGCTTCGAAGACTTCAACTTGAGGGAATCTGATCCTGAAGTTCAGTCTATTATTGAAAAAGAAAAGGGAAGGCAGTTTAGAAGCTTAGAGCTAATTGCCTCTGAAAATTTTACTTCTCGAGCTGTGATGGAAGCTGTTGGTTCTTGTTTAACAAATAAATATTCTGAAGGGTTACCTGGTAAAAGGTGAGCTGTTTTATATTAGAGGTAGTGTTTTGGCCTTGTGGTGTTTCATGTTGGTGATCTTGATTTTCTTGTTGTCCTTATCGTTTTCTTTTAATTTACAATGCTTCAGATACTATGGTGGAAATGAACACATCGATGAACTGGAAATTCTTTGCCAAGAAAGGGCTTTGGCTGCATTTCACATAGATGGGAAGAAGTGGGGTGTGAATGTCCAGCCACTGTCTGGTTCCCCTGCTAATTTTGAAGTTTACACAGCTATTCTTAACTTCCGCATCACCGCTTAATGGTAAGTCATATGCTGCATAAGAGCAGCCATTTGTACATGAAATATGGTCCTTGAGAGATTAGTTGTAGATTTACATTTACATGTTGATGGAATTAATTGACTCAGGGATTGGATTTACCTCATGGGGGACACTTGTCCCATGGGTTCATGACTCCTAAAAGACGTGTATCGGGCACATCCATTTATTTTGAGTCTATGCCTTATCGGCTTGATGAGTCCACAGGTGCATGGTTATATTGTATTATATTTTTTTTCCTTCTGAACGATGTTGATTTAAATTTTTCCATTCATTTTGATCAGTCTCTGTTGATTTCCATTCATTTGATCAGGCCTTGTAGATTACGAGATGCTAGAGAAAACAGCTAATCTTTTTAGGCCAAAACTTATTATTGCTGGTGCAAGTGCGTACCCTCGCGATTTTGACTATCCTCGTATGAGAAAGGTGTAATTCTTGTATACTTGTTTTATTTCATCATGGATGTCTTGGTCAAAATCGCATATTTGTATTTTTCTTGGGTAGCATCTAAGTGTAGTTGTATACGATGCCATTTAAGTAAACTAATTACCTTTCCCGTTGTGTACTTTTGAAGATTGCAGATGCTGTTGGTGCTTTCCTCATGGCGGATATGGCACACATCAGTGGACTTGTAGCTGCATCTGTGGTTGCTAATCCCTTTGAGCATTGTGATATTGTAACGACAACAACACATAAGGTAGTGATTCCTATAACTTTTGTCGATTAATTTTCTCAAATTTTTTAATCATTTCCAATGTTGAGTTTGCATCTTGAAGATGCAGCATATGCAGCATCTTGAATTATAAATAATTTCGTTGGTGCAATTTGTGACAAATGCATTTGTATACTTTAAAATTTTTATGTGTTCAGTTTATTGATGGAACTATATTAGAAATCATAATTTTTGCATTTCAAAAGTTTTTGCTTCTTTATATACATGTGTATGTCAGACAGAAAGACAACCATCTTACATAACTTCTGTATTATCATATCCCCTACTATGTGGATTCCACGGTGTTTACTATGTTATACAAGTTGATTTCACCCTTGTTTCCACTAGTTATGAATTTATGTTTCTTTGTGATATACGTTTCAGTCTTTGAGAGGGCCCAGAGGGGGAATGATCTTCTTCAAGAAGGATCCTGTTCTTGGTGTTGATTTAGAATCAGCCATCAATAATGCAGTTTTCCCGGGGTTACAGGTTGGTTGATATCCTTAATTTTCCTCTCTTATTCTAGGACTTTTCTATGTCAGGTTCATATAAGTCACTGCTTTCCATAGAAGTTAGTAATTGATATAAAATTGTTGTTCAATAGGGTGGTCCTCTAACCAATACAATTGGATGGGTATTGCTGTCTGCTTGAAGCATGCTCAATCACCAGAGTTTAAGAATTATCAGAACAAGGTACTGCATTGCCCTTTTGTGAATGAAGTTTGTGCTAAACTTGTCCAAGTTTCTGACGTTGGAGGTTGTTCTTATAGGTTGTTTCAATTATTGTAGAGCTCTCGCAGAACGATTAGTTGAGTTGGGTTATAAATTGGTTTCTGGTGGAAGTGATAATCACTTGGTTCTTGTGGATCTCAGGCCATTAGTGAGTATCTTGCTTCTGTGTATTTTCGTTGTTTCTAAATCCTCATTGCAATCAGTACCCACTTTCTTCTATGTGGCTGTTAGGAAAATGTTATTCTTATTTGGTAGTGAAAATCATTACGATAACTGAAACTTTTGAGAGTTATTTCCCAAAATTCAAGATTTTCATGGATCTACGTAAAATGAGATGTAGCATGAGCAATCAGTATGGTCTATGTAAATTGGAATAGTTTCTCATCTTGGTTCCAGGAACAAGTGAATCCTTTATTGCTCGTAGATCTTTTTGATTGGTAGTTTTGATGTTCAATGGATATCAGAAAAATTGTTTAGTAACAAATCTTTATACATTATCAGTTAATGTTTTTGTCTTGCATGTAGGGCATTGATGGTGCTAGAGTGGAGAAAAATTCTTGATATGGCATCTATCACTTTAAATAAGAATTCTCTTACCTGGTTAGTATTAAAATGTATTTTCATTGAAGTAAGATCTACGAGCAATAAAGGATCCACTTGTTCCTGTCTCTTATACACATCTTGGCAACTCATCTAATAGTTCACATGAGTACCCTTGAGACTTCAGGTGATAAAAGTGCTTTAGTGCCTGGTGGCATACGCATTGGCTCTCCTGCATTGACTACCAGAGGTTTCTCCGAGAAGGAGTTTGTATCAGTTGCAAACTTCATTCATGAGGGTGTGCAGATCACTCTAGAAGCAAAAAAGGCTGCTCCAGGTTCCAAACTTCAAGATTTCATGAAATTCGTAACATCCAAAGATTTCCCTTTGACACATCGAATATCAGATTTGAGAGGGAGAGTTGAAGCTCTTACAACAAAGTTCCCGCTGCCTGGTTTATGATCTAATGCTTGATAACATTGTCTGGGAGTGGCAGAACTAAACGAGTGATCTAATACTAATACTCGATAGCATTGTCTAGGAGTGGCAGAACTAAACGAGTGATAAACTTGGTTTGAGAATACGACTGAATGCATGTAAACATTTTTGGAATCCCGAGTGTTGCAACGTTTGTATATCTGATACTTATTCTACCCGAGAGGTCTGAAGTGGTCTTCTTGTCCACAGTGGTTGCGTGTGTACCAAAGTGCACACTGTGTGTAAATCTTCCCTGAAGCAAAAGGGACTGCCCGTGTGTCATTTGGGGCAACACTTGATCGTGGCTGTGATAGATAAAAACGAGATCAACATTCTTAGCGCCTCAGCTCGTATAAGATAGCTACGAATAACTGCTCAAGTGACACAAAGTTCAAATTGATTTAGAGAACGAACGTGACTAAAGTTTAAATGTAGTCGCTGACCCAAAAGAGAGAATCCGTTTGATTGCAGTGGCTAAAACACCCGTAATTATTTTGATAACTTGTATAGTACAATATTAAATATTTTTTAATGATTCAGGGAATTTATAACTAATAAATTATAATTGAAATATCTTACAAGTTTTAATTTTTATTTCGTTGTCACATGTAACACACTTATGTTATATAAATACTCAAAATTACAACGAAATAATTCCCTTTTATCATTACGTACCACTTAGATATAAGAAGGGAATCAACCCTCACACGCATGAAAATTGCCTATAAACTTGACCACTTAGATATAAGAAGGGTTGCTCACACGCATGAAAATTGCCTATAAACTTGACCATTAACTCTCGCTATAAATTTTATAATTCAAATTAAATTTTAAAAAATTATAGTTAATATTTACAAATATCATTTATTATATATAAATTAATCTAAAATCCCGCCTACCTAAATATTTATAATTTTATGCATAAACCCTTACACATACCCTAGAAAAGCTCATAGAGATATTTCTAATTTCCGTTCTCCCTGATTCTCAATTCCCTAAATTAGGGCTTTACACAGTTGGGATTGACCAACCTCTTCAGTCTTCTCTTCCTGGTCACTAATATTACTATAATGCCCACAAAAACTGCTAAAAAATCACAGTCGGCGGCGGTGGCTGCTGCTGCCGGAAGCCCTCCTGTAGTGCAAGAAGAGAAGAAAAAGCAGCCCTCTTCAACAACACCACCCAAAAGAACAAGGGACGAGATTGATGAAATCTTTGCTTCAAAAAAGAAGACTAAAAAACCCAATACTCAAAAGTCTCCGGCTGCCAAGAATCCTGCAAAAGATGCTCCGGCGAATCCCAAAAATACTACCAGTAAGAAGATTAAAAGTAAGAATGATTCCAGTTCCACAAGGGACAATGGGAGTGACCCGCCATCGACTCGACGGCCGAGGAAGAGGACGGGAGATGGTTTTGCTATTTATACAGAAGAGGATTTGGGTATTGGAAAGGCGGATGCCGGAGGTACTCCTTTGTGTCCCTTTGATTGTGAATGTTGCTTTTGAGGCTGAACAATCATATGTTTCTTCTTTTCTTTTTTTTTTTTCATGTTTTAATTTGCTCTTATCATCTAATGTTGTACTAGTAGACAGATGGCGTTTCAAATCGTGAAAATTTGTAATGTGTATGATACAAGTCTGACAAGCAATTTGAATGACGATATTGTTTCGAAGAGTTAATTCTTTTTAATCGAAAGATTAGTAGAAGTTTGCTAGTGTAGAAGTATTTGAATAACCACATTGTTTACATAGTTATATTCTTTTGGATTGACAGATTAGTAGAAGCCTTTTCTGTGAGCTTTACTGTCTTAATTGATCGGGTTTTGGAAAGGTTTTATCCACAGAATCATTGGTCGTGATAAACTTTGATTTACTAAGATTTGCTGGATCCTGCTTCTCATTTGTAACAGTTTGCTGTGGATTAACTTTCAATAAGGAATTGAGGGCTAAGTGGTGGAGAATTTTCTTTGAGCTTATGCATTCTTCTGCCAATTTCTGTGACTGGATTTTGTTTCCTGATTTCGGTCTGTAGTTATGCATCATTTCTCTCTTGTAATTGAAATCAGTAAGGAATGTAACTTTTTCAAAATTTCATGTATCAGTAGGTCTAGGAAATAAAATATTAGATGAATAATTATCACATCTAGAAGGAAAACTTTTTCAAAATTCGTGTATCAGTAGGTCTAAGAGATAAAATATTAGATGAGTAGAGGTGCCTAACAATGCAATGGGTACTAGATAAGGTAGCAATCTAGGCAATGGATTACACTTCTACAATGGTGTAGGGCAAAAGAATGATCAGCCTATTGTTTTTAGTCACCTTTAAACATTTTTGCAATACCATTTCCAGCCATGCATTTCGTTACTGCGACCTTCATAACTAATTGTTAATTCTAAATGGATAACTAATTTAGTTAGTTATGCACTGTCTTCTTTTATTTCGGCATATATTTATATTTATTTCGGAATATATTTATATAGGGTGGTAGGGTTTGAAGTTCCTCTTATTTAATTAGCTTGACCTGGTGCTGGAATTCCCAAATCACATGTTCTTTACTTAATAAAGAACTCTGGCTTAACACACGAATTCATGATTGATTTGATACCAAACATCTTGGTTGAGGCCTTTGGGATGTCTTCCAAATTGTAATTTAATTTTAGGAGTCAACTATGAGTTTTGCCTGCCTTTCCTCTCTTCTCTGTCCCTCTCGGTATGAAGTTGTGATGGATGATGGTATGAAAGTTGTTTTGGATAGTGGGGTCTCCCCTATAAGTGGGGTGTTGGATGGGCAAAACAATGTCTTGTGGATTAGTAGGCTTTTTACCTGAGCTCAGTTCATAGATTGTCTGGAAATCAAGCTGCTCATGTTGGGGCTTAATTTAGTGTTGGTATGTAATGATCAAATTATAATAGGCGAAAAGAATTACTTGGCTAGTTGGGTGTTGCTGAATTTGGTGTATGTTATGTTTTTATCACTCATTTTCCATTTAGACTCTGTTTTGAGAAGATCTGGGCATTCATGTCAATGTGTTATTCTGCCCTGAAATCTGTAAGTCATACATTGCCAGCCTATTAGGTCTCGAGCTATATGGACAAATTAACAAACAAGCGGATTAGTTTTGTTCAGGATGAGTATGAGTATCTCTGTATTTCATTCATCAAGATTCTGCACCAGTGAGGTCCTTGTATAGTTGTATTTCCAGCATAAATTTCGAGGTATAATGTTCTCTCTCTTTTAGGATGTATCATGAGGTCATATCAATAAATATGACCTAAATACATATTGGATTTGGATATGGCAAGGAAATCTCGCCAACATCCCTGGCATTGAGAGTACATGTGCTACCAATCAGTTCAGTTACAAGGCCAAACATGCCAAGAGGCACAAAAAAGAAAAGTTAAAACATCAGCAAAAGCATACAAAGTTCATATATATTTCAGTTGCAAGATTTTGCAATAACAGCTCAGATTCATTAACCTTTGTGAACAGAAGTACAAGAGGATTTCTTTTGTTGGCAATTTCTTTATGTCTAACAAATACTACAATAAATCTATTTACAGTTTACAATCACGAATCAACTGGCGAACTATTATTTCATAATGCTTCTCTATGTTGCTCCTTGCTTCCCCTGTTCCAATGTTAAAGCTTCAATTGTCTGTGTTGAGTAATGAAATTATACTTAGATCCGATTTTTTAAGTTCTATCTGTAGATCATGTGATTAGAATTAAATATTAAAAAATCTTACTTACATCAGAATTAAATTTTAAAAAATCTTACTTATATACAGTTGATGTCATAAATTTTTTAAAATTTAATACAAATCTACAAATAAAATCAAAAACTAGATCTACCTAAGTATTTACCTTAAATAATTGGTCATTCTCTCAAAAGACTAGATTTACCTAAACATTTATCTTGAATAATTGGTCATTCTCACATTCGGATAGATGCCTTGAGTAATTGGTCATTCTCACGTTCTAGTAGATTTAAATCTTCAAGTCGTGCAATTGGCAAAAGAAATAAACCAATTTGGTTCCTCAGTGTTGGTTCTGTATTTATCAAAAATACCAATTCAGTCCTTTAATTACGATCATGTGATTTCGTTCATTATTTATCTATAATTTTTGTCATAGACTTGTTAATACCAAAGACAGACTAAATTGCTTTCTTTTTTTTTTTTCCCCAATTGGCAAATCCAGCCATGGTCTCTAATCTTCAAAGTGAAAGCATAATTTGGTGGAAAAACATTAGGTGGTATTCTTGACCTACAAGAAGTCATCTTCCAAATCATATATTGGATGTAAAAGAGTGATTTCGAATTTCTACCAAAAAAAACTGTCAAGACAGCAAATTGTTTCAGAAAACAACGCCAAAATTCAACAATTTATAATTGGAAGAAAAGCTCAGAAGCCAAGCGTAACAAGTACATTTCATTGAAGAGCCAAATACAAAATTGGCTGTTCTTATATGTTACTCTTCATCATTGCTTTAAAGAGTTGTTAAAGCAAAAAATTTCATAGTAAAGAAAAAATATAGCCACTAAAAATTTGAAGAAAATAGTGGAGATAACTAGTTTACTCCAATCGTGATAAGTAGCTCTTTTATATAGGGCACCATGCAAAAGGTGGCTTGTCATTGCATTGCCGACAAAGCCCCGTGTCTGACTGGAGTGCCCTAAAAATCTTGAAAAAAAATAAAAATCTAGAAAAAGACAGTGCACTCACAGTAGAAGTGTATCCAGGCTATTGTGTCAAGAAATAACAATAATGAATTAATCTCATGGATCTTCAACCTGGTCTAATATACACTCAATTAAGACGGGTTACCATTGTAAGAGGGCACCTGCTGTTGACTCGATGATAGAGCCATCATATTAATCCATTTAAGGTTTAATTGAGATTTAAAAAAAAAATTAATTGAGATTAAAAAAAATCATATGAATCATTTAGTAATAAATAAAAATCACAACGTACATCAATATCGTCACTATCATCAATATCGATATCATCAAATTAGAAAACTTTTTGTTAGGCTTGTTATTTCAGAAATACCGAAAGGAATAGGAATTGGTATGATAAGGTCGTATACGAAAAGTTTCTAAAAAGTGTGAAAAAATTAACCTGGACAAAAAAATTACAATCGTTGGATTCAGCCCAATTCACTCCAGATAGAGGAGGGGAAGGAGGGATTCAGGAATGCGATTCCTGAAGTCCCTCCACCCGTCCGTCGCTATTGATTGATCATCTTGGAATTCGGCTGCTAATTGAGATTAGGAAAAGTGCTGGGCGGGTGAAGGAGAAGCAGGAGAGTAGGACGGGAGAGAAAAGATGGCATCCATTGGATGGGTGATGGGAGGGGGTGTTAGCAGTATCTGTTAGTCAGACTCAGAGTGGCGGTGAGTGTTTATAAAGTGCAATTGCTGAGGAAACCCTAATGTTGGGAACGTGAATGAATTTACTTGGAAGGACAGAGATAGCAAAAGTATTACGTTTGAGGTCCCCGATACATTCTACAGACTATGCAAATTTTACTAATAGATCATAATATGCAAATTAAGACCATTCGTTTCCTCAGCAATATAATTTTTATTAATATAATATTAAGAGTTTGAAAGTTTTTAAGTACATTATATATGATGAAAATAATAGCAAAAGTATTGTATTATTAATTTTTTAATATAAATAAATTCATAGAACATGATCTTTTCATTACTTATTAAATAGTTACTTTCACATAATATTGTATTTATATAAAATAAATATGTTTGTTTATATTTATATGATGTTTGAAATTATATTAACGATGCAATATTTTGGTGAATGTTTTTGTTATTGCAAAAAAATATAACATTGTTTTGTTAAGTTAAGTCTTTAATTTTTTTTTTTTGAAAAATAAATATTTTTTTTAGACGCTTATAGTTTTATTTTTCAAAAAAAAAAAAAAAAGTTGGCAGTTAATTTATTTAAAAAAAATACACATATATATGGTGGAATGAATAAATAAAAAACATAGGTGAACTAATACCAACAGCCATATGTAATTATATGATCTAGAAGTCTTGGCAAGCTCTCTAAGAGGTTGCGCATAAAGTTCGAAGAATCTCTCCACAGCAAAATTATTCTGCTTAACAAGCACTCAAGAAACCGAGAATCACGATTGAATCGAAAGAATTGTCGATTTTATCGATTCAATCGTCGGTTCTAGTTTTATTTTAGAAAAAATTGCACATAAGTTCATTAAGTTGTTTGAATGCTTGATTTGAGGTCATTGAATTATTATTTTTGTGAATTTAATATATATATATATATATATATATATATATATATATTAAATTGTATATATTTTAAATTGTCTTTTGGTGAAAAAGACATTTATTGCATCCGTTGTACCTCATTTTTTAATATAGTAAGCCAATATCAAAAATAAATTAATTAACAAATGCCTTCTAGATTATTGCGGGCATGGTAAATATCAAATTTCCTTTATATAAAAAAGGGTTAATAATACTTTGCCCCCTAAATTAGGTGGGTAATTATACTTTACCCTCCTAAATTATAAAAATATACATTTTGTCCCATTCATATTATTCAAATCCTTTAACAATTTTAAAATATTAAGAAATTTTAGTTAAATTACTAAAATACACTTAGTATTATATTTTGAAACAAAATTCAATTGGTTTTTGATAGTTATAAAAGAATCAAGAATAAAATTCCGATTTCACATTGATATTTTGACTAAATGGAGTCCTATCAAAGAAAATGTTGATATTATATTATATCCGACATCGCAATTTGCATAGTTTTATAGAAAATATATTTTCATATAAATTCGAAATAATATAAAATGAAATCTAAAAATTTTAAAAATTTGACCAAGAAATATATTGATATAGATTATATTGAAATATTAATTTTTTTTCTTATTTTTAAATAATTATCACATTATTATCAAAATTTAAATACATAAAATTCAAAATATAGTTCCAAGGGTATTTTAGTTATTTAACTAGATTATCTTAATAATTTTAATATTGGTAAAAGATAAATAGCATCAATAGGGGCAAAGTATGTATTTTTGTAGTTTAGGGGCTATTCAGGAGGGCAAATATTTTAACCAAATTCATAATTTTATTTTTTGAAATTATAATTACAAGAAAGCAAATAACAAGTGTCTCTTCTAAAAAAGATTTGGTTGTTTATATTATTTAGAGCAAATCACCTAAATAATCTTTTTAATTTTTTATTAAAATCGAAATGGTTCCTCAATTTAAATTTTAGCAAATTTCGTCCATTAACCAAATATTTATGTTAATTCGGTCCCTTATATTTTGGCAGTGCAGTCAAATAGGGATAAAGTTGGCAACAAATATGTAGTTGAGGGATTAAATTAGCTAAAATTAAAGTTGAGACACTATTACGACTTGAATGAAAAAGTTGGAGGAATATTAAGGTGATTACCCTATTTTTCTTGTACGATGTTTTTTTTTTTTTAATTCTTTTATTCTTCTATTTTTTAAACCCTAAGAGCATGAATAAATTCTGAACATGAAATAATCTTTAAATTTTCTTTTTTACATGCATATTGGATGCTTTAAAAAGTACTGGTTTTGCAAACAATTTTCTAAGATGTACCAATAAAAAATGTTATAGATATTTTTAAGAATTCAGGTAATTAATAGACCTGTTTTTAATAATAATAATGAAAAGGGTATCAAGCTATGAACCCTAACCCATTATTAGTATGGTGGTTCTTGCTCAGGCAAATACCGTAGTAAATAAGGTCGTGGTTATGGTTTAGACAAATAGGTGAGTTAGGAATGAGTCAAATTATAATTGTATATCTATTACTTTATTAATCATCTTGTGGTTATTGATCTTTCTTGCATTATTAGACATGTTTCTTTTGCTAGTGAAGGACCAGACTATGATATTTGCCTACAACCACCACAAATCTTGTCACATTAGAAGAGTTACTCTTACAGCCTTGTTTCAAAATACATTTCCAATTCTATTCATTTGGCTTTCTTAATTTGCATGATGAATTTGGAGTGTGTAAATGATTTAAAATAAATAGTTTTGAAACTATAAGCGTCTAATCGTAGTTCGTATTCTGTCTCTTATAAAAATGAAATGACTCTTATACAATATCTATGATTGTATAACTATTTAGTAACTAAAAATTTCCCAGAATTTATTCTTGGAACAGTATAGTTTGATGCGTACGTGTGAACCTTTAAAGTTTTATTATTGACAAATTTTTTCTTCCTTTATTTTGGTCTATTAGAGTTTTACCTGTCTTTACTTACTAATTTTATATAAAACTCTAAACCGATTTTTGTAGTTAGTTACTTCTAATACTCTATCTTCTTAGATGTTAGCATTGATGATCACACTTGTGTTCACACAATTATTTTGGTTCAGTTTATTCCTATCGTTTTTTCCAAATCAGTCTTTTTACCTTCGAACTTCCCAAACCAGTCTTGTTACCTTCGAACTCAGATGTACTGCCTATAAATACCTCCTTTGATACACTAAAATCGCTTTCAGGTATACAATTTCTCCCATTTCTAAAACCTTCGAACTCTGGCAGATGTAATGCTTATAAATACCTCTTTTGATACACTTACATACCTCCTCTCATACACTTAAAACCTCCTTTGATACTCCTTTGATACACTTAATCCCTTTTCATATATATTTGATACATTTAAATCCCTTTTCACATATATAATTTCTCGTATTTAATTCTGGGGAGTCACCGTCCTATGATCCCATATCCGGTGATCCCATATATATCGGTATGATTCTATATGTATCTGTAGCGACAAAATCATTATTCAATGATAGTAATTACACGCGTACTATTCATTTTTCTATATTCATTCATATAGGTTCAGATTGTTCTTGATATTTGGATGCTAATTTAGTTTCATTTACTTTAATTTATCGGAGCAATGCGAATATGTCCAACAATTTTTAAAATATATTTTATTATAATAACTAATAATAAATTTGATTCTTTGTATTAACTGGTATGTCAAGAACCGTTCTTTTCTTTCTTGAACTGGAAAATAAATGAATTTTATTCACTTGCTCTAAAAGAATCTCATTTGATTGGAAAATTCATGGCATTTTTGATTTGTAATATGCCAGGAATTACAACTAGAAAATCAATTGATTTGGCTGGCGTTATCCTGTATCCATGAGATGGCTTAGTGACGGAAGGAGTTTAACAGCAAACCAAATTCGATTTTTCCTGCTATTAAAGTGGATTCGATTGTAATCTTCTTGGTCGGCTTGGCTTTGACAGGATTATATTTGGTTTGCGTTGTGAGTTGATTTTTGAATTGGTTATTCTTTCTCAAACTGAATACAGTTGGACTGGGCTCTGTCTCCCATTAACTCTATCTTACTTTCAAATGGAGATTATATCAAATTATCTTAGTTTTGTGTTTAACAACCCTACCTTGGTAATTTGATTATGGGACATGTTAATTTAAGGATGGTGTTTAGTTTGCACTAATAGTCGAAATAGATGAAAATTATAAACTCCATTATATTGATAAGTTAACAAATTTGAAATTTATACAATAATAACATCTATAAATATTATTAACTTTAATTTTCATTCTTTCTTCTCGTACCCATAAACTAAACGCCTTGTAAATATAATTGCATGAAACATTGGGCTGTTAATCGTTTGATTGCTCGTCTTATGTTATCCTGCCTCGAAATTTTTTCATGTGCAAAGTATGTGATGGTTAGAATTTAAATAATAACTAGAAAATAGAACATGATTAGTACGTGTAATACTTTAGATATGTTGAATATTTTTATTTTTTTAAAAATAAATAAATAATTAGTGAATAATAACATAAAGGACAAAGTGTAAACATTTTATTTGTTGAATTTTTTTTATGCATCTAATAATATGTATATTTTAAAATAATTATTTAATCTATAAACTCTTTTTTTGTAATAAGAGACACCTTTTTTTTCAATATCCTTTTATTTAAAAATAATATCAATCGTTTATACAACATATGACTTATTTGCATCTTATTTATTTATTTCTCTTCCAAGCATTTAGATAATGATTTCAGATTTCAACAAATCTAAATCTTCAATTTACTTGATCAGTTAAAAATAAAAATATTTTTCTATAAGTATTGAACTTTTTAAATCTATATTTGTATATGTTTTGTCATTACTAAAATACAAAACATCACTATCAAGTACCAAACATCATTTTATAGATAAAGTATTGATATTCTTTGATTATTGAAAATATTTAAATGAAATCAAATGATACATGGATAATAATTACAAAAATTAATTATAATTTCAAAATATATATATATGGATATGATTAAAATGTAAAGAACGAATACACCAACAA
The DNA here is from genome assembly GCA_025175665.1 of Cinchona pubescens. Lineage (NCBI taxonomy): Eukaryota > Viridiplantae > Streptophyta > Magnoliopsida > Gentianales > Rubiaceae > Cinchona > Cinchona pubescens. Next base: position 467,830 of record JANKKI010000315.1, read on the forward strand.
AATTATTATAAAAATTTAAATTTAATTAAACTAATATGTCTTCTGCATGTTATTGATAGATTTACATAGTATATTAAAAACATTATAAAAAGTTAAAATGATAACTTGTTCTTTTATGCTGTATTCTGAAATCTACCGAATATTAATACAAACAATCCTTTATATTTTATTATAAAATACACACAATGCTAATAAAAAACATATAGTTCTAAAGATGTCCAAAATTACACGTTATTTTAATTGGGTTGTTATATAAATATTTATCACAATTAATTATCATCAACATATTGTGTTTAAACGTGTGTATATATATAGTGAATATATTGGTATTTTTTATATTTCTTAAACTTATGATAACACAAAATGTGGTTGATTTCGATCCAAAATACTTTTTATTTCTTGTTTAGATTCCCAAATTATAATTTGTTATAATGACCCTACCAATGACTTGATCATTTAAAAATAAAGATTTTTTCCATAATAGTGAACTTTTTAGATGTATCTATTTATATTTTTTTATCATTACTAAAAGATAAAATCATTATCAAATATACCATTTTTTAGATCAAGCGTGTTAAAATTCTTTTATTCGGGAAAATATTTACATGAGATCAAATAATATATGGTAATAAATACAAAATAATTAATTAAAATTTCAAAAAATAAGAAAAAAAATGAACTTAAGTAAAATGTAAATAACAAAGATATCAAACTAAATAGATTAAATTAATATATTCTCTATAATATAGATAGGTATCATGTAATATATTAAGATATTAACAAAAGATAAAAATAAAAAGTTGTTCTTTTATCTTGCTTTAAATGTAGAAAACATTAATGAAATTTTTTTTTATCTTACTCTAAAATACACGGAACTGTAATGAAAAATGTGTTGTTCTAAATATATCTAAAATAACACGCAGTTTTTATATATCTAAAATTAGTTATAATAGATTGATCCTAAACTGCAACAATTTCATGTTGAAATTTAAAATAAATACATGATTAATCACATTATAATTAAATAAAAAAATTATATTTTTACTCAAAATTGTTGTAGTTGAAATGTTATTGACATATGAAAACATATGAATTTAGTCTAATTAACTAACATGCAAGAGCGTATTTAAAAAAAAGTTAGTGAAAAGAAATAATTATTTGTGAATTAATAATATATAAAATAATTATCAAAATATTTTTATTAGGAATAAAAATAAAATAATTTGAATATATATAACAATTATAAAATAATGTTTTTATTTATTTTTTGCTCATGTATAAATAATTTTTCTACTATTAAAAATTTATACCTTCTTATTATGTATTCATGCCAAAATTTCATATTAACGTAAGGAAGAAAGAATTTCAATATACATAATAGTAATAAAAACTATTTTTATTTTTTTGATCAAATATAATTTTTTTTTTATACAAATATAATTTTTACCATCTTAATACATTTATGTCCAAATTTTAATATAAATCTAAAGAATTATGTTATAAAGTTTAAAATATATATAATAAATAATAGTATTATTATAAGAGATTGATAATCTTATTATATTAAATAGGAGAGTATAACATAATTATAAAGATTGTTTTTATTAGGAATAAAAAATAAAATAATTTGAATATATACAACAGTTATAAAATAATATTTTTATTTATTTTTTGCTCATGTATAAATAATTTTTCTACTCTGTTAAATTTATTCTTCATATGTTTAGATTTTATACTAACATAAGGAAGAAAAAATTTATAATTATGTATACATCCTAGTCAGTCTTACTGTATTTTAGTTTTTGTATAAAATACAAATTCAAAAATACTTTATTTTTTTTCCTAATTTATATTTAATATGTTTATAAAATATTTTATAACTATATCTGTCTCTTAATTACATCTAGATGTGTAAAAGATACATAATAAATAATAGTAATATTATAAAAAAATAGATAATCTTATGATATTAAATAAAGAATATTTTAGTTAAGGTAATTATACTTCATGAAGGGCATATTAAACATAACTATTTAATTAAGGGTTTATTAGGCACATCAAAAAAAATAAAAGATTATATATCTCAAGTCGGGTAGGAAGTGTATGATTAAAAATAAGTGGTAGTTTCCTAAAAAATAGGTAGTTAGATTAGAAAATGAGTGATTAAGTTACTTTTTGTGTGAATTATATTTCATCAAGATCTGTCTTTTAGTCATCTAGATGTGTATAAGGGAAACAATCAAGGCAAGAAAGAAGGGAGAAACAACTCGTATTTATATATAGGTAGGTAATAGATAAATAATAGATAGACAGATAGATAGATGGATAATTTAACAAACCAATTGATACAAGGGCTTTATGTATTGGAAGCAAAATTTGACATCCACGGTGCTATTGGTTTGTTGATTGTTATCTGCCTACTTTTAATTGATCTGGGTATTGTCTAATACTAAATATTTTATTTGGGTTTACCAGATGAAAATAAACCACATAATTGATTCATAATACAAAGTCATCTGATAGAATAAGCGAGATGACATGTTCTTGCCAATGATTATATAATCGGGTGCATGATTTCTAGTAAAACTTACAGCTCAAAATTACTTATGCTGTCTTTAATAATTCAGAAAATATTTTGAGTTTTGAGGTTTTAATTGGAGAAATTGAACTAACCCTACTATAGTTATTACAGATATATTGTGAACAATACAAGTTATTGTGATTCGTGATCTGTAAATCATGGATTAGATAAAATTCTTATCCTGAAATTCAGTACTTTTACGTGGAAAAATTTTGATGTTTATGCAAATAATTTGTGATCACGCGTTGTACAAATAAATTGATATGATATCCAATTAGAATTAAATAAATTTGATTATATTAGTGAATTTAAATTAATTTACGAAACATGGGACAGTTAATCCGAGCAAGATAGTTCTATAAATAATTCTATTAATGGATTATATTTTTGAAAATATGTCAAATGACACGTGTATAATATTATTTGCACGAAATTGCCTTTTCTATGGTATATTAGACATTTGTCATCATCTTAAAAATAATATTAATTTATTCCATTATTACTGACTTGGGATCAAACTAAGATAATCTTATGGATTTTTTGTGAAACTTGATTGTGTTTTTAACAACTCACATCTTATAATTTTACTGTTATAACCTAGAAATATTGGATAGTGAAAATTTAAGGTCTTGTCTTTGATTTTCGAATAATACTAATTATTGCATATATTTCGTTAATTTGAATTAACTTTGATCAAGTGAGTCTTGATTTCAGTTCAATCCATCCATGTATAATGTTATTTTATTATTTGTAGTATAATAAAAATAGTAAAGTGGATTATTAAGAATAATCCTAACAGATTGATAAAATCATCCTTGTTAAGAATAAGGATTATACAATATGAGTTTAATGTTATAAATATAACAAATACTTATTATGAATTACATGAGATTTGTATGATTGATTAATTTTCAAGACATTATTATTACTTATGTTCTTGCATGATTTTACAAATCTTGGTTCAAATTTGATTGAACTTTGTATACTAGTAGTTGGATTCAAGAAATTAATTAATATGTGAAAAATATTACTAGACTTATATACATTTGTTCAAGTTAATATCGTCTGGATGGGTTAATCACATCTACTCTTGTAAATAAGAGTTTATTACTTATTAGACTCTTGTCAATAAGAGTTTGTTACTTATTAGTATTGTTGGGAAAAATTAAAAGAAGAAAAGTTATATGCCTTGAAGATTTGAATTCATTAGAAGTACAATTGTTTAATAGACTTCTTATCAAAGATTTTGCATTGTAGGTAAGTTTTGCATATATATTTTATTGGTGATAATTGATACACAAATTAAATTTGAAGTAGGTTCGAATGTGTATTGATCTTAACAGTACTAAATTCATATGCTGTCAATAAAGCTTTTGAACACCTATTAACTGACAAGTTTATCTACATTAATGGTGTTAAGAATTTTAGGCCAAAATCATAACAATTTAAAGATTTGTAGTCAATTTACTAATGATACAATAATATTAAAAGTCTTGTTGAATGATTTCGTACATGATACCTATCTATATTAAATTAGTGGTAATCACAGGATCTACAGGTGGGATCAAAAATTAAGAATTGAGTGTATTAACTCATTGAGTAAACAAAATAAAGAAATTATAGAATATGAAATGAATTTTCGATGAGACCAATGAAGATAACTATGTGATTCTTAAATTATATCATATGAGATGATACCTCAAATTATATTATTGTATTGATCTATTTAGTGATTTGATGTTAAAGATTTAACTATATAGATACTAATTGTCTGAAGTTGTATTTGTACTTTGTGTATATCAAAATGTGCGGTTTAGGATTTTTATCTATCCATAAAAAATTAAAATTACAAATGCATATTTGAAAGAACTAGTAAATTCATACTATGTCATATGAATTTAAAGCTATGTGTGAATCTTCTCTAATGACTTTGTCAAATTGAGAATAATAATTATTTTTGTGATGTATGAGTGACAAAATATTCTTAAAGTGAGATGCACTTAATTGCATTCATTGAAACAGAAAACTTTGATACTAGTAGATCGTGTCAAATTGAATGTTACATCACATATTGCTTAGATATGTTGAAAGCATTATTATTTTATTACCTTTTTTTGTAATTTTTCTAAACAACTTTGCTATGTGCTGGAAGATGCGATTAATTACACATATGATTATGTTTCACACTCTTAGATGGAGTTATGCCCTTATAATCATCTAAGAGTTTATAATGACGATATTTTATGAGATATGGGTTTGTTGCATATATCAATCACTACTGAAAATTCTAAATCAAGCTCACATGTCCATTATTGAAAAAACCTGTGTTTGTTTCTTGTGTTAGAATTTACAAGTAGTGATTGCTGAGATAAAGAGCAATAATTAAATATAAAGGCCGGCATATATATGTCTGAAACACAACAGTCTGATGTAACTCATGAGTAATGGGGTGATAACTTAGGCTATATTGTAAAGTCCCGATAGAGTTATTTGTTTCCATTAAAGGACTGAATCGAGATATAGTTCTAGATACATCGAGGGAAGTGGAATTTAGACTTGTTGATGGGAATTGAATATAATGGCAACCCAACCTACAATAGTAGAGATCCCATGAAGTAGGTTCAAGTGCTAATAACAAATCACAAAGATATTTCATTTGCACTATCATATGTGGTCCTTCCTTATGGTTTAAATAATGTCTAGTATATTTGTTGCAGAGTTGAGTCATTGACTCTTAATGAACTTATATCCTTTATAGGTGGTGTATGACAGTATGCACTTGATAAACTCACCTATATGAGTATGAAAGTAGAAACCGTTTCCTATGAGATGAACAAGTATATCTCTAAAGTACTCATAAATATTTAGGTAAAGTGCATGGCCCAAAAGGCGCCAAATCGAGAGTTTATAATGGATTGAAATCTAACATATGCTGAATTGTAGAAGTGTGTATTAAGGAGAAAGGTTCAAAACCTTGGTTATCTATCTTCCGTATAATTTTCTATTGAATGCACAAAGTGCGACAAGACGTCGTCATTTATGTGTGAGATTTCTTTACTCAGTATCATTTCCGTATTTTTTAGTCATGTGAGGGATTATTAGAATTTATTGTCTCAGAAGTTCTAGATGTTTAATTCTTGAGTGTGGTGTGGTATGGTGTGTAGTGCGTGTGTATGAACTATTAGTGTTTTACTTCTTATACATTTTTTCTTCCTTTATTTTGGTCTATTAGAGTTCTTATCTGTCTTTGCTTACTAATTTTATGTAGACTTTCATAATTAGTAAATTATGAAACTCTGTCATCTTTGGTATTTGTACTGATTTTACGCGCTTGTGTTAATACTATTATGTGGGAATACTTGAGTTATAGACTAGTTTATTCTTGTCTTTTCTTTCAAGCTAGTCTTGCTACCTTCAAACTCTAGCTGATATACTACCTATAAATACCATTATTCGGGTCCTCCTTTGATACACTTAAATCCCTTCTCAGATATACAATTCCTCATATTCCTAATACTAAGTGGTCCTATATTAGTTCGAAGAGTGCATGCAACCTAGATTGTCATTGAATTTTGAAGAGTGATCGCCTAGTGATCCCATGTGCATTAGTAGGTCACGATTCTGTGGGGAGCGAAATTACTTTAAAAAATAATGATTACACGCCTGAAGATTCCTGTTTTCATATTCATTCACAGAGTAGTTCAAATCATTCTTGATATTTGGTTCCAATAAGGATAAATTCTCTTATTTCACTTTAATTTATTAGAGCAATTTAAATATGTCCAATAGATTGGACTTGTAAATTCTATTACGGCAATTTCAAAATTTCAATATACTTGTACTATCCATTTGTAAGGGTGTAAATTAACATGTTGGACATTTTAGTGTTCAAATTTGTTTTATTATTTTAATGAATTCGAAATTTTATTCAATTTTGATTTGTTTATCTTTCGAACGGAATTCAAACGAACTTTTATCGAACTAAATTTGAATTGAGTTCAAGTAGTTTGGGATTTTGACATGTAAATTTAATACTTTTAATTTATCGAATTGAGTTCGAACTAAGCACAAAAATTAGCGAACATGAAATTTTGTTTAAATTTGACTTAATTATTGACAAATCAAACTCAAACGAGTTCTTAACGAACTGAATTCAATTTGAATATCGAGAGATTTGAATTTATTTAGAGCCTTATCCATTTGTTAAATTTGGAAGCTTATAATAGCTTACAAAAAAAATTAAAAAAAAATTAAAAAAAAATCGTTGTACAAGCAGCTTAACCAAGACATTTTCCTACCAGTTGTTCGGCAATATTTGTGTTTTCTTCATATAACAATTTGTTATACAATCTAGATGTGTATAAAGTAGGTACTTGTAAGTAAAGATTGAATTCCTAAAGAAAAATACTACTATAAACTCGAGTCCGTCTCTTATACACATCTAGATGTGTATAATTAAATCTTATAAAATGTTGCTTATATCAACTTATGTCATTGATTAATTTAACATTTAATTCACACCACAAACTCTAGATGTGTCTAAGAAACACATCTAATATGTATTGTCTCTTTCCTAAAAAGTTGTTTAATTGCACAGTACTGTGTAGGGAAATGTCTATAGTTTAATAGTTAAAAGTTGTTTGACTATAGACATCTGAAAGTTGTCTTTAGTTTAACTAAAGGAGACTTCTTGGTTACAAGTTTTTTGCCCTATACTCCATTCACCAGTTTGAAATTAAAAAAAAATAAAAATTATATAAAAAAAATAAAAAATAAATTCAATATATAAAATCTTGGAATGGTCAGAAGATTCTAAAAACAAATTAAAATCTTTAACCCAACAAGTGTTGAAGCAAATAGAAAAAGGATTAAAATGCGATTGAGAGAAAATAATGGGTTGAGATCTTGGAATTGTGTCCTCTCCATTTCTTTGTTCATTTTATTAAACCCACCCGTGGAGCAACCAACGAGGGACGTAGATAAATGAGTTACTAGTTCAATCAATAGATGACTGATTCAATTAATGAGTCACTAATATATGTTTTTTAATTAATATGTATAATAATTTTAAATTATTAGACACATAATATTTGTTGAAAAACATTTATAAAACAAATTTACCAAATTTTAATTTATTCTTATATATATTTTAGAATTGGTAATTTCTCTACAACTGCAACAAATATACTGAAGATAGATAATAAGTCTATTTGTTTAGATTTCTTGTGATATTTCTAATTTATTTTTTTATTATTTTGAAAATATTTAAGTTTTATTAGATGTGTAAAAAGTTACAAAAATATTTGATTTTATTTGAAAGAGATAGAGTAAAGATAAAGTTTATAAAATACTCATAAGTTCGATTTACTGGCTAGTTCATCGGGTTGACTGGTTGAACCACCGGACCCTGTTTGCCTATGTTAAAATAAAGGTTAATTCCTCTTTACTAGATATTTTGGTTCAACCATCAGGTTGATCGGATTCAATCAGATTTGTTACTTATGTGGTCCAAGTAGAATTCCAGTTCGATTTACTGGCTAGTTCATCGGGTTGACTGGTTGAACCACTGGACCTTATTTACCTATGTTAAAATAAAGGTGAATTCCTCTTTACTCCCTTAATGTTTAGGATAACTATCACTTAGGCACTAAAATCTTTGGGCTAACAAACGTTTAGGGTTACTATCACTTTATATCATTTCAATCCCTAACGTTATCTTAGGCATTAAAATCTTTGGGCTAACGATCAAATCTAATAGTGCTAGACTTTTTTAGCTAATATGACTTTTTTACCCTCAAATTATCTGACCTTTATTGAAAATATGCAACAAAGGAACCAAAAAAATAGAAAATGAATTAGTAAAAATGTGGGAAGAAAAAAAAGATAATGATATTTACTGAAAGATAATAAATTATTCAAATAAAATTATAAGGGTATTTTTGTTAAAATGAGTATCAACATTGGGTTATTATTAACGGAAAGATTTAAATGCCTAAAAAATAACGTTGGGGACTAAAGAGATAGTGACCCTAATATTAGGGTAAATCTCTGTTTATTTTCCATCTCATATTCCAATGGTTTAGAAAAAATGCAAATTGGGCTTCTGACAACATTCAGCTGTAAATTCTGAGGTAGATTAACTAATGAACTAAATAGAACAAATATACAAGTATTCTTTTTTCTTCTCTTTTTTTTTTTTGTCAAAGCGGTAACTGGATAATATTAAGGGACTAAAGAATTCAATCTAACCTCCTTTAGAGTAGGTTAGATTGAGGGGACCCAACTAGGACTATTAACGGATTGAAGAATTCTCTCCAGAATTCAATCTAACCTACTCTACAAGGAGATATAAGGGGACCCAACTAGGTACTACTTACAAGGAGATATAAGGGACCCAACTGGTACTATTAATCGGATTGAAGAATTCTCTCTAGAATTCAATCTAACCTACTCTACAATGAGATATAAGGGACCCAACTAGTACTACTCTACAAGGAGATATAAGGGGACCCAACCAGTACTATTAACTATTGAAGACTTTCCAGATCGTGCAAAGGTGCATTGGCACTGCTTAGATTTGTGTTTGGGATTTGAACCCTAACCTCACAACAAAGAATGCCTTATGAGGCATCTTCTGCCAACTCCACTAAGTGGAGTTGGTTAACAAATATACTAGTATTCAATGTGACTTTCTATGTCTCGCTTATTTTGTCACAATTTTTTCGTCGATGTGTTGACTTTTTAAAACTCAATCTTGTTTAAATTCATTATTTAAAAAAAAAAAAGTTCCATGTAGTAATATTTAGAGTTAATTTTATTATCTCCTTTAATATTTATAACCACTATTACTTTAATTTTAGTTTTTAGGTAATAAAGTCCTTAGTATGATGGTCAAAATATAACCGTGTTTGATTTTTTGCCTAAAATGAAAATTTTACCATAAATAATTAATATTTGAACAAGGAATTTTCATGATACATAAAATATTTTATAAGATGGTTTACATAAATAGAAGTTGACGAATTTTGAGATATGATGATTAAAGATGAAAATTTGTTGAATCATATCAACAAAACATATCGTATAACAAAAGAGTTAATCTCACTTTCCCTTTAATATTTAGGGATACTATCATTTCTAATCTCTAATATTATCTTTAGACACTAAAGTTTCTAACTGTCAAAAACCAACTTTGTTTAATTTTCAATTAAATATAATATTTTTACCTTCAAATTATTAATGTGTAGATAAATTTTTAATGACAGTTAAAATATCGTAGTTTCTTTTCATAATAGACTTTGATGAATTTTTAAATATGGTGATAAAAGATAAAAACTTATTGAATCATGTCAACAAAATGAATTAAAAAAAGTGAATTAATTAAAAATGAGAAGAGATAAGATTAACAAAAAAGATGCTCTTTTATTTAAATAAAAGACTTAAGACTAAAAAATAATTCAAGAATCAAATGATGGCAACTCTAATAGTTATTATTATTATTATTTGGGTAAGTAGTGAACCTAATTAGAAAAAGAAAAGTAAGTTTATTACATTTTTTGTTCTGTACTCGAATTTGACCATCCCAACTCCCTGTCTCTTATACACATCTAGATGTGCCGAACCACCAACCGCCACGTTTCTTCCTTCAAGATTCACCCTTTGTCTTCTCCAGTACTACAAGCACTATCACCATCATTCCCATCTGTTACACATCTATTTCCTGCTTTCTCGTGCCTCTCAAGATGTGTAGAAAAGAAAGGGATAATTGCAGAACCTTATTCAAGATTTCCTATCAAACCTTTGTAGGAAAATTTCGGAGAATTAAAGCAAGCTTGAATTGCAGCCATGGATGTAACAATAGCCTTCAATCTCTGATGGTGGTTTTCTTCCCAAAATGAGGCGGCCAACTTCCAATTTCACACCTTCATCAATAATAATAACTCCTCTTCTTTGTAAGCTCTTTATTTGATGAATAATTCTGTTTGAACACATTGGGAAAGTTTTCCGTTAAATTATACCCAATGTTGTTACTGTGTTAATCAAGTACTGGTATAATTATACACATCTGATGTGTTTTTTTTTTTTTTTGCCCTTTTAGCTTTCTTTTTAAATTTGTGTTGTGTGGTGGTGGCTGCTGGGGATTCCTTCAAATATTTTTGGATTTCTATTGGCTTAGAAATTCTAGAAAAAATCATTCTTTGATGTTGGTTTTTAAGCATGAAAAACGTTTTACAACTAAACTATTAGAGAATTGAGCCCATTTTACAAATATTATTCTTACCCCTTAAATTTGGAAGATCGGTTTATGACCTAGAGAGAAATCATTGGATGCACGAATCATTAGGGGAAGGATTGAAATCTTTAACTACAGTCGTCACCCTTTCAAATTACTAGCATGATTATAAAGTTTTCAAGGTCTGATTGAGGATGACATACTCATCAGGATTCCCAAAGATGGGAATTTTCTGAGTTAATTTCTGTTCTAGTAATCTAATTTCATTCTTCAGTTCACATGTTGGTGTATATAGAACTTAGCTTGGAGATAATTTTTCCTTTGCATATTTGTACCATTTGGCATGAAGTTTAGGTTTCCAATTCTATGCGCCTGTAGGGTGTGCCCTCGGAATAGAGTAATGGTACCTTCCTGCAAGCTTTCATATGATGGGAAACAAATTTATTATTTATCTCATGAAGCATCTGTTACACAATCTCAGTTGTCAATGCCACGACAGAATTTGGAACAGGATTTGGGTTGTCCTTCGAAGTCAAAAGCAATCTGTTGCGAAAACATTTTGCTCTGTTGGGGCATGCACGTATCCTGGAGGTGCTGTGGATTACCAATCTCACACTGCAGAGGAGAACGTTGGGGTGCTGCTTTTGAATCTTGGAGGACCTGAGACACTACATGATGTTCAGCCATTTTTGTACAATTTGTTTGCTGATCCTGTATGCTAGCAATTACTCATTGTCCTAACAACTTCAACCCATTTAAACGAATATATTAAGGTTGTTCTAATGGTGTATGGGATAAATGACAGGATATCATACGTCTCCCTAGGTTATTCCGTTTTTTCAGTCCGCTGGCACAACTTATTTCTGTTCTCCGATAGCTCCTAAAAGTAAATCTGTCTCTTATACCATCTAGAGGTGGTTCACCTCTACGTAAAATAACAAATGATCAGGTATGCATTCCGCCTTAGTTTCCCTGTTCTGTCATCCCTTGTTTTACTGTGGGTGTTTCTGCTTTGATAATGATCAGCAATTCCTTTCTCTGGAAGGCAACTGCTCTGAAAATGGCATTAGAAGGAAAAGAAGTCCCTGCAAATGTCTATGTTGCAATGCGGTATTGGCACCCATTTACCGAGGAAGCTGTTCATCAGGTAACTATTCCTTGTTGTAGCAATCGGATTCCAAGTATCAGTTACTTATTCTTAAGCAAACTACTGGGTAGGGCCCGCTTCTGTCTTGTTTCCAATAGAAATTTCACAACGTTACATTTGTATCCAATACCATCTTATACTTATATGAATGGAGATGCGAATAGCTGTGAAAAGTTCTTTTCTGCCTTCAGATTGGGACAAACTGATTCTGAATTGATTTAGGACACGCAGAAAACCTTAACTATCTCCTGCTTGATTTTGCTTTACTGCAACCTGTCTAGTTCTACTTTCTGGAGATTCTATTTCTATCTTTCGAACCGTGGCCATTTGCTTTCTTCATCCAACTACTTCACATCTGGCGGTTTTTACATGCTTTTCACTAATTTAAAAAAAAAAAATAAAATCTGTTCTTCTGTCTGGAAAATACTTGGGGCATTACTTTAGTGATTCTGCATTAAGAAATTAAATATCATGTGATTGCTGGTGGTTATGGCCTGTTCATCTCAATATTTGGCATATGGTCTTGCAATTAGTACTATCTTTTCATGTTTCTAACTTCTTACTAAGAGCACAAGGGTTGTGAAGTGCCACTTCATTTTTCAACCTTCTAATAGCACACTACCTGCTCCAGTTTATAGGCAAGAAATTCTCAATTATGTCAATCGACTAGTTTTACAAATTAATTGACAGGTTGTATTTCCTGTAACAATCAAGAATGATGGAATTACAAATCTTGTAGTACTTCCACTATATGTGTATTATACACATCTAATAGTGGGTCGAGCAAATGTTATCTTCAAAGCATACATCAGGTAGTATTAGCTGTATTACATTCTGATTTGCGAGAATATCCATGCCACATGGTCGTTATCAGGGGCAAGCACTTGTGTGCACAAAAAAGAAAATCTTCCTGCGGGCTCTCCTTCCCCTGCCCCAATGTCAGGAAATCAACTACATTATAGGCTTGGAAAATACTAGAATTTTAATTTTATCCTATAATTGCAACCCTACATTTGTAAAGTTTTTTTTTCCCTTTCACATTGTCCCCTTAATCAAAGAATGATTTTTTCTAGAATTTTATGAATTGGCATATTCAAAATTAAGAATAATTGTCACTAGAAAAAGGAAAAAAAATCAAAGATTTTGAAGCTAATTGTATGAATAGACATATGATTTTCATTCGAAAATGTTAGGACAACAGTCTCCGGTTTCTATACTTAGATAAAATTGTCTATTGTGTAAAAATCATTCTTTGCATTTACAGTTGT